>CM034240.1:3311533-3911533 GCA_019916065.1 Vitellaria paradoxa
GACATTTTGTTTTAGTGACCAAATAAGTTTGGTCGCTAAATTCCAGGCATTTGGCGACCAAGTGGTCGCTAAAAGTTAACCTTCATCGACCAAATATTAATTTAGTCGTTAAAGAGTTCTAAAATATTTCCCTCCATCTTTTGCCACTAACAATGGCTTTTGACTACCAAAATATTTGGTCGCGGAATATTTTTATAATTTTTGACATTTATTTTTAGTGACCAAATAAGTTTGGCAGCTAAATTTCAGGCATTTGGCGACCAATTGGTCACTAAAAGTTAATCTTTAGCGACCAAATATTACTTTAGTCGCTAAAGAGTTCTAAAATATTTCCCTCCATTTTTTGGCGCCAATAATGACTTTTGGCTACTAAAACATTTGATCGCGAAATATTTTCATAATTTTTGACATTCATTTTTGGCGACCAAATAAATTTGGTGGCTAAATTCTGAGTATTTGGCGACCAATTGGTCGCTAAAAAAATCTCTTCATCTATCAAATATTAATTTAGTCACTAAAAAAATGAAATGGATAAATAAAAATAATTAAATTTTATTTCTTTATCTATTTTTCTCACAAACAAATTTATTTATCTCTTTATATGATTTAAATTAGATTTCATAAATTTTATTTTAACGTTTATTTATTAATTTTAATTAATTTATAAAAGTTATCAAAAATTATAATCATAAATCAATAAAAGAATGTTACCAAATTAATGCTAAAACCAAATTCACCAAATCAAATTTAGATAATTTGAATATATAATCATTTTTTGTTTCAATGTAAATATGTTGGAGTAACCTTTATAGTTTGTATGACTTATAATCAAGTGAATATTAAACGTTTTAATATCTAATAATTGTTTAGTGTAATTTAATATTAATTATATTAAAGTGACATTATTTTAAATTTAAAATAAAAATAACAAATATTATTTATTAATTTTAAGTAATTTCAGTTCTTTATCTTTTTAGAACTTATTTCTAAATATAATCACCTAAAATATTTTTTATTAGAATTAAAATCTTAAAATAGTTTTCAAAATTTTTCTTTTTAAAAATAATTTTCTAAAACTAAAACTAAATGCGACCAAATTATTTTTAAGAATATAAATACAAAATGAAGAAAAAAATATATATAGTGAGCCATGATAATATATGTGCTACACATATGAATTGGAGGAAAATAAAAAAAAAACATTTAAAATTATTTTTAGTTAAATATAATAGTTATTCATAAATTATTTACTAAATATCTATATAGTTTCATATATTGTTTATGATTTCAAATTATTGAAACAAAAGTTAAAATAATCAAATAAAAATAATAAATTTTTTTTATCACTTTTGCTAACTAATTAGTTTATAAAGGGGTACTTCTTACAATCAATTGGTTGGTAAAAGTGTTCAAATTTTATTATAAAAAAGTTAAAGTAATTAAATAAAATCATAAATTTTTTTTATCATTTTTGGCGACCAACTGGTCGCGTTGGTCGCCAAAAGTGATAAAAGTTTATTTATATATACAAAAAAGTGTAAAATATATACATAAATAATAGCTTGGTCTAGTGGTCAACCACATGAACTTCCAAGGAAATGGTACGAGTTCGAATATCAGCAATAACAACAAAAATCTTAAAAATATAAATTTAACACATGGTGGAATCATATGCTGACACGTGTCGGAATAAATACGCTGACACGTGGCGGAATCATAGGTCGACACATGGCATGACACAAGTTGCCATGTAGCATGATGACATGTTAGCAAATGATGTCACGTGGCGTCACATTTGAATTTTTAATTTTTTTTAAATTAATTCAAATTTCCAATTAAAGACCCTTTTAGCGATCAATTGGTTGTCAAAAACTAACATTTGGCGACCAAATTTTTGGTCGCTAAAGGGTAAATCTTTGCCAACCAAATATATGTTGGTCACTAAAGGTGTATCTTTAGCAATCAAAGTTTGGTCGGTAAAAATTATACTTTTACCGACCAAATATATTTTTAGTCGCCAATACCTTCTGTCACTAGCCTTTGCCGACCAACGGGCGACCAAATTATATTTAGTCGGCAAAAGTTTTAGCGACCAAAAAATAACTTTTCGTGACCAAATTTTTGGTCGCTAAAAGTGTTTGTTGTTGTAGTGGACATATGGTAGACAGTTCCCACGTTATCCGAGGGTGTCACGACATTATTTTGTTATGTGAACCATTTGAAAAAATGACAGTTTTATCCTCACCTTAATGGTGTTTTGTAGTGAGTAATAGACGGAATGACCTAATTGCTGATTGACCGAAAGTGTAGGGATTTGATTATTGCAATTGAAACCATTGGGACCAAAGTGAGATCGAGGGTAAAGTGTAAGTGTGGTTTTTTTACCTTACCCATATATTTATTTAATTAAATAATAATTAATTAATAAAATATAATAATTAATAATTTAATTAAGTTAATTAATGATAAAATTAATTAAAATAAATCAACTAAATTAATATAAAATATATTTTATTAAATTATTTATAATATGTAATATAATTAAATTAATATATAACATATTTACTGAGTTATTTAGGTAAAATAATATAATTAGATTAATTACAGAAACCTCCCCTAAATATTAGGTTAATTACTAGAACCCTTTTCAACTAATTGAACTTACTAAGAACATTTATGTCATTTTATTATAACACTCCAACAGCGTTAGAGAAAAAAATTAACGGATGGGGTCTAAGTGTGACAAAAATTAAGAAATAAGGGAGGTTAGTGTAAGATTCCAACGGTTAAGAGAGGTCTCTATAACTTACCTAATGTTTAAGAAATTTAAGTGTAATTTACCCTTTTTAAATTTTAATCACCAAATTGTTTTACTTTCATGCCCTCAATTAAATTGCACAAATAATTTTTTTATAATTTTTATTTTACTAAAAAATTTAACAAATATCGCATTGTATGCAAACTTCTTGCATTCTATAGAATAAATGCACATTAGGAGCTCATCATTAAAAAAAAAACAAAAAAAAAATTCCCATATATGAATTGTATCATCCGAAGCTATCATCGAATTAATTTGCTATCATCTAATTAATTTGTTTCTTTTTCTTGCTGCTTTGCTTTGCTAGCTCGAGATTCAGAAAGACAACCAATTCTGTTGATCGTTATCAATCCATGAAATTTTTTTGTTACAGATGACAGAGGAGTGCTCATTTTATGTCCATGATATATTGGCATTTATGTGGTGAAGAAAAAATTGACGGGAAATCTAAGTTTGCCTTTTAGCTCAAAATGGGATATATATATGTGTGTGTGTGTGTGTGTGTGTGTGTGTGTGTGTGAGAGCAGAAGCTTCCTTTTGTTACCTCTTGTGATAGCTTGAACTCACGGTTCTATCTCTATATAGTAAACTAGATTTTATCCTAGCTTTTGTTTTTCCTAGGGTATGCGGTTCTATTATTCTTATTTATTCTATTCTCATCTTTTCAAAAATGAAAAAAAAAAAGTCGAAAATTAACTAGTTTTTCAATAGATTTTTTGACTTTTTTTTTTGGTAAATCAAATGACAAATTTTCAGCTAAAAAAGAAATTAAATTAAATTTCTAGCTAACAGTAAATTTATTTTAAAAATCCCCCCCCCCCCCAAAAAAAACTTTGGCAACCATTACATCACTATTTTTGTTTGTTTGTTGTTTCGTTGAGCCATCAAAAGCACCGTAATTAACCAAAAAAAAAAAAGATTTGATCTCGAGAGATTCACTCCCTAGGTTAAACGTCTAGAGAGTGAATCTCTTTTGGTTTGTGCCATACGTACTGGCCCCTCAACATATGCAGCGTTAAATTACGAACTCGCGTAGTGGCGGGGAGTCGGACCCACACCCAAGAACTGGATACGTTTCGTCCAGTCAAGGAGACCCGTCCTACCAACCTTTACTACGCTTTGCGCTCGGGAGGGTAGCACCACATTTTGCTAGAGATGAGACTTGAACTTGAGACCTTAGAGTGATAAACTCCTAAATTCCAGCCTAAAACCATCCCATTTAACCCTTCGGGTTCCGTAATTAACAACCAAAATGTGTTGCAACGATGGTAACGGTGCTAATAACCATTGCCATTCGCAT
The DNA here is from genome assembly GCA_019916065.1 of Vitellaria paradoxa. NCBI lineage: Eukaryota > Viridiplantae > Streptophyta > Magnoliopsida > Ericales > Sapotaceae > Vitellaria > Vitellaria paradoxa. Next base: position 3,315,652 of record CM034240.1, read on the forward strand.
GGGATGACTTGTCTGACTTGGCAAATTAAATGCAGCTACTCACTAGTTGAGAACTTCACGGATCTCCGATTGACTATAATCAATGGCTCAAACGAATGGCGGAGTTGCCCGCTGCCTTGAGCGGGCGGCTTGATAGAAAATGTACCAGGTGGCCGGAAGAATAATTTTCTAGACTTCCATTTAATTAATTTGTCAATGAAGATATTTCAAAGGAACACGAGGCCACAAACGTATTAGGCTCCATTTAAATAATTACAAATTTTAAATTAATATATTTGATTCTAAATTATAAGTGATGGAGTTAATATCTATGTAATAATATATAAATAATTTTTTTAATAATTAATAATGGCGTCACTATTTTCTCAAATAATGGAGCTTTTATTGCAGATAATTTTAAATAATTATTTTTTTATAATAATTTCATATTTTTCATAAAATTATCATGTTAAATTATTCAAATTCATAATGAAATTCTTCGTGAAATCTAAATTTTGTTTGAGTTTTGAGCAGTTAATTTGTTAATTGATTTCCAGTGTTTGGATGAGAGGCTTCTAAATGTGTTTTACTACTTGCATCATCATATATATATTTTTTTTTTTTTCCCTTTGAGTAGATGAAATACACTCCATTGAGGGGCTGACGGGATGGAGCCGGGTTCGAACCGGGGCAATAAAAGGGCCGTGACCAGCTTGAATTAAGCCCCGGCCCTCATCTTAATCAGTATGTCATCAATAATTTTTAATAAAAATATAAAGATAAAAATGATTCAAAGTTTTTGATTTAATAAAACTTTTTAAAAGTTAAGGCATAACGGACAAAAAAAAAAAAAAAATGCTGGATATATGTTTCCTTACCAAATAAAAATATAATAAAACTGGCGGCTAAGGATGCACATATGATTCTATCTATTTTTAATTAGGATAAATATTCCACTATACCAGTTTCACCAGCAGTTTCAAAACTCAGATGCCACTATTAATTAATTTAATTTACATTAGGGGAATGATAATGTAATAACAATTTTTTTTTGTTTTTTTATTGAAATATATTTTTTTTATGATTCATTTGTTTATATCGTGTGTAATGATAATCATACCATTGCTTTGATTAGGGGTAGAGTCAGGATTACAAAATACTTTGGATTGTAAATCGAAACCCAATAAATTGAAAACCTCGTAAAGAATTGGTTGGGATTAGATTGTTCAGAGAATGGGTTAGACTGCTCAAGAAATGAGTTGAACTAATTCTTTTTTAGTTCAAAATTTACTTAATAAAAAAAACATTTTTTTCTTTGCTTTTTTTTTTTTTTTCACTGGGCTGACCCCACCGTAACTTGCAGTGTGGCTTCGCCTCTGGTTTTAACTAAATAAGAACTATACACTTGCATAAATTTACAGACTTATAAATACTTATGATAAAAAAAAATGTATTGTCTCTAGTCAAATAATACAAAATTTTAACACCCTTTTAAAATAAATTCCCAATCTTCCGATCACATATGATCATCTTGCATACAGGGAATTGAAAAAGTGAATATACGTATAAGTTTAATGTTTCTATGGAATTGTATATATTTAACTGTGCACCCATCTCAGATTGTACGTGAAATCTCACTTTAATTTGGACTTAAAATTTGTAAATTATTATTTTTAGACAGTTCTTTTTTTCCCTAACAATTATTGTAGCGGAGCTTTTCCAACACACTAGCAATTTCCCTTATTTAACTTCTAAGTAGCGGTGGATTCGAAAATTTTGTTGAGTGGAGGTAAAAATTTTTAAAAAAAGTAAACATTAAAATTTTTTAAATAATAATCAAATTTCAGTGTAAATAATTTATATATTTATATATTAAAAGAATAAAAAAATTATACAAAATATATATAAATTTTTAACGGTCAGTAAAAATAGCTGCACCACTCACTCCTTCATTGATCCGGCCTTGCTTCTAAGATATTATCAAACTCGAACTTCGCTACCCACAAGTCCCTCTCCTGAACTTGAACTTAATTTCACTACCATGGTGTACTAGTCATTTAGTCTTATATGTTTTTTTTTTTTTTTTTCTAATTTTTATATGATTATGAAGGTCTCGAAATTAGGGAAAAAAATAAGTAAATAATATTTCAAAGCCTATGCAATTGGTCAAGGGTTGAATGGTATGTGATGAATTGCGGCAATGATTACTCCTTACCTGTTCCAATCCCAAACCAGTTTCAAATTTTATTTTTGACTCGTTTGGAATTAAGAAAAAAAAAAAAAAACTAAACTAAACACCTTCTCCACTGTCCTTTTCACATCTGGTCATCCAATAAACAGTGCGTTAGTTTACTAAAAACAGTTGAATTATTTTAATGTATAAATTATGAATTTATAAATTATTTTATTTTATTTTATTTTATCTCATCATTTGTGGGTCCAAACGCACTCAGAAAGTATTCCCCAACCGCGTACAATTTGGATTTGTGATCCACTACCATTCAGGTAAACTTCATTAGAAGCTAAGGTCTGTTTGGCAAATGTTAAAATCATTTGTCTTTCTTCAACTTTTAATTTTCTCCATCAAAAAATCTTCAATTTTTTTTTTTTAATTTTTCTTTCAACTTTAACAAGTTTTTACTAAAGACATAAAAGTGAGGTGTCAACTTTTAGCCAAAAATTAACAAAAATTAGTTCCCCAAATTAACCCTAAATAAAACATTTGATGTTATATATAGGTTACCTATGAGATAAGAATAGGTTACCTGTGAAATAAGAATTTTTTATGTGCTTCATTTTATATAAAAGAGTAAGATACGTTTTTTTTTTTATTTGTTAGAGTAGTGTTAAATTATTAAAAAAATTTAGTAAAGAAATTATTGGAATAATATAGTAATTTTGAAGACTTATCATTTCAAAAATAATTTATTATTATTATTATTATTTTTGAAGTGTCATTAAAACATTATTGTAGTAACACTTTTTAATAAAAATTCAAGCAAAGAATTATTTTTCTTCTCATATACATACAAATAGAAGGAACTAATTACGAAACAATCAATGCCATGAAATTTAAGAAAATTACAAATACAAGCAAAGCACGGTACATATGTGTATATTTGTGTATATATTTGGGTAATCAAAATCCAAATATATATATCATTTGCACCTAATATTCTGGAGATTCTGATCTTGGATATTGACATCCATGGTGCAATTCATGTCGATAGATTTCTTCTTCTTCATTATCAGCATTAGCGTCACTTTTCCTCTCAACGTAGATTGGCTGGTCAGAGGCAAAATCCCGGAACTGATATCATTAGCCAATTCTGAATTGTTCGCTAGATTGGTTCCGGAGATCAAATCCACCGCGACATTGAACTTCTTGGTTGATCGAAGACCGGCTTTCGACTTCGGCACCACGGCGCTCCCAATTGGCGTGCCCCTATAGTAGAAATAAATGGTGCTGCTGCTGTACTTATAGGGGCCGAAATTGGTGTTCTTCACCCCGAGGTGAGCATTCATCTTCAGGTTGAAGGAAGGATTGGCGGTCGAAGGTTGGACGTCAAAGTTGTCAAATGTGGCGGACCGAACCCGGAACTTGGGCGTTTTAACTTTCATCACTGTAAGCGAAAACAGAGTGATAACTCCGATCTGAAAAATGACGAAGGCGACTATGTATATGATGAGTTTCTTCCGCTTCTGGCGGCGGAGCTCTTCGGGATCAGCGGCAGCAGCCTCTGCGTCGCTCCGGGAGTAACCATTGGCAGGTGCCAACGGGTAGCCCGCTCTCTGCTCCTTCTCTGTCATCATATTGTTTGGTTTCTCAAAGGGTTGATGGAGAAAACGGTGGTGATAATATGCAGGGATGGTTCACTGGGGTGATAATTCACTAGGCGTTGAAGGAAATGTTGAGGGTGTGGGAGCTAAGGCTTTGTGAAGCTATATATATATATATAAAGGGGGAGAGAGAGACGTGGGTAAAATGCATTGAAGACTATATATATATATATATTTTTTTGAAAATCTGTCAAGCTCAAGGGAATATTTTATGTTTAAGCTTACGCGGTTGCAGTTTCCAATCTTGACTACTGCGTTTGTTTAGATGCTTAAATCATTATGGTCAGAGAAGCTTCTAATAAATTTTCTAAGGCTGAAAAGGTCTTCACAGGGTGAGGGAAGGGGGAAGTATGCTGCCAAAACTCGGTATCATGAGAATAAACTCGCCGCCGATCTTGTCGCTATGCATAATGTCAAACATTTTGGCGAGCTTGAAGCCTTCTACTTCTAGAATGAAGATGGTCCATTTACTAGCCTTGGTCTTTCCTTTTTGTCTGCTTTACTATTTGTTTGAATTTATTAATTTCTTTTACTTTTCCTTTTTAATTAGTAAAAGATAAACAACGATGAATTGTTTAATGTACCCTCCGCCCTTAATCACCAATTTTTTTTTTCTTTTTCGGGTCTTAATGTTGTAATAATAAAAAATAAAGAAATAGAAAAAGTGAAGAAAATACTATTAATAGGCCTAAAATCACAAAGTGGTAGTACAGTTTTAGCTTGGCTCCCTGAAACCACAAAACGCAGTTAGAGTTTTAGTTATATAAGTTAAACATATATCCAAATCGCTGTATAAATATATATTTGTTCTATATATGTATAAATAGAACTTCGGATATGTCTTTCAGATTCATATATATATATAAATAGTTGTATATTTAGAGCCCGTTTGGAGGATTAAAAATTAGCAAAAAAGTAAAATTTTTGGTAGTTTTTTGTGTGTTTTTTTAATTATATTTTTTTGTGTGTTTGGTAGAACAAAGTGTAATTTTTAATACTTTTTTGAAACTTTTAGGTATTTGGTAAACTTTTCACTGTAGCAAAGTAAAAAAGTGACAATTTTTTGTGCATTTGATAAGTTTTTAACTATAACAAAGCAAAAAAGTGATAATTTTTGTGTGTTTGGTAAAATTTTTTGTTTTATTTTTTACTGTAACAAAGTAAAAAAAGTGATAAATTTGTAATTTTACTAATCGTACCAAAAGTTACGTGGTACTTTTTTACTAATTTTGAACCTCCAAACGGGCCCTTATTTCAATTTTTTTTTTTTTCTAATAATTTTGGTTGCATTCTCGTCCGATTCCAACTTTAATATATAAAATTTCAATCACATTAGAAGTCTCGCGGAAGAATTTAAACGCTAAAGGAAATTTGAGTGCATCCAGATTTCGAATATGTTCCAGGATTTGATTTCATTACTTTAAAGCATTTTTATCCTTCTAAGTTTTCACGAAGGAATTGGAATGAGCGTCTTCGAATTTTGAATATGTTCATTCCGTGGTTTCATGTGCATTATTTTCCTAATTAAAGTTTCTTGAACAATATTTCTTCATTTTTTTTATTGTTACACATCAAGAAAAAAAAATGGTTACTCTCCGAGGAAATAAAAAATTAAAAATTAGTATAAAAAGTGATAAGTGTTAAAATTTAATTATAAAAAATTAAAAATTTTGGAATTTTTTAAAAAAATTTTTAAGAAATTTTTTGAAGCTCCAATCTATACTTTATTCAAAAAAAAAAAAAAATACTTTAGTCCCTTTCGTTTTGTTAATGTTATACAATATTTAGTAAAATTAATTTTTTTAAATTTTCATTCTACCCCCTTGTTCAAGCGTAGTGATGTAAACGGGGCAGGTGAGTCCGCGACCTGATTCGGCCCGGCCCGCCATGTCTCTGGTTTATTATTTGTACAATTCCGGTTCAGTCTGGTGCGAGAAATTCAGATTACGGTTTAGTCGCTCTGCTTCGGCCTTCATTAATTTTCTCCGTGTTCTGCCTTTCAAAATATTAATAAATAAATAAATAAATAAACTTCTTGCAAAATATTAAAACAAATAAACTAGAGCAGGTTAGGCACCGTTTTGGCAATATTTTCATTTTTTATTTTTTTGTTTATGTTTTCAAAATTTTGTAAACTCGCAATAGGAATATGTTTGATAAATCTTTTTCCGTTTTTTTGTTTTTAAAAAAAATGAAAACATAAACAGAAAAATGTAAACAGAAAAAAAGTGTTTTCACTCTATTTTTATTTTCTGTTGTCAATAATTTGTCTATTTTTGTTACATTACATAAAAATAAATTATTTTATTCAAATATTTTATTAAAATAATTTATTTTAATAAATAATATAATTAAATTCAATAAATTAAATTAATTATATAAATTATTTTTAATAAATAATAAAACCAAATTAATTAATTTAATTTAATAATTAATTATTGCCAAATTATCTGAAATAAATATCATAATTAATTTATTTTATTTAATAATTAAAATAATTTATATAAAATAATTAATAATAAATAATTAAATTTAATTAATTTTTAATTTAATTTAATTTAATAATAATTATTAAATTATTTTAAATAAATATCATAATTAAATTATTTATGATTTAATTAATTTAATTTATATAAAATATATTTTATTAAATTATTTTAATAAATAATTAAATGAATTTAATTAATTTAAAAATAAATAATCTAATTTAATTATTTATTTAATATAAAATATATTAAATTATATTATTTATTAAAAATAATTTAATAAAATATATTTTATATTTATTGAATTAAATGATTTTAATAAATAATTTATTGTATTAATTTAATTAATTATATTAATTAAATTAAATTAATATAAAATATATTTTATTAAGTTATATTATTTTTTTAAAACAAATAAAATTAAATATTTTCTAAAGTAAAAAATTAATAATTATAAACAAACTTATTTTTTCAAACGCAGATTCAGTTTTATTTCAAAAAAAATAAACGATAATAAAAAATAAAAAATAAAAAACGACGATAAAAAAATAATAATAAAAAAATAACAGTATTGTCAAACGGACCCTTAGTGATAAAATTTTCGTGACCCTAGCCTGGCTTCCCCTGACCGGACCTGAATTGACCGGGAGGGAGGCAGGCCAATCTGTGGCTGGGTAGGGGCGGGTCAAGCCCGATCCATCCTATTTTACGTCTCTCTTTGTTTTTTTTTTTTTATGTGGGAAGTACCTATTTTACATCCCTGTTTAAACGTTGGAGCGGGGAAAAAAAAAAGCCAAAGTTTGGTCAAATCAATGAAATAAATCCCATAAGGCTGTGTTTGATTTTACTTTTTAGGGAGCGTTTGTTTGAGGGATAAAGATGTGGGATTGGATGAGTAATCCGTGGGTCTCACGGATTGGAGAAGTAATGAAGTGTTTGTTTGATATCCGTGGGCCTCACGGATTTGATGAATAAAGAAAGAATTTGTGGGATAAGTTATCCCATGGGGGTGTGGGATGAGTTATCCCCCCTCTTCAAATTGCTTTCCTTCAAAATCTAAAGGTTTAAAATTATTTCCTATCACATTCATATCAAATCACATCTCTTATCCCACTTTATATCCCACTAACCAAACACCAAAAAATAATCCCACATAAAAAATTAATCCCATCTTTTATCCAATTCCATCAATGCGTTCCACGGTATTACTTATCCCCCAACATCCAATCCCTCAAACAAAACGCAGCCTTAGTTTTTAACTTTTTTTACACCAAAATTTAATTTTTTTTTTTATTAGAAGATGTTATTTTTAGGTATGTTAATTATATTCGTGATAACAAAATTGACGTTTTGAGTAAAAGTTGTCCGTTTGAATAAAAAAGTAATGAAAAAGTCATTTTTTTAATTTTTTTTAACTTTTAGCAAAATAGACGTAAAATGTGATTAACATACCTAAAAGTTAATTTTTTAAAAATATAAATAACATATTTTAATAAAAATAGCCGTGTAAAACGCCAAAAAAAAAACAAAAAAAAAAGTTAGAAGCTAACGAAAGCAAAAACAGCATAAAGCAATTACCCAAAAAAAAAAAAAAAACAGTATAAAGCTTTTCTAATGAAAGTCATAAGACCACGAAAAAACAAAAAAAAATAGGTCCATCAAACTAATTAGGAATCCTTTCGGGTTTGTGTTTCTTTTCAAAAAGTTGAATTCTTGGACTCCCAAAATAATCTCTCTCTCTCTCTCTCACGGACTCGGACACAGACACACACCCCACAGAAGTCCCACCTAGTTTATCACTCAAGTGTTTCCTACATTGCTAGCACAAATAATCTTTTTCCCTCTTTGCTTCGGAGGGGTTGGGAGGAATTTTACCAACATAAACTGCATCAAGAAGAAACATATATGTGGAAGCGTTTAACAGCTGTAGAAAAGAAGCAAAACTCAGCAAATTAAATGTAATACGCAGAATAAAGAATGAGCATTACAAGGGGCTGTAGTACCAACGCACACTGTCCCAGCCTCAATTGAAATACATATAGTATATATAATAGACATTTCATCACTTGCATTTGATATTCTGGAGCTCCCTAGCCTGGATGTTGACATCCATGGTGCAATTCATATCGGTGGATTTCTTCTTCTTCATCACAAGCATCAGCGTGACCTTTCCTCTCAATTTAGATTGGCTTGTCAGATGCAAAATCCCAGAGTTTATATCGTTAGCCAATTCTGAAATGTTTGCTCCGACGAGGTCCACCGCAACATTGAACTTCTTGGTTGATTGTAAATTGGCTTTAGACTTTGGGACAACTGCACTCCCAACTTGTGTCCCCCTGTAGTAGAAGAGAATGGTGCTGCTGTCGTATTTATAGGGGCCGAAGTTGGTGTTCTTCACCCCAAGTCGAGCATTCATCTTCAGGTTGAAAGAAGGATTGGTGGTTGAATTCTGGACATCAAAGCTCTCAAATCCAAATGTGGCGGACCGAACCCGGAACTTGGGTGTTTTAACTTTCATCACTGTTAGTGAAAATAGTGTGATGACACCGATCTGAAAAATTACGAAGGCTACAATATATATGATGAGTTTCTTGCGCTTCTGGCGGCGAAGCTCTTCGGACTCTGCGGTGACGGCCTCTTCATCGCTTCGGGCATAACCATTCGCAGGTGCCAGAGGGTGGCCTGCTCGCTGCTCCTTTTGTGTCATCATGGTGTTCGATTTACACACAAGATTATAGAGCGAAAAGACACCTTTTTCTCGAGGGGTTGAAGCGACAAATGGTTTTGGAAATCAAGGAATTGTTCGGTACTACAGCTACAATGTAGCAGAGGAGGAAGTGGCTGTGGCAAAGTCCTTATGAGGAGGTATATATATATATATATGTGTATGGGGAAAATTTTCTTAGGAACACCTTGCTTGAAAGTGGGTTCTAAGTAACTAGAGACTCTGGAATATTTTTATGTTAAGCTAACGCGTCTGGCGATATTCAATCTTGACTTTTGGCTTATTTCGATTTGGTCGTGATTGGGGTGATTTAATTATTTAAGCAAATCACAGATGGTACTATTATAAATGTCTCTGATGGAACCTTCTAAGTTTTAATGCTGAAATGGTATTTGGAGTCCGATTGGCTATTACAATTTTTTACCAATATTTCACTAATTACTAATTTTTATCAATTTTTTTCATAAAATTTACTAATACATACCAACTTTTCAAACTTTTTTAACTTTTATAAGTTTTTACAAAACCATTTTTTAAACGTGACAGTATGGAGCGAAATTTAAAAATTTTACTTGTTTATTTATTTATTTATTTTACATCAACACGACGCGACGTGCTTCTCCCACATATGATCGTCAACTTAGCCTTGTTGGTGGTGTCGCCTCATGTCAAGTTGGCAGCTTGAATCCTTCTAGGCCGTTTACCCAGTCATGGTCTTCCCTTCCGTTCTTTTACCCTGCTTACTAGAGGAGTCTTCGGATTCCATTCTATTTCCTTTATTCTGTGTTAGAATTTACTTGTTTTTTTTTTTTAACTAGATTCGGAAAAGATAAATATAAATTAGATATAGTAACTATATATTTATATATATATATTATGTGTATTTTTTTTTCTTATCGTTTTCTGATCCTTACAAATTTAAAATCCAAACGTAGAATATGTACATATAATTGTTTTAGTCCTCTAAACAAAAGGAGTGTTTGGTACCTTAATTGGATACCCTTTCTAGAATAGCCTGCATGTAGCATTTCAAAAGGAAAAGATGTATATTACGATGAGGTGGAATTCTTCCTATCATCAGGGAACTCTTAATTTTAGGTCTAATTATGTATGCTAGTTAATCAAGGCCTGTGTGTTGTTGCGTGCTATTACTATATTCCTCCTTTAGCGAGGTGTGTCATCTCTAATTTTAGGTCATTTGAGCAATAATAATAAGTTGGGTCATGTATTTGGGTGCTTAATTTCTCACTTTACCCAAGCCCAGCCCAGGAGTGAGCCCAGCAAACCCCTGAGCTTGGGCTACACCCTGGGCCAAGGGCAACCAAGGGTAAGGGCTTGACCAGCAACCAAGTTCAAGGGTCTGACTCCAGCAGTCAAGGATAAGGGCCTGACCCAGTAACCTTGGGCAATCTTGGGCCAAGGGCCGGCCTGATTTTACCTAATAGAACTACATATGCGAGAGAAAGATGATGATGATGATGTCAAATTTTCTATTTCGTTGGTGGAACAATTAGCTAGGTTGAAAGCTCGTAGCGAGAACCACAGGCATGAACTCATGTTATAGGTTTCCGTTTGTAAAATAACTTTGTCTACGAGGTTCTCTTTACTTTTAAAATGTCGAAAGGCACATGTCTAAACATAATTCAAGCGCTCAGAAGTTCACAGGGTTGGGACCATTACTGATATAATAAGAAATGGTGGAGACATGATAGCTATGTGTGTGTGATCCTTACTCCAACTAATCTATTATTTGGTTCCTTTATTTAACAGTTACATGTAGGCACAAACGTTTGTCTTTTTTTTTCCTCTCCTTTCCTTTCTCCTTCTTTTTTTTTTTGAAAAAAAAAAAAAGAACAGAAAAGAAAAAGTTCTATTAGTGTCTCTGTAAGTAATCCCATTTCATTTGGACAAGAAAGACAGAGTTAGGATTTTCTTTTATTGAAGCCACTGGACGTACCTAGTTCTTGCAGGCTTCAAGGATTGTTGATCACTCTTCTCAGATTGTTAATGGTGGTAGCGAATGTTTTTTTGGCCCACTTTATATAAAGGGGAAAACAAATTGAGGAACGCCTTCATTAAAAGTGTGTTAAGCAGATGGGCACAGAGAGAAGCAAAGTTGTATGTTCCAACAGCGCGTCTGGGGGTCCAGGTCTAGACTTTTTGGGCTTTGGTCGGAAGATATTGGTCTGATGATACCATTTTTATTCAAAATCGTAAGAAAGTAAATAGATGCCATTATAAAAGTCATATATAATATGTTGCGCACCAAATTGTGCCGCGCCACCGCCGGCCCGCCTGGCCGATATTGTCCCCCTCCTGCGGCCTGGCTCTAAAGACGTCGGGGGTTTTGTTTCCCGCTGTGGGGAAAATGCCTCGAAACCAGTGGGGAGATGAAGCCCCTTATTAGGTGACCTCAATTCCTGACTCCAGTTGATTTGGGACAATCTGGAGACGTAACACGGTCCCCCAGTCGGGGACTGAGGGACCACAGGCCACGTCGGACCTACATGGGCCACCAAATGTTGCGCACCAAATTGTGCCGCGCCACCGCCGACCCACCTGGCCGATATTATCCCCCTCGGAGTTGTTAAAACAATACCCACACTAGCTCCTTTCTTGAAGAAGATCCATCGACCTCTAATTGCCAGGGTTGAGGGCTGTTGTTGTGTTCGACAGAAGCCTCAGATCTGATTTCCATCTCCCAAACCTCTTGTACTGGATCAAGAATTGGAATGGCGAACTCTGCTACAAAATCAGCCAAAACTTGCGCTTTTATTGCTGTTAGGAATAAATTTTATATCAAACGCACTAAGGAAGACGGCCCATTTGGCCATTATTCCCGATATGTCAGCTCTCTTCAACAGATAACCAACCAGTTGGTGGGTTACCACCTGGATAGTATGATCATGAAAGTAATAGGCCAATTTTCTCGAAGCCATCACCAATGCTAAGGTTAACTTTTCCAAAGGAAGATATCTTGTTTCTGCACCCTGCAGGGTCTTGCTTACATAATAGATGGGATGCTGTTTTCCATCCTCCTCCCTTAGCCAAACGATACTGACGGCATGTTTTGAAACCACTAAATACAGTTGCACAATTTGGTGCGCAACATTTGGTGGCCCATGCAGGTCCGACGTGGCCTGTGTTCCATCAGTCCTCGACTGGGGGCCGTGTTGCATCTCCAGATTATCCCACATCGACTAGAGTCGAGGATTGAGGTCACCTAATAAGGGGCTTCATCTCCTCCCACTGGTATCGAGGCATTTTCCCCACAGCAAGAAACAAAACCCCCAACACCCTTAGAGCCGGGCCGTAGGAGGGGGACAATATCGGCCAGGCGGGCTGGCGGTGGTGCGGCACAATTTGGTGCGCAACATTTGGTGGCCCATGCAGGTCCAACGTGGCATGTGGTCTACCAGTCCCGACTGGGGGCCATGTCGTCTCCAAATTGTCCCACATCGACTGGAGTCAGGGACTGAGGTCACCTAATAAGAGGTTTCATCTCCTCTCACTAGTATCGAGGCATTTTTCTCACAGCGGGAAACAATACCGGCGACGCTCTTAGAGCCGGGCCACAGAAGGGGGACAATATCGGCCAAGTAGACCGGCGGTGGCGCGGCACAATTTGGTGCGCAATAATATATATGGAATAGAACCTTGTAATTAATGTTGAAACGGTCTTGTTCTTGGTTATCCAGTGGGAAAGAGAATGCATACGCTTGTAATTAGTATAAAGCTGAAAGTCGGGCCTCTTGTTTTTTTTTTTTTTGGTAATTAAGTCAGGCCTCCTGTTGGTGTTGCATCTTGTCAAAAAGTTTGGCAAGCTTGGGGCCTTCCCTAGATGCCGTATATTGCCAATAGGCTTGGTCTTTCCTTTGGTTAACTTTTGTTCCTATTTCTTAATTTTGAATTTTAAAAAAGATTAGAGATAAAAGAAAATATAGTTCTTTCTCAGATTTTTAGATGATTATTTTTGTTGTTGGGGGGGGGGGAGAGTATTGTACATTTAAATAAATTTTAGTGTGATGGACCTCATATTTGAGCGCTTTCGTTGTCTGAAAAAATAAATAATATAAGGCTAGGTTTCCAGATAAAAGCGTCCAGAAAATTTAACAAGATAAATCGTAAACGAGGAGCCCGGCGTCTACAACCTATCAACAACCTATCGTGTTCGTCTAGGAGTTGATCGCGCACAGCCTATTGCGTTTCGAATATATTAGGGTGTTAGAGTGACAAAAAATGATAAAATTTGATAAAAATTGTAGGTTCATAATTCGTATAATAAGATAAAAAGTGAATAATTTTTAGAAATTTTTAGTATTTTCAGCGATTTTCATACTCCAAACAAGCCTTAATAGATTAGGGAAAAAAAGCTAGCAGCTAATTAGGTGTCATTTGGTATACTTGTTTTAAACGCATTTTTCATTTTATAATTTTGAAAACAAAGAAAACAGTTTAAAACATATTTAGTCACTTGTGTTTTTAAAATTTATTTTGAAAAATTAAAAATGAGTTTTCAACCCAAAATAAGGAAAATATTAAAATACAGAAAACAGAGAATATCGAGCCAAATGTGTTTTCTATTTTCCTTATTTTGGATTTTCAAAATATAAAACATATAAAATAGAAAATAGGATACAAAAAGAAATATAAACCAAATGGCACCTTAGCCTTTTGCCATTTTTTAAAATGATCAAATTTGTCTTTTTATATTTTAAATTTCTTTTAAATATTAAAGGGCAAAAATATCAAAACAAAAAATAGAAATGTAAACTAAATGACACCTTACGTTTTCAATTTTTTAAAAATGATCAAATTTATCTTTTTATATTTTAAAATTTCTTTTAAATATTGAAGGGTAAAAATATCAAATTAATAAAAAGTTAAAAGTTAGTTATTAAAAATTAATTACTAAAAAATTAATTCTTTTCCTTTTCTCTCCTTTCCAAACATAAAATAGCGATCCACGTACAAAAAAAAATAATAATTTGTTTTTTCCCAAATCCAACATTAGTGTGACATGATCTGAAAAACTAATGCCCAAGCATTTATATCAACTTAATAATCACTTATGCATTTATAGTTGCACAATAAACATTTAGTTGATGTTTGATATGTGAAAATAAAATGTAATAAGATTTATTTTCACTTTAATTATTCTCACGTTTTAAAATTGGAATGAAATTTTTTAAGAATATGATTATCACATTAAGTTAGAAAAACATTTTTTAATTTAAGTGGTAAAATAATATTCCATTTCAATCAAAATTCTATTAAAAAAGGGGGCAACCAACAACTGTGGTGATATAAATTTATTTGCATCATTCTCTCGAGTCATAAATTGACTATTTTACTTTTTGGTCTATTTTTGTCCTAGATTCGTATTTTAGACGTGTGAAAAAGTTTAAAATATTTTCTAGCAAGTTTTATATAGTTTAATAAATTTTGAATCGATCCAAACTTAGATCATTTATCACTGAGTCTATTTTGTCCTAAATTCGTATTATGAGCATCGAAATTAAAGGCTAAGTAAATATTTCTTAAGAAATTTCAAACTAATTCGAACTCTAACTGCAAAATGACTATTTTATGCTTTGTCTCAAATTGTATTTTGGGTTTCCTTAGAAATTAAAAATATTCATTAACATATGTTTTTAATAATAAAAAATTTCAGTCCAATCCAACCAAACTAGAGAAAAAAATGACTATTTTATCACTTAATTATTTTTGCACAGTTTTGCAATATAGACTTCCCAAAAAGTCAAAAATTATTACTTGATATGTTTGTTTTTCTATCAAATAAGAAAATTTTAATCCAATCTAAATTTGGACAAAAAGTCACCATTTTATCTCTAAATTTGTTTTTATTCCATAATCTTACCAAAATGTCAAAAAATATAACTTGACATACTTTTTATTAGCTATGCAAATCTTGGGCGGACCAAACTTGAAAAAAAAAAAAAATTAGGTAACATTTAGTTTACTTTTCTATTTTTTTTTTGTTTTTATTCTATGTTTAAAATCTGAGAACGAGGAAATAGAAAATAATTTGTTTGTTTATTTTGGAAAATTTCTTATTTTTATCAAAAACTTTCAAAATGATTTTTTACCATTTTTTCATTTGATGGTGTAAATTTATTTTCTATTTTAAAAATAAATTTTGAAAATATAAGTAACCAAATGAGGTTTGACATATTTTTCTTATTTTAAAAGTACAAAATGAAAAAATAAGTTCGAAACAAAAAATAAAAAATAAAAATAAAAAACAAAAAATAAAAAAAAAAATCAAATGACACCTTACGTGTTTATCTCTGAGTCCGTTTACAACCCTAATATGAGATTCTCAAAAAGTTAAAAAATATTATTTGACATCTTTTTCATCAGCTAAGCAAATTTTGTTTCAATCTAAACTAAAGTAGAAAAATGATAATTTTATCTATGAGTTGTCTTTTGCCCATATTTGTTTTTTAAGATTTTCAAAGGTTAAGAAATACTCCTGAAAATACAATTTACTAATGGGCCTCCTTTAAGCCCAAATTCACAATTGGAGCTCTTCAAATGATTAAGAAATATTTATATACATATTTTATCAATAAATCAAAATTTAAGGACAACTCTAATTTGAGCCTAAAAAAAAAATGAATTGTTTACCTTTGAATCCGTTTCATCCAAATTCATACTGTACGCTCTTCAAAAGATCAAAAAATATTTATTGACATATTTTTTATAACTATTAAAAATCATAAATTATAAAAAAATGAGAATATTATATCAGAAGCAGATCTAGAATTTAGAGTTCATCTGGGCAAAACAATAGTTTAAAAAAAGAATTGATTGAATTACAAAAATTTAGGCTGAATAAAAAATAAAAATGTTAATTTAACGGCAAAGTGGTTTATGATGCGGCTAAATTTAAAAATAAAATTAAACTAAAAAAAAAATTGAATTAAACTATCCGAACTGCCGACCAGACGAACCCAAGATTGCGAAGGTTTTCCCATTATGACCACAGTGCCAGTCATCTAATTAATCCTCTCGCAGGATTAATACTAGTTATCCACTTACCCAAAAAAAAAAAAAATACTAGTATCCATTACTCCGTGGATTCTACCTCTAATACAATATTTAATTTGTATTTGGCTTAGGAGTCATTCAATATCATGAATGCATAAATTTGAAAGTTTGCATCATATCAATAATAAAGATTTCGTAGCTAGAAGCAAAGCTAACTGAATTTATTAATTAAAATCAATCAACAAATGTGAAGTACAGACAAAGAATTTATAGACATATACAACCGTGCAAATAAAATACATATATTCCATATATGAAAAAAATAAAAAAAAAGGCACCCGATGCACACAAAAAGATATTAATTAGACTGGTCGAATCAATCACTTGCACTTGATATTCTGTAGCTGCCGTGTGTTGATATTGACTTCCATGGTGCAATCCATTTGGCTAGACTTCTTCTTCTTCATCACCAGCATTAGCGTTACCTTTCCTTGCAATTTAGCCTGGCTGGTCAGCGGTAAAATCCCAGAATTCAGATCATCTGCCAATCCCAATCCTGAAATGCTTGCTCCGGTCATGGGCACTCTAACATTGAACTTTTTGGTTGACAGCATTTTGGCTTTAGACTTGGAGACGACGGCACTCCCAACAAGTGTATCCTTATAGAAGAAACTAACGCTGCTGTAATCGTACTTATAGGGGCCGAAATTGGGGTTCTTCACCCCAAGTTGAGCGTCCATCATCAGGTTGAACGAAGGGTTCTCGGTGGAATTTTGGACGCTGAAGCTCTCAAATGTGGCGGAGCGAACCCGAAACTTGGGCGTTTTGACTTTCATCACCGTTAGTGAAAACGCTGTGATGACAGCTATCTGGAATACGACGAAGACAGCTATGTATATGATTAGTTTCTTGCGCTTCTGGCGGCGAAGCTCTTCCGATTGCACCGCGGCGGCGGTGGCGGACTCCTCGTCGTGTTTGGTTTGGGGAGGATATGATGTAGGAGGAGGCATTGGATGGACTTGTTGATCGTTTTCTGCCATTTTTGAGTTCTTGAAATATAATCAAGAAAATGAGCTGGATGGATATATATATATATATATATATATATACACTCTTTTATGGAGAGAAATTAATCAAGTTGGTTGAATCGCAAAGGAGGTGAAGGATATAAATTAATGGGTGCTGTGAAGTTGAGCAAATGGCAAAGGCCTTGTATATATAGATACGGATATGTGATTCTAGATGGGTTTTCCCAAAACTGTGGGAAAACATCAAATGTCCAAGTGGATCGTAAAGTCTTCCTAGAACGCGTAACTTGAGTCAGACGGAGGATTTATAGATACGTTTGAAGTTAAGGCTGCGTTTGTTTGAATAGTCAATTTGACATGTTAGAAGCTTCTAATATATCCGTTGAAATAATCAATTATATACGGTGGAGCACTTGCCCCCCGCGCCTGTGACTTGCTTGCACTTTATAAGTTTATTTATTTATTTTTTTTTGATAAGGTTTTATTTATTTATTTATTTATTATTATTATTTTTTTTTTGGTAAGGCAGTGAGTTACACCAAAATAAAACAGGCCGTGGAATTTATTTTCTTTTATTTATTTGCAATTTGTATAATTATTGATCATTATTTATCCTTTTTTTTCTCATTAGGGCGCCAACAAAAAAAAAAAAATCAAAATAAAACTAGGCGTGCAAATAGGTTTTATGGGTGGTTTGATTTTCTTTTCCCCCTCAATCTGTCCAAGAGTTGGGGAAACGAATCGAACTTTTGACCGACAAGGTTGGGGTGCCAACTGGATTAGCCATTTTATCACTTGACCTGTTTCTGGATTAATAATGACGTCACAACGTGATTTGTGTAGTAAATAACATAATAGTAAGTTAATATTTTAAATGTGATAGGTAAATAATCATTCATATTACTCTTAACAATAAATTATAAGAAGAGTCTGTTAATACTCCACAAATAACATCTTAAATTCTATTTTACTTTTTTTATTAAGTAAAATTATAAAATTATTCCTTCTTAGCTAGATATTCTTATGTATAATCTACAATGGTATAATTACCGTTGAATTTTTATAAATTTAGACAAAAACTCTTAGTCCTATTTTGATAAAATAGAATGGAGAAAGTATTTTAAAAATTAAAATAAATTATATATATATATATATATATATAACAAGCATACAAAAATAATTTATATTTTATTTTATAACTTAATCAAATAAAAAAAATTAAATATTTTCAATTCTCAAGCAAATAGCCTCAGGCACCCTAAATTTTGAGACTAAGTTCCCCCTAAATTTTGAGACTAAGTTCTAGTATAATAGAATTACAATTTGGATCAACCAACAACATTGGTTTGTTTCTAAGTATACGTAACCAAACTGGGACCAGCACAATGCTAGCTAATTGCTATAAATAGGAAGTAGTGTGACTAGATGCGTGCAAGTATGCCCAATTAATTTGTAAACCAACTGGTATGATTTCATTCAAATGCCATTAATTAATAATAATTGATGATATTAATTAAGGATCAATCATCATTTGCGCCCAACTGCCACCACTAGGTGCGGCAAGCACTAGATCAACCAAGCATTAAGATAAGCATGTTGGGAAATAATTAATTGTGGGCCAAATATGTTATTTGTGTGTTATAAGTTAACATAAAGGTTAAGTCCATTTAAAGTGATCTAATAAAGTTTTAAGGTTTTGAGCTTTATAACATCTCATTTTGTATGGACCTTTAATGTGTAGAAACCTAAGCCCGTATTTCTATTTTATGATGGGCCGAATAGAAGTAAGGTTTCTACAATTATTATAAATAAGTTATGGTCCCTAAGTCATACGTAATGTTTTTTTAATCAATCTGAGATCCCATCATTAGAGAGAATCAGGAAAAAAAACCTAAACCACGTGATTGTAATTATGGATTCAGGTACGCTTCCGCATTAATTTATTTTTTTGATAATTTGATATGAATTAAATAATTAATAAGTGGTATCAGAGCCTACTCATATTGAATTATTGAGGATTAAAATTTTATTAAATTCTGGTTTCATTCGATTTTAAACTCCATGTATATGCACACAATTTTCGAGTTTTGATTTGTGAATTTGAGTACGAATAGATCCTGGGTTTGTATAATTAAATTGATTATCGACCGTTTCACTATTTCTGAATAGATTAATTGCTTTGAACCTATCACGCCTGATTTGGATTAAATATATATATATATATATATGTATAGATTATTTGTTAATGAACGGGCAATCTGTAATTGGATTCCCAAATATTCAAGGCCTACTTAAAAACAAAAGGGCATTGTCATATATATATATATATATATATTGCGGCTGTGTGTATAGGATCTTATGATACTTTGTTTTGTCTTTTTGTTAATATATATATATATATATTTACAAATCAAGTCTATCATTCATTGAAGCTCGTCAATTAAAAGAAAAAAAATAGGGATTCAATTGATTTGAATTGAACCTTCATGATTGTGCTGTCTCGGTTTTGAAGCCTTAAAGGCTTTAGGCAATTTTTCCTTACAGAAACAAACCTGCAAACTTTGTTTTGCATAGTTTTAATTAAAATCAAGTATGTCATTGTTTGGGCGCATAATGACGCATAATAGAGAGAGAGAAAGGTGGCACGAATTGGAATATTTGTTGGGTGAATTTAAGGATCTGATAAATTTTTTTTTTTTTGGCACCAGTGGCGGTTGCATTTATATATTAATATATATATATATATATATATATTTTAATTTTGATAATCAAGAATTAATTAAGAAATCAATTTAAATTTAAATTTTGGTATTATTAATTTTTGGGTATATAATATTCAACAATAATTTAATGGAAGCAACATGTTGCCAAAGCAACCTCTCTTGTAGAAATTATTTTATTTTGAATATTAGAAGGTTGTGTATATGTATTTATTCATGCGAGTATTGGTCGGCCCAAAGGAAGGTTAATATTTGGTAGAATTACATATGCACCTGTGGTGGTAAACATGTGACAATTATTAGATTTTCATGTGAATAGTAAGTCAATCCAAAGATTGGCTTATTATTTGACGGGAGTTAGAGCCCGTTTGGCAGTTCAAAAAAATTAATTTTTAATAGTTTTTTAGGTGTTTTTTTTTTTTTTGGCACTTTTTTGTGTGTTTGGTTGAACAAAGTGTACTTTTTAGTATTTTTTGTAACTTTTAGGTGTTTGGTAAACTTGTTACTGTAACAAATCAAAAAAGTGGAAACTTTTGAGTATTTGGTATGTTTTTTACTGTAGCAAATCAGAAAAGTGGTAACTTTTTGTTTGACTTTTTACTGCAGCAAATCAAAAAAGTAGAAAAATTTGTGGTTTTGCCAGAGACACCAAAAGTAACTTATGGTATTTTTTTTTCTAATTTTTGAGTTGCCAAACGGGCTCTTATTGTCAATGTTTGATCACTACAACAAGAGTACCACTTACAATTAATATTACTATCCAAAGATTTCATATTAATGTTCTGCTTGGTATCTTGAGATGGGTTTACCATTATTTGAATTTATTGATTATTAATTATGTTTATTAATGTGAGTATGATTTTTGGGTTATTTTGTTCTTTATACATCTAATATGTCTGCTACTACTATATCTGCCAACATAAATTCAATTCCTATGTTGAATGGAACACACTTCAAGGATTTGAAAGAAAACATATTAGTTGTTCTTGGTTGCATGGATCTTGACCTTACACTCAGGGTTGAGCAACCCGTTTCTCTTACGGCTGAAAGTTCACCTGATGAAAAGAAGAACTTTGAGAAGTGGGATCGCTCAAATCGCATGAGTCTCATGATCATCAAGCGCGGCATTCCAGAAACCTTTAGGGGCGCAGTATCCGACGGGATAACTAATGCCAAGGAGTTCCTTGCCGAGATTCAAAAGCGTTTTGTTAAAAACGATAAGGCTGAAACAAGCACGCTTTTGCAAAGCTTAATTTCAATGAAGTATAGAGGTAAGGGGAACAAAAGGGAGTACATCATGGAGATGTCTCACATTGCTTCAAAACTTAAGAGATTAAAGCTTGAGCTGTCTGATGACTTGCTTGTGCATTTGGTATTAATCTCGCTTCCTGCACAATTCAGTCACTTTAAGGTCAGTTACAACTGCCAAAAAGAGAAATGGTCTCTAAACGAGCTCATTTCATATTGTGTGCAAGAAGAAGAAAGGTTGAAGCAAGATAGAACTGAAAGTGCTCACTTGGCAAGCACTTCTAAAGACAAGGGTAAGAAAAGAAAGAAAGAACAAGAAGCTGCAACTAAGGGTCCAACACAAAAGAAATAACAGCAGAACAATGAAAGCTGTTTCTTTTGTAATAAGCCTAGACATGTGAAGAAGGATTGTGCCAAATATCACGTTTGGTGTGTAAAGAAATGTACAATTCTTACTTTGGTCTGTTCTGAGGTTAATTTATCTTCAATACCTAGAAACACTTGGTGGTTAGATTCTGGTGCTACTACTCACATAAGTGTTTCTATACAGGGTTGCTTGAGCTACCGCAAGCCAAATAATGGTGAAAGATACATCTTTGTGGGAGACGGTAAATCGGTGGAAGTTGATGTAATAGGCACATTTAGGTTATTATTAGGAACTGATTATTATTTGGATTTGAAAGACACTTTTGTTGTTCTGTCTTTTAGACAGAATTTGATTTCTGTTTCTTTGTTGGACAAATATGGTTATTGTTGTTCATTTGGAAACAATCAATTTAGTCTTTCATTAAATTCAAATGTTATTAGTACTGATTCATTATCTGCATATGATAACATGTACTTGCTTTATATTATTGCATCATCTAATGAAACCTTGCATGTACAATCACATGGTACTAAACGTAAGTTAAATAAAAAAAATTTAGCGTCATTATGGCACAAGCGGTTATGTCATATCTCAAAAGATAGAATTGGGAGACTTGTGTCTAATGGCTTTTTGGATTCTCTTGATTTTTCAAACTTTGATGTCTGCATTAATTGTATTAAGGGAAAACAGACCAAAACTAAGAGATTAGGTGCCAATAGAACTTTAGACGTCTTAGAATTAATACATACAGATATTTGTGGTCCATTCTCTACGGCTTCTTAGAATGGTCAACAATATTTTATATCATTCATAAACGATTACTCATGCTATGGGTACTTATATCTCATTCATGAGAAGTCTCAGTCACTGGACGTATTCAAGGCTTTTAAAGCTGAAGTTGAGAATCAACTCAACAAAAGGATTAAGAGCGTCAGATCTGATCGTGGTGGTGAGTACTACGGTAGATATGACGGTTCAAGATAACAACGCCCAGGACCATTTGCTAAATTTCTAGAGAAGTGTGGAATCGTCCCACAGTACACCATGCCAGGATCCCCTAGCATGAATGGTGTAGCTAAGAGATGAAACAGAACCCTAAAAGATATGGTAAGGAGTATGATTAGTCATTCTATCTTACCAGAATCACTCTGGGGAGAAGCACTTAAGACTGCAGCTTATATTCTTAATAGAGTACCCACTGAAGCAGCTGCCAAAACACCTTATGAGTTTTGGACAGGAAAAAAAACCTAGTTTAAAGCATTTTCACATTTGAGGATGTCCAGCTTAGGCAAGGCCTTATAGGCCACATGAAAATAAATTGGACTCCAAAACAGTTAGCAGTTATTTTATTGGTTATTCTGAGCGATCTAGGGGCTACAAATTTTATGATCCCACACTTAGGTCAATTTTTGAAACGGGAACCGCAACATTTTTTGAGGATGTTGATTTTGGAAGGAGAAATAAGGTTAGAGACATTATCTTTGAAGAGGAATCGGTTTCGATCCCTACTATCTTTTATGATAATGTGCAGGCTTTTATACCTGTCATTGATCAAGAAGGAAATCAGAAACCTGAACAAGACAATGTTGAACAACCTCCCATCTAGAATGAGGTAATTATGCCAGAGGAACAAAATCAACAACCTCAAGAACTAAGGAGATCCACGAGAGAAAGGAGAAGTGCTATCTCAGATAATTATATAGTATTTCTCCAAGAACGTGAGGAAGATATTGGAATGGTGGAAGATGATCCAATCAACTTTCATCAGGCCATGGAGGGTTCTAACTCTCAACAGTGGATTGATGCCATGAATGAGGAATATAAGTCTATACAAGACAATAAAGTTTGGGATTTTGTTCCATTACCAAAAGGTGCGAAACCATTGGTTGTAAATGGATATTTAAAAACAAAAGAGATTCGAATGGTAATGTGGAAAGATATAAGACTCGTCTTGTAACAAAAGGCTTTACCCAGAAGAAGGGCATTGACTTCAAAGAGACTTTCTCTCCGGTTTCTACGAAAGACTCTTTCAGAACCATTATGGCGCTTGTTGCACATTTTGATCTTGAGTTACATCAAATGGATGTTAAGACAGCGTTTCTTATTGGTGACATTAATGAAACGATTTATATGGTGCAACTAGAAAACTTTGTGTCGGAAGACTCAAAGAATATGGTTTATAAATTAAAGAAATCCATCTATGGACTCAAACAAGCTTCCCGTCAGTGGTACCACAAAATTCACCAAGTAATTATCTTGTTTGGCTTTGCGGTAAATGATGTGGATGATTGTGTGCATCACAAGTTCAGTGGGAGTAAGTAGTTTTACTGGTTTTATATGTTAATGATATATTGCTTGCCACAAATGATATAGGCATATTGCATGAAATCAAGAGATTTCTATCAAAAAATTTTGAGAAGAAAGATCTTGGTAATGCATCTTTTGTATTAGGGATTCAGATACATCGGGATCGCTCTCGGGGTATTCTTGGATTATCACAAAAGGCCTATATCGATAAGGTACTTAAAAGGTTTGGCATGCAAGATTGTAAACCAGGCGACACCCCTGTCGCTAAGGAAGACAAATTTAATCTCAATCAGTGCCCTAAGCACGACCTTGAAGTTAAGGAGATGCAGAAGGTTCCCTACACATCAGCTGTTGGGAGTTTAATGTATGCTCAAGTTTGCATGCGTCCAGACATAGCATTCATTGTTGGAATGCTAGGCAGATATTTAAGCAATCCTGGGATTGATCATTGGAAAGCAGCTAAACGAGTTATGAGATATTTACAGAGAACAAAAGATTACATACTCACATATAAGAAATCGGATCAACTAAAGATCATTGGGTTTTCTGATTCCGATTTTGCTGGATACCAAGATAGTAGAAGATCCACATCAGGTTAAATCTACCTGCTGGCAGGAGGAGCTATATCCTGGAGGAGTGCCAAGCAGACACTCATAGCTTCTTCCACTATGACAGCAGAATTCATAACTTGTTATGAGGTATCCAATCATAGAATATGACTGCGAAATTTTGTCACTGGGCCGTGGATTTTAGATAGTGTGGAAAAACTATTGAAGTTATTTTGTGACAATAAATCAGCTGTGCTATATTCTAACAACAATAGGAGCTCTTCGAAGTCTAAACACATAGACATCAAGTTCCTAGTTGTTAAGGAGAGAGTTTAGAATGGTCAGGTGTCTATAGAGCGTATTGGCACAAACTCCATGATTGCAGATCCGCTCACTAAAGGCTTA
Organism: Vitellaria paradoxa; assembly: GCA_019916065.1. NCBI lineage: Eukaryota > Viridiplantae > Streptophyta > Magnoliopsida > Ericales > Sapotaceae > Vitellaria > Vitellaria paradoxa. The sequence goes on from CM034240.1 coordinate 3,340,319, forward strand.
CCTCCCAAGGTCTTTCATGAGCACATAGCTCATATGGGTGTTGTATCATTTGATGATATGTTGGTTTAGTGGGAGTTTGTATTTGGATGCTTTTCAGTTGTAGATACATTTTATGGATTTATTTTCTGCAGAATAAAGTTTATGGTTTATTTGCACTCTGAATGTATTTATTATGATCTCACTAAAGAATAAGATTGGACCAGTTAGAAATAGGCATATTTAGATCACATTACATGTAATTTCCATGCTACACATCCATACTTGATCTATGTCGTTTATTATATTAATATATGTGACTATTGATGGGTTTAGTTATGATACATATAACGAAAGCCGCTTTAATCCTATATTGATATAATTGATGGACCAGATTATATAGAGATAGTTGGTAATGATAGCAAATTTTGAGCTCATAAGGTTAATTTTATAATGTACAAACTAACATATGTGGCCCAAGTAGGAGATTGTTGGAAAATAATCAATTGTGGGCCAAATATGTTATTTGTGTTATAGGCTATCATAAATGTTAAGCCCATTTAAAGTGATCTAATAAAGTTTTAAAATTTTGGGCTTTATAACATCTCATTTTGTATGCGTCTTTAATGTGTAAATACCTAGGCCCATATTTCTATTTTATGATGGGCCGAATAGAAGTAGGGTTTCTACAGTTATTATAAATAGGTTATGGTCCCCAGGTCATACGTAATGTTTTTCAAATCAATCTGAGATCCCATCATCAGAGATAATCAGGAAAAGAAACCTACGTATAGACGTGGAAGATCAAGAATCACGTGATTACAATCATGGATTCAGATACATTTTTACATTAATTTATTTTCTCGATAATTCGATATGAATTAAATAATTAACACTGCCTCCCTTCTAACATATCAAATCAATTAATTATTAGTTGAATCATCTGCTCAGCAAAGTTTTGGAGCTTAGTTTGAGATCGAACCAATTAGTACAATCATCAAATGAGGAAAGCTCGCTGGCCTCCATTAAATTAAGCAGCACCCTTATAATTCGGAGAAATCCAAGTCTGTTACTGTTGAAATGGTTCATTACTGCCTGATTGCTCTCCCTGGTATCTCTATTGTAAAGAAAGAAAAACTATTGCGCTTCATCAGAGGGCAGAGGAAGTTGATTTTATTTTATTTTTTTAATCTCATAAGTTTCTGTATATTTTACCTTTAATTTTCTAGATTTTATATTAACGGAGTCCAGTGATCAATTATAAGTTTATAGACAAATAGTTACTACATGGCCTTTTGTGATCAATTATAGGGATATATATACATATTCACACGTATATCTGAGTGCGCAAGCATATCATCACATGCATGTACATTGCTAATTATTTGTCTATGGTAGGGCCATGGGGTTGAAAATGGTGGTGTGATTCTTTCAATCTTCAATGCCCTCTCAAAGTAGGGGGCAACAACTCCAGCAGTCTACTGACCCACCAAGTGGGTGTTCTGAACCACCCCCCCCCCCAAAAAAAAATCACTTTTTGCCTTCATATTTGCTTTGAATTCAGATGAACTTGATCTTGTATTACCCTTGCATGCATCATTTAACAAATCTGCTTCTCAAACCTTTTATATATACATACATATTTTTTAATCTTTTTAATATATACATGAAAACTTGAATGACAAATTAAAAAAGAAAAAAGAAAGAAAGAAAAAGACATATCAGTACTACATCGTTGGTGATAGAATAACTTAATGCATCATTGGCAGGCTATAAGTACGATGACTCTGTTACTGTGACCTAGACATATGTACCACTGGACCTTATGTGAGGTACTAATAAGCAAGTTGATTTAGATTCAAGAGTCTCATTTGCCTACCCTAATTATATACATTTATATAATATATATATATATAAGCAAACAAACACGCACCTGGATATGTAAAACCCAAGTCATCCTTTCAGCTTTTTAGTACTGCAGTCAAGGAGAAACTTATACATATGCAAACGCACACGCACCTGAGTATGTAAAACCCAAATCATCCTTTCAGCCTTTTTAGTACTGCAGTTAAAGAGAAACTTGTCCCAATAATTTATTTATTTATTTATCTTATTCGTTCATGAAACATGTATAGTAATCAATGCGGATACTGCTTGTTTTGGCTAAATTCATTTGTGTTCTATTTTATTCATTTGTGTTCTGTTCTGAAAAGAGCTTCTCCCAATTTTTAGAAAAGTAAAGTAAGTCAGGATACCATCCTTATAAATTTGACGAGGATTAGTCCTTCAAAGTTTTCAATTACCGAGGTAGTTCTTGTGTAAATTGTTGCTCTTTTAGAGAAAATTTTTTGATCAGTGTCAAAATACTGAGGATATATTGAGAATTTTAATTATCTTACAAGTTTAATTATAAATTACAGAAAAAAGAAAAGAGAAAAAAATTGTTTTATGAGTCCAAATTAAAACAACAATTAGTTTATCCTCCCAAAATTATTTGGATTTCTTATTTAAATAATGGATTAATAAACCTCAAAAAGTGGATTTGAGTCAAAGAAAAACTAAAATTCAAGCATAGAATATAATGAAACGAAACTTTCCTCATAGTTAAATTAACAATAACTTGATGGCAAAGGCATACATATATCTATATATGCACATGAAAAAGCACCCAAAAAAAAAAAAAAAACACACACACACAATCAGCCAAGAATTTGCAAAAGAGTAAAAAGATAAAGGTACAAATTTCCAACAAGCAAAGTTCAAACCCACATTAGGAAACCCCCCCCCCCCCAAAAAATAAAGTAAAAAATCCAAATCTATATATATATATATATATATCACTTGCAATGCAAATTCTCAACCGCCTTGGAGTGGGTATTAACATCCATGGTGCAGTTCATCTGGGCAGATTTCTTCTTCTTAAAGATCATGAAGAGATGTATCTTCCCATTCAAAGTGGCATGGCCAGTCAATGTCAACTTCCCGGACTTAATATCACTGCTCAAATCCGAACTACTCGATCCCTTGGCCGACGATGACGTCGCCATCACAGTAACGTTCATCTTCTTCGTTGATCGAGCTCCAGCACTAGCTTTGTCGATGGCAGCTTCGCCAACTGGGTTGCCTCTGTAAGATAAGGTGACAGTGCTGTTTCCGAATTTGAACTGTCCGAAATTTGTGTTCTTGACTGTAACTTGTGCGTTGAGTTTCATGGTGAAGGATGAGTTTTGAAGAGTCAGGCTTTGAACAGCCACGGATCCGAACCGGACTTTCGGGTTGCGGATTCGCATGAAGGTGAGAACGAAGACCAATATAACTACGGCATGTAGAATTGTTCCCACAACTATAATCAACAACCAGTACTTGATGCTTCTCTTCCGGCGGAGAGCAGCGGCAGCTGATTCTTGATCAGTGGTCATGTTGGAGTATGTAGAAGAGGAAAGCTTAGAGCTTTTCTTGTTTGGATTAAATTTTTTAAGCTCTTGGTTGAGAGAAAGAGAGAGAGAGAGAGAGAGAGACAGAGAGAGAGGGTTGATGACTTGCGATGGTAAGGTTGCTATTAGAAAGTTTGTAGGTTTAAATACTGCTATGGTTAATAGAATTTTTAGAAGGCAAACAAAGGGCCTTTTTTTTTTTTAATTTTTTGAAAAATGCCATATCAGAATATATATATATATATATATATGTAAATTACAATCAAAACGATAATGTGGCACTGAAAAAATTATAATTAAAATATATATTTTTATAAGTTTATCATTTTTAGTCATATATAGTCTCCACATGTCATTTCATTACCTTTTTTTTTTTTATAGATTTTGTGATTCAATAATATAATTTTTATTTTTTTTAGAACAATTTGTCAAAAGTCATGTTTAGATGAAATTTAACCGTTGTAATTTATGAAAGGTTGTTTTATATATATAATGGTTATTTGAAAATCACTCCTATGACAATTTAAACACTTGAAGTATTTTAATGTTAAATTTATGAAAATTATCACCCAACGTGACTCATTTGAAATAATTTTTTGTAATTTAGACTAAACAAACTTATACGACTTTTGACATAGGTAACCCTTTTTTTTCCATATATATGACAATTTGACTTCCTGGAGGAAGGGAAATTAAAGAGTGGTTTAGTAAAAAGAAATTTGTTTCGAATAATTCACGTACAAGGCATGAAAAGGAGAGTTTGGGCATGCATGACTCGCACAAGTTTGCAATATTCGATGGGTATGGAGGGGAAGACAGGCTTCCCGTGAAGCAAGGACCAAAGTGAACTCGATTTTCATCGCATTCACTTCTATTTGGTCCCTACGATCAACTTCTCGTACTGATAAATGGCAATTTCAAATCACATGTAGCCAATACCAACTCTAGCAGGTGGATGAAAATGGTGTAAAAGGTTGTGGGTATTTGAAAATAATGAGCTGTTAAAATATATATGTTCTTGTTGTATAATTGTTATTTTCAAGGATACAATTTTCTAAGTTACAAAAAAAAAAATTCACTAGTATTATTATTCTACTGACAAAGATATTCTAATTACCAAAAAATATATATATAGAAAAAGAAAAAAAATGTTATTCAAAAGTTAATAAGAATGACAATCTTGTTAATTACTAAAAGGATATTTTAGCACATAGTTTCAACGTTCTTACCATAAAATAATACTGTCACATATTCTCTGATAAAAAAAATGATACTCCAACTACAATTGTTATTCGAATTAGACTGAAACAACATATATATAGTTAAATAGTTATTTGATACAGTATACTCGAGTGTATCGGAGGGATAAGTTCAGGAGGATATATCACAAAAAAATCACTTCCTTATGAACCCATATTCACTAGTATTCACTAGTATTTAGAACTCTACTAATCAACATTCTAAAAGATTTTTGATTTCTAATTTGTTGATCGTCGGGAGTCCCTAGTAAAGCAACCATTTTTCTTTTACTTGTGTGCAGATTCACATCCAGAAGCGGAGCTCGTGCAACAAATTATTTTCCCAACAATTATTATTATTATTATTATTATGGCTTGTCATAGAAATGATGGAATTAGCTAGAGAGGGGGGGGGGGCTCACCAATTAGTAAACTTTTGCATTTGATGGAGTGAGGGATAGGATGGATACACATGAGATCGACCCCATAGATAACTTTACTTAATATGGATTCAGTTCATTGATATCTTCTGCTAGATCATGTCCCAAAATCCAAAATAATTGAGTAGCTAGTTGTTCATTTCCCGATATCCAAAATATTGCCCATATGCACATTACTTTAAAAGCAAGACATGAAAAAATTGAAAGATTGACTCGTGATCTGTTGGTTAGTGAAGCAAGCTGGCAAAATGGCCTTTGGATGACTGCATGTGCTTGCCCCAAAAAAAAAAAAAAAAAAAAAAAAAATGCCTTTAGTACTATGTATATTTCTCTCCAACATGAAGCTTCTTCAAAGCAAAGGGCACATTGGGTTTGGGTCCCTCTCCCAACTTTTGACCACAATATTGGAATAAAGCCTCTCATCTCCCACGAGTCTTTCGACCTCTTGGAATCTTATCCGTAAGCCTTTTATCTTCTTCTGCGTGGAGTGACAACCTGATGGTCTATGGCTTTTTCAAGTTGCTCGAAAAGAAAAAAATACAAATGTCTCTGTCAACTTGATTAAACACAAACAGGAGGGGGAAAGCCAAGCTACTAAAGAGGCAATTACGACCTCGCAAACCTCAGAGAGTTTTGAGTCACCTTTTAATCCGATTTTCTATTATCATATACTGTGTGTGTTTGAATTTTTTAAATTTTATCAAAAAAAAAAATTTAATTTTTATTAACTTTTTACAATTTTCATTGATTTCGAGACTGTAAGTTTTGGCATAAACAGAAAAAATTAAGCTCCAAATGCCACTATAATTGATGTTCTAACACACAGTGGATATCTACTGGCTATGTTTCTATTATCTTTTAGCCTGTGTGATTAGGAGCTTAGGTTCCATTTAGTACCAAAAAAAAAAAAATGAAATGATGATTTTATTTTTTTAAATAAAATAATATTTTAAATAAGTATAAAGTAGTATTTTAAATAAGCGTACTAAATAAGATAATGATTTAAAAGTGTTATTATTCCATTTTATTTTCTTGCGCCAAACAGGCCGTAAGATATCCAACGTAAAGGCCATACCTGTGCCATTAGATATTTTTTCACGAGTTTGGGCTAGGCCTGAAGACCCATTCGAATCTTACGTAGATCCAGATCTTTATGGGCTTCACTGGTGAGACTAGATAACTTTTGTATTGGGCCCCAGTTATATCCACAATATATTTAGCAAGAAGAACGGGGTAACATCTTTATTAACAAGGGAAGCACATGCTTTGACGGTGAAAGTTAAGAACAATTATTTCGTGTGACCAAAAGTTAATTTCATTGTATTTGAAACGTTCGAAAAATATTCTTATATTTGTTTAAATGTTAAAATTATCGAAAGTAATCATATTATCCGAGTGTTTGATTGGTAAAATTTTGACAAAAGTACAGTAAAAGATAAAATTTGAAATAAAAGTGATAGTTGGTAAAATTTGATTAAAAAAAAGTATAAAAAATTAGTAAAAATTATTGAGTTTTTGTTGATTTGGACCAACCAAACACCACTTATATATAATAATGATTTGAAATAATTGTGTGTAGATTTTACAAAGGCAAATATCAATTTTATTTGGGTCTTGCTAATTTTTATGGATTTAGTTTGACCATCGTCACTCGTATCGTCTCAAGTTCAAGTCTCCTCTCTAGCAAAACTTGGGGTCAGTTTCCTGAGCGCAAAGCGTAGTAAAGGTTGGTAGGATAGGCCTCCTTGGCTAGACGAACCGTATCCAGTTCTTGGGTGTGGGTCTGACTCCCCGCCGCTACGCGAGTCCGTAATTTACTGCTATACATGTTGAGGGGCCGGTATGTAGAGCACAAACCAAAAGAGATTCACTCTCTAAGGATTTGGCATAGAAAGTGAATCTCTCGAGATTAAATCTTTATCGTCACTCGTATCGTAATAAATTTTTTATTTATTATTTACGTAATTTTTGTGTCACTCGTACATGCACAGTGTATCTCCCACTTCGCGTGAACATTGAAGTTCGGATGATATATTCCAGGTAGCTTTTCAGGGGGCTGTGTTTTCTACATTGCAGAGATTGTTGGGATTAAAGTTCATGATTTTAATCAGATTTATTCAATTAAAAATTAATAAATATTATTTGAGAGAATCAATAAATTTTGATTTAATCATAACCCTTCACCTAAAAACTTTAACTCTTGCAATATAAAATTTACTGCAGCACCCTCGGCCTGTTTTTCACACTGTTAGTTGCAGATTAAAGTCGGACTCGAGGACACGTTCTTCCCATCATTTAAAAAATAAAAATAAAATAAAAAAGGTTAATCCCTGATTGTACGTACAATTTATACTAGAGGACGTATGATGTACCAAATGAACAGCCAGAGCAGAACTCTCTCTCTCTCTTCTCTCTCTCTCTGAAATGGCAGTTGTCTCCTCATCTCATGCAATATATGTTACAACAATTGCACTAGTGGACGAAAGAAATCACGGACGAACAGTCATTTATCCAAAGCCCGTCGTTTTGTACAGGTAAGAGGGGGGGGGGGAGAGAGAGAGAGAGAGAGATCAGTGAACCCGTGACCATGGGGATGATAATGCGTTGCATTTTCAATTCAACAACCATCATATTCTACTCATTCTGATTCTTGATCAGTGGTCATGTTGGAGTATGTAGAACAGGAAAGCTAAGAGTTTTTCTTGTTTGGATTAAATTTTTTATGCTGGTTGAGAGAAAGCGAGAGAGAGAGAGAGAGAGAGAGAGAGAGAGGAGGTTGATGACTTGCGATGGTGAGGTTGCTATTAGAAGGTTTGTAGATTTAAATACTGCTATGCATGGTTAATAGAGTTTTTAGAAAGCAAACAAAGGGCCTTTTTTTTAATTTTTTGAAAAATGCCACATCAGAATAAACAAAGGGCCTTTTTTTGTAATTTTTTGAAAAATGCCAAATCAGAACGGTAATGTGGCACTGAAAAATTTTAATTAAAATATATATTTTTATGAGTTTATTATTTTTAGTGATATATAGGGTCCACATGTCATTTCATTATCTTTTTTTTTTTATAGATTTTGTGATTCAATAATATAATTATTATTTTTTTAGAACAATTTTTTTTAGCCTATATATTATTTTTAGTGATATATAGGCTCCACTCACAAGGCCCCACACGCGGGGACTCTACCTGCAGTAAAGTGAAATAAGAGGTCACGAGAGAACGCGTACTCCTGTAAATGAGGAGGATTGTGAGAAATATACTCGTGAGGGACTCTACTTGCAAGAGAGTGAAACCGGAAGTGAAGCAGAGAAGCAATACCTTCCATCTTATATCGTTTGAATCGTAAATGAAATAGCATATATGTAATATTCGATATCCATATAAGAATAACGTATTTTAAAACCGTGAGGGCACTAGATTCAGTAGGAACTCTAGGGTTAAGCGTGCTCTAGTGGGGACAGTATTGGGATAGGTGACCTCCCGGGAAGTAGCTTACCAAGCTCAAAGCGGACAATATTATACTATGTGGATGCGGGTTGTTACACACACTTTCATACATACGTATATATATACACAAATTTCATGATATTCAACCAAATCAAGCATATATGTACACACACACACACACACACACACACATATATATATATATATCAAAATCATCCTAACAACGTTTATAACACAAATATAAGTCTTACTTACCAGGAATCCGAAGAGAAAAGAAGAAATGAAAAGGTTAAGGTTTTGGTTCTTGAATTTCAAATGCTCATATTCTTCACCTCAAGCAAAATCACAAGAAACAGACACTACCATGACATTCACAGTATCGAATATTATCCCAATCATCCAATTTTCCTTCTCGAAACTCATTTTCTCTCTCTATAGTCTCTCTCTCTCTCTCTCTCTGTCTCTCTCTCTCTTCTCCTCTCTCCATTTCTCTTTCTCCCCTCTTTGGGAGCTAAACTAACCAAGAAAAAGAAAGAAAAAGGTTAAGATCCTTTAACTCAGTTGTCCAACTTAATACCACCTTGAAGTAAATCTGACCTAGAAAAAATAAAATAAATCGATCCAATCTTAGTTAAAGATTTTATTGATTCAGAATAATACATAAATGATCAAAATTTAATATCTGATATTACAATATGTATAATGAATCTAGTTAGATCCCATGAGTGGATCATTATGCGATGAGAAAAAAGCCACATGGGACTATGGATATGATACCAAAAAAAAAAAAATCAACTAATTTTGTTATATGATGTAATTGAAGTGGAGATGGAGCCCTTCACGTCAAAATAATTAATAGAAAAGGAGACATCAATTTTAATATCAATCCTATGGCAACACAATTTAAATTATTAGATTAAAATTTAATGATTGATCAAACACATTCATTAATAATTTAAAAAATAGTTGAATTTGTATAGATCATTAAATTTTAATCTTACAATTTAAGTCATGTTATTAATTAACAAATTACAGTTCCATATTATTTTTGCCAAACTTTTACAGGGGATTAGCATTTTCCAAGTGTGAAGAAAATTTTCAAAATTTAAGAGGTCCTGCTCATTAATTGTTATTTCTCTGTTTAGTGCGTGACTTTCTTTCCTTTTTTTTTTAAATTGGAAATAATAATTAGTAGATCAATTTATGGCCACCACAAACTTTTTAATTTTTGCACTCCCATCCACCAGTTGCATTATACCCAAATATGAACTAATGGAGACTATCACCAACACACCTCCCCACACTCTCTCCTCTTTCCCTCTGGCGTTCACCCCACCTGCTCCTCCATGGAAAAACCACCACCACCACCTCAAAATCTCAAAACCTATAGAATTACAGCTTCTTCAATTTCATATACCAAATCCACCACCACCGCCACCATCTCACCCGCCTTCCTCTTCAAACCTTGCACCACAACCCCACCAACCTACATCCTCCGAGGTGTCTCACTTAGTGCCTATCCCTCTCAAATCCTTGCCATTGTTGGCCCCAGTGGCGCCGGAAAATCCACGTTACTGGACATTTTAGCCGCCCGAACTTCACCTACTAGCGGCACTCTCCTTCTAAATTCTTCCCCCCTTAACCCTTCTTCTTACCGGAAGTTCTCAGCTTATGTCCCTCAGCATGATTTATGCCTTCCGTTGCTCACCGTCTCTGAAACCTTCGCCTTCGCCGCTCGCCTCCTGAACCCGAAAACACCTGACATTTCCACCATTGTAACTTCTCTTCTCTCTGAGCTCAGACTAACCCATTTGGCACACACAAGGCTCGCTCATGGCCTGTCCGGCGGCGAACGCCGCCGCGTCTCAATAGGACTGAGCCTCCTGAATGACCCGGCGGTGTTGCTCCTCGATGAACCCACATCAGGGCTTGATAGTTCTTCAGCCTTCAATGTGATGCAGACCCTCCGGTCAATGGCCGATTCCCATCACCGCACTGTGATTCTATCCATCCACCAACCAAGCTTCAAGATCCTTTCCACCATTGACAGAATTCTATTGATGTCAAAAGGAGCCGTCGTGCACCACGGTACACTTTCTTCGCTTCAGGCCTTTTTACTTTCAAAGGGCTTCACAGTCCCTCCACAGCTTAATCCTCTGGAATATGCCATGGAAATACTAAATCAGCTCCAGGAGAGTAAACCCAATATTGGACCACCAATATCACTTCCTTCATCACCTAATCATCACGAGCCAGCAATTTCTCGAACTGATGATAGTGACAAAAGAGCGATCAGATATAAGAGCTCGAGGTTTCATGAAATTGTCACTCTCTACAAGAGGTTTTGGAAGATCATCTACAGAACAAAACAACTGCTTTTGACAAACACATTTCAAGCTCTTGGTGTGGGTCTTGTTTTAGGAACCATATACATCAACATAGGCTTCGACGAGAAAGGGATTGAGAAGAGACTAGGCCTCTTTGCCTTCACTCTTACCTTTCTTCTCTCCTCCACAACTGAGACTCTCCCGATTTTCATCAACGAAAGGCCAATTCTGCTCAGAGAAACCTCAAGTGGGGTTTACAGGTTATCCTCATATCTCATTGCCAACACGCTCGTCTTCTTGCCGTACATGCTGGCCATAGCTATTCTCTACTCAGTATCGGTCTATTTCTTGGTGGGTCTTTGTGCTACATGGCAAGCATTTGCTTATTTTGTTCTGGTGATTTGGGTTATAGTCTTAATGGCTAATTCGTTTGTTCTCTTCTTGAGTTCTCTGGCACCGAACTATATCACCGGCACTTCACTGCTGACCACACTTCTCGCCTGCTTCTTCCTCTTCTCCGGCTACTTCATATCAACCCATAGCTTGCCCAAGTACTGGCTCTTCATGCACTACTTCTCCATGTACAAATATGCCCTTGATGCTTTCCTCATCAATGAGTACTCTTGCCTTGCATCCAAGTGTTTGATATGGTACGAAGAGAACAAGACTTGCATGGTCACTGGACAAGATGTGTTGCAAAAGAGAGGGCTCCATGAAGGGCATAGGTGGACAAACATCTATGTCCTAATTGGATTCTTTGTGTTCTATCGACTTCTTTGGTTGGTGGTTTTGATCAGAAGGGTTTCGAGACTCAAGAAGTGAAACCATGCATTCTGATGGATAATTATTGATTCAACGTACGCTTATGGTGGTAATCCTTTAATTGTTTGATCGATATATGATCTGAATTGCTTGTGTAAATGCATTCACTTCATTTTGGCTGTTCAAATTGGTAATAATTTGAAGTGTGAGGGAAAAACCATGTATTTTGCTCAAGCATTGAAGTCTATTTTTTCTTTTTTTCAACTTAAATTTTGAATTAATATACAGTTTTATTGTTGTGTAAGTTAATTTTTTTCATCCTTAATTATCATATGTATTATGATGGAGCTTAATTCCCAGTTCATTATTTCAAAATTTTTCGAAATATATTGTTTTATTAATTTTGCTATATAAAATGCATATGAGTCACAACTAACATTAGTATTATAGCTGGCAATGCGCTTAGCTAACATGTCAGGCACTTTGGCCACTCTCGTGATTAATAAAATAATGCTGGTTATAAAGAGAACATATAATTTAAAGCTGCGATTAGAAGTGTACTGCTGCATGTGTAAGAATTCACAAATTTTCCCCGAAAAGAAAATATTTGATATATTCATTGGCTTAATCTTCTACTGTGGAAATTATAAAGATTAAAGTTGAAGATTCTTACATAAAGGAAAACAAATTTATTTTTTCATTATGTTTGAAAATATAAATTTGATTTCATTTCATAAGAATTTTTGTTAATTTTTATATTTGAGATCACATTTAGACTTTAATGAATTGGATTTTTTATTATATTTTGTCATTTAAATTTCACATCATTCATACTATTTTGAAACTTAATTCAAAATAATAAAATTTTATAATAATTTAATTGCTTCTTTAATTATTTAATTAAGTAAACTGGCAAATTTATTCTTATATTTTAGATTGATTTCTTTTACTTCTTACTAATATATTTAAATTTAATTTTTTTAAATTAATGTAATTTAATTCTTAAATTTAAGGTCATATTTTAAATATAAAATTTTACTTATCAAATTACATCAATTTCAGATTCCATTTAAAGTAACAAAAAATTTTAAAAAATAATAAAAAATTAAAATTTTTTAAAAATTATTTATTTTTTATCACAATACATAAATTATGAATTTATAATTTACTTCATTTTATTGTATTTTATTTTATCTTCTAAAGCCAGTGGTGGTACTGTGTAAAAAGACAATGTGATTAATTAATTACCTATATAGATGTCAAGTCACGGGTCCCATGGATTGATGTGATCGATATGCATTAAATTTGTTTGATTCTGCTTTTTCGCTTTCATTCTATTTGAATCAGTGATTTATCTTCACGGGTTCATCTTTCTGTTCACACACGTGAACTCATTGGCGGGCTTTCCGTATGCTGCGTCACCGTGGGTGTGCTCGCACCCCCTATCTTCACAAGCCCAACAGGTTTGTGTTTCTCTGAATTTGCGAAGCCGTTTCATCTCCCGGTCACACGTGATTATCGACATTATTGTTTCATCAAAAATTTAGAAGATAGAGCCAATTTACGTACAGAGATGGTTCGGCAACATCAGACTTTATCAATTTTTTTTTTACAGAATTTTAATATAGTTTATTTTAATTGGGGTGTTGGGTGTTTGGTAAAAATTTATAAAAATTAAACAAATTAAAAAAATTAAAGAAAGTCGGTATAAGTTGGGAGAAATTAGAAAAAGTTGATAAATATTAGAAATTTTGAAAAAATAATAAAAATTAGAAAAATTTAGTAAAAATTAATTTTATTTCTGATGAAAAAAGTTAAAAAATTCAATAGAAGTTAATTTTTTTTTAATGAAAGTTGACGAGTCAAACACAGCTATAAATAATCTCTTGTAATTTATTTATTTTTTATTAAGGTTATATACAATTTGAGGGAAAATGATGAGAGGGAAGAAAAAGGGATAAAGGAAAACGGAAAATTAAGCAAAGTGATTTTCTCTTGTTTGGTTTGGAAGGAAAAACAAAGGGGAAAGAAAATGGAAGGGAAAGAGGAAGGGGGAAAGTGAAGAGAAGTTGAGGAAAAGAGAAGAGAGGAAGTTTTATAAAAGTCAATCCCACACTTATTGCTCCCCCATTTTCTACCTTTTGCGTTTCCATCATTCCTACCAAAAACAACACAAAGTATAAAATTACCTCTTCTAATTAGATATTTTTATGTATAATTTAAAAAATATATATAATCATTTTTCTTAAATAAACCTTTACAAATTTAGATAAACATTCTTAAACTTAATTTGCTATGAGAGAATAAATAAAATATGTATGACATTATAATTATGTAAAATATATAATAAAATGTTAGAGAAATAATTATATAATTTTAATTAATGAAAAAATAAAGTAGCATATAAGAGAAATTAGTAATGTTGGAATAGTTACCCTCAAATTTATATCTTAAATTCATATTAAAAAGAGTGTTTTGAACAGTGGGTTAACTATTCAATTTCGACCCATCTATTTATGTGAAATAATTGTAAGATTCACACGCATAATCGATCAAGATCAGACGATCATTAGCATTTTCTTTCATTGTAATTGTAACACTTTTCTTGCAAGACAGTATATCACTCATATGGGATTGAATTCCATATATTTCTCTCTGAACTTATACAGTTATACTTCACATATTAAATTTGCATGAATATATTTGGTTTTTTGTAAAAAAAAAATAATTATTTGAAATTTTAATCCTAAGTAAATAGAAAAATTATATTTCTATACTTTTTTTTTTTTTTTTTGTGTGTGCTATAAATATTTTGTCAATTGGCCTTGTACAAACCAACGACCCTTGGGCCAACAGGCCCACATGATATATTACACATTGTATTAACCCAAACGCCTCTCTTTTGTCGGATGCAAGAAACCGTCCGGGAGTAAAGAATCCAAATCCGGGTCGGGCGTGCGAAAAGAGCTTGCTTTGTCGTCCTCTTCCGGCGGTGCAGAACTTCGGACCACCAACAGGAGCCTCTGCCCGCTCTCCTCCAACCCAACGGCAGTCTCCTTCAACTGCTCCTTCAAACACAAGCTTCCGAAGCATAGAAACACAACGCTTCCACTCTGTTCTTGTGAGTCAAGCCATCTCCGCCGCTGGATGCAATTAGTGGTCCTATGCAAAAGATCGGTGGCGTAGGAGCATCAGGAACGCGGACTCCATCCAATATTGCTTTAACCGGTTTGGGTTCCAGCGATGCAAAAGTGACATCCCAGCTGATTTTGGCAGTTGGGTAAGGAAGTCAACAATGCATTCGTATTCCAATTTTAAACCCCCCCCCCCCCCCAAAAATAGAGAATTGCTGTAAAAAAAAAAAATAAATAAATAATCAAAAGAATACTATTAATGAAATCGCGACATAATAATGGCGCCTAAAACCACAAAATATTAACGTGGTTTTAAGATATCTCAAACCGGAAAATGAAATTGCTATTTCTAATGGCAATTCAATCAAAAGTATAAAATGCACTTGGAGATGGAATCATAAATATATAAATGTATACACATATCTACAAAACATATCCGAAATCATATTAGTGTGTATATATATATATATATATATATATATTTATTTACAAAAAACAAACCTGCTTATCCGAATACATGCTCAGTTTATACGGAATTCGCTTATACAATACAAGCCTAAAACTGCATTATCATTTTGTGATTTGAGACGGATCTGAAACCACACTATCAGATTACAGTTTGTTTCATTAATAGTAATCTACTAATTAAGCTTTTTTCACAGCAATTCTCTATTTTTTTACTAATACAACAGTTAAAAAAAAAATCCTCATATTCAATTCGGGTTGTTTCAAGCATCGACTGAAGCACATCGATGATGGTATTGGGGGTAGGCTTGGAATGTGTAGTGAGTTCAAGTCCTTAAAAATTTTTCACTGTGCTTTGATGAATTGTTGGTCGGTCCAAGGCGACAGCTTCGATAGTGGTATGAGTCGGGGATCTGGAGTGAGTGAAATTAATGGTGGGAAGATTGTGGAAGGTGATGGAGGGACCTTCAAATTCATATAATAGTATAGATGAGATGTATTTCTTGATTGACTTGATGACTAAATAGAATTACTTGTGAGCGAATGAGATATTTCTTCGAGTGGTCTGAACATATTCGAATCTCTACTTAGAGAAGCTTTGCATCCTTAGAACAGCACCTTCTTGATGTGCCTTCTATCAATTTCATATACAGGCTTAATTTTTTTTCTTTTTTTTTTTTAATATTGAGGTGTTTGAAATTGTTTGAATTTATAAAAATTGTAGTGAGTAAAAAAAAAAATTAAATTTTAAAAAGATTTTTAGAGATTTGAAAAAAAAAATTACTCCAAATAGGGTCATTATATTTTTTAATTTACAAATTATTTTTATTTAATGTTAATATTTATATAGTTGCATCGTGATAATTTTCTAGAATATCCACTAGTGTCGCGGCAACGATTAAAATTAACAGAGAAGAAGGGTTTAAACAAACCATATTCAAATCTCTCCTTGCTATTAATTAATATATTTGGAGCACTTAGCTAAGCGAGTACATACTATCCATGGACACAATAACAGAAACTAAGAGATTGTTTGGTTTATCAAACTTCACCAAAAGTTACAAAAAATTATAAAAAATTTTTTCTAATCAAATTTTACCATATATCACTTTTATATATATTTTTTTAACTTTTTGCCATCTAAACACGTCCAAATCATGAACTTATTTGGCTAATTAAGGCTTTGTCTCAGCCTCTAGTCCATGAGTGGATCAATTAATTTAGACAAGGCAGCACGAGACGACCCGCCCTCACCCATTGCTGCCTTTGCGGCAGCCTTCATGGTCAGGACCTGCATCCTTAATGAGTGTCCTAATTCATCCGAGTTCATCAAATCTCTAACTCGCTGCTCCACCTCAGCCGCACACACAAACCCATCTTTCGATTCCTTCATTGGCAGAGCCAGCTTCAATTCCTCCACCAAAACCACCCTATTAAGCCTCTGCTCCGCGTAAAGGGGCCAAGCCACCATCGGCACGCCTGCACACACTGCTTCCAACACCGAGTTCCATCCACAGTGCGTCACAAAGCCCCCTACCGATGCATGATTCAACACAGCCACCTGAGGAGCCCACGACTTCACCACGAGTCCCCTCTCTTTCGTCCGGTCCAAGAAACCATCCGGAAGTAAATCATCCAAGTCAGGATCAGGCGGTGCCAAGAAGCGTTTGCCTTGATCCTCTGACGGCGGACTACGCACCACCCACAAGAATCTTTGCCCGCTTCTCTCCAGCCCCACAGCTATCTCCTTCAACTGTTGTGATGAAAACAACCCTAGGCTGCCGAAACAGAGAAACACAACACTCTGTCTCGGTTGTGAGTCCAGCCATTTTAAACACTCGTGCGAGCTACCACTACCACCCTTAATATTATCAACTGCAATCAGCGGTCCTAATGCATAAATTCGTGGCGTGGGTACATCTGGGACACAGAGACCATCTGATATTGCTTTGAGGGCTCTAGGCTCAAGCAAGTCAAATGTGTTAACAATGATTCCAGCTGATTTTGGGAAGCCAATTGACACATTCAAGAAGCCTTCATAAGCTTTATCATTTCGGTCAAGAACTGGCTCTGGAAAGTCGGTGGCTGGTATTGGTGGCAGGCCTGGGATATCAACATGACCGTTGATATCTTTCAAACTTTTGGTGGTGCTCCGATCTATGGTGGAGAGATAGAGCAAGGAAGCGAGACAAGAAGCGCAGGATGTCATGAAGAAGTAAGCGGGGACTTTCAACTCCGCGGCAACAGAGAGAGCTGGAGTGCAAAAGAAGTCCATGACGAGGGCGCGAACTGTATAAGTCTTGGAGATGGATACGAGGGCTTGGTGGAGGTGGGGGTTATTGAGGCGGAGGAGTTCGAAGGCTATAGTTTCCTGATGACGAGAGGAGGTGAAGACAGGAAGAGAGATGATGGGAAGATAGTGGAAGGTGATGGAACGAGTGGTTGCAGATACACTGTTGATGTAAGGAGCAGTGGAGCCAACGTTGTCTGGTGGGGTGGTGATGAGGATCTTGATAGAGAAAGAAGGATAGCTATCAATTATAAGCTTTCCCAACTCTACCATGGAGATTAGGTGGCCGATGGCCGGAGAAGGATACAAAACTATGGCATCCTCCATGAGTGTAGGTTGTGTGTGCCCGTATGTGTGTGTGATAGAGAGAGATTTCAGGCCGCCTATTCACAGTTACTCGCCATTCTTGAGACATGAGGCGACCTATTCTCAATTACCTACCATTCTCAGTTACCATTCTTGAGGTCAATTACTTACCATTCTCAGGAAGGGGTTGCCTGATTGGCCAAAAACAATTAGACTTTATCAATTTTTATTAATTTTTTATATCTTTTAATTAAATTTTGTCGCATATCATTTTTAAATTAAATTTTTACATCATTATTATATTTTTTGACTAACCAAACACCCTTCAGTTGCTTGCTATTCTTGAGATTTAAGGCCGATTATTCTAGCTGCTTGCCATTCTTGAGATTGTAAGGGCGTAGCGAAGACTTTGGAATGCCGACAAGGTGGAGAGGGACGAGTATGACTTAATTTTCATCCTCGTTTCCGTTTGGTAGTATCATTTTTCGTTTCTGTCCCCATTTTAGGATAAAAACTTTTTTCATAACTGTTTAGGTTCTCGTTTACCTACTAAACATAATAATAATTATAACTTATATTATATTATATATATATATATATTAAATAACTATTAATATATATATAAATTAATAAAAAATATTTAAATAAATACATAAAATAAAGACTACCACACCCATTTCTATCTCCGTTTAGGGACACTAAAATTTTTATACCCTGTTTCTATTACCAGTATTCCTGATCAAATCCCAAACCGCCAAACGGAGCAGATAAATCGGATACTCAGCGAGTATACGCAATTTTGACAACCTTCGCCTGGACCCACTTCGGAGGACCATTTTCACGGGAAGAGGGAGGCCAATGGCCGTCTGAAAAAGATCCAGGGGCAGAGGACGACATCACATTTTGTCCGAGTCCCATGATAACTTTGTCTGAATTATTTGTTTAAAATCTAATCATGTGAATATATTTATATTTTTTTACATAAAAAATTTATAAATATATTTAAACTATTTTAATTAACTATTTAAATCTGTAATATCACGAAACTGACGCTGCCAGCCTCCCATTGGTCTGAAAAAGCAGAAAACGAACAAGTCTTCTACTCCTATTGATTTATTTAATATTGTCTCTTTCGATGATTGGAGAGAGATATCATTTTATTTTTGGCTGATTGAGAGAGAGAGAGAGAGAGAGAGACAGGTGTGCATTCTCGGTTACTTCCCAATGGAATGGTAAACGAGAGTATCCAAACTTTTAATTTCAACTCCGTTAAAATTTTGTTAGAAGTATTCTAATAGAAGTAGGATGGGTATGAGGTTAAAATTAAATACCTTGGGACAAGTTTAAAATTTCTTTATTGACAAATTCTACTATGACATGGCACCATGCATCTCATTTTCTTAATAAATTTGGCTTTTTCTTTTTTCTAAAGTATATCTAAGGTCTCTTTACTCAAATCTATTTTGTATTTTTTAGGTTTATTTTTTTTTTTTTAAAGATTTAGAGTGAGTTTGAAGCGATAAAAAGTGAGATAAAATGTGATTTGAAAAAATTTTTTGTGTTCGGTATACACCTCTCAATTTCAAATTATACTGTTGCATAGTTACAATGTTGCATGCTTTATTTGTTAATGAATTTCAATTTTTTGACATATATTGTTGCAAATTTAGAAAAGATATGAAGTTCTTAAATTTATGTTCTACTCTGGTCGAATAATAAATTATTCCGACAAAAGTGGGGGCATAATGTGAAAACAAAAAATATCTCCCCGACCATAATAGCGTATCCCCAACCACAATAATGTATCTCCGATTATAATGTTACTCCCTTAACCAGAAAATTGTATATTCTAGTTAAATTGGAACTAAATAGTTTGATAGTTACATTATATAATTACTTCACTTACTACACTAAAATGCAACAGGAGAAAAGATCTGCAGAGTATATGCAGCAAAGTCACTTCCACACGGCTCCCAAAGCTTACATCATCTGGCATTTAATGTTAGCCACCCACCTCTACTTTAAGTCATATCAAAATAAAATAATAGTTAAATCAGCAAAAAATATGTCACATACTCCATCTATAAATACCAAAAATGAAGACAAGGTATGGGGGCTCGCGGCTCTTTTTCTCTCTCTCTTCTCTCTCTATATCGCTCCCTTTCTCTTTCTTTATTGGCAAAAGATTATTTCCTATATCAAAAACTGACTTAAGTATCAGAGAGTTCTTGATCAGAGACAAACTCCAACCATTTTATTTCTCTGTTTTCTTATATGCAGGTTGACGCCAGAAGAAAGCACACAAGAATAAGGGAGAAGGGGGCCTACGGAAAAAGGGGGTCAAAAATTTTCCCGAACAGTTCCATAATGTGTTCGGGGATTAACTCCATTATACATCTTTGGGTCGATTCTTTCTGGTAATTCATTACCAGGAATGTATTGCCACTCATCATCGTCCCTCAATCCTAAATTTGGTGTACAAGCAGTCCCTAAAAAGAGATGCTACATCAATATCGTCCTTTGAATAGTTATCTTGATGATGAAACCAAGCAAAAGCACTAGAACCATGCCAATCAAGAAGCGACGAAGGCTTCCCCAATTCATGGCGAGTTAAATCAGCCATCTCATAGATTCATTCAAGGTGGCAAATAATACCATCGAACATCATAGTATTCAATACAAAACCATCGATGCCAAAAGGACTTCCCTCGGTGAAATCAGCCTCGCTGGATATCAACGGAATGTAGAGAGTCTCGTGGGGAGTGTGCTTGACGTGGGTAGGGCGTATACGAGCATTAAGCTTTGCAAGATAGGAATCTTATCTTTTGGAATGATGAAGCTTGTCATGAGAGAAATGCTTCGAGTATGCAACAATAGATGCATTGCGTACAGCTTCTTGGTTGGAGACGTAGAGATCGATGAACCAATGCGACCACTGCCAAGTATGAATTTGGCGAGCCATAGGAGGAAGGGATGGCGGTCAACTCAACCAAGTGTTTGAAACCAAGGCGGTGCTGCGTGGGAAAATGTCTCTCGTACAGAGAGACAAGCGACCGAAAGATTTCTCGACTCTTTAAGAGAACATACCTTGGGTACTTGTGTGTAAGGCGTGAGGATGCGTTAAGTTTTGATTAAAAAATAATTCTAATTAATTTAAAATAGGATCGTTAGATGGATTTGGAGAAAACCTCACCATTGAATCGCAAAACTTCAGACGAGGAAGTGCAAAAGGCAATTCAATCCCTTCCAAACAAAAAAATAAAAAATAAAAAAAAAATCCATTCCAACCCCGTGAAATCAACCTAATTCACCAATAAAGCCTATCAACGGTAGTCATAATACTGCTACCGATCATGTGCTTTTTCAAGGGAGAGAATAGCTGAAAGCCCATTAGTTAAAAGTTCGGCTTACATAATCATATTCTTCTGGTACGTGGAAGTCTGCAGCCGCTACCCCGTACTGGGGTGCGCACAGGGCGAAATACGCTCCAGGACCCTAGCCGGCAAAAGCCCCTGGAGAGTTAACCAGCCTACGCAAGCCCTAACTGACCGGCACGACCGAGAGGAGGCTATTAGGCACCCGCCATTACAGCGGTAACCCACCCCCGTGGGGGAGTCGAACCTGAAACTTCGAGAGGCCCAAGCTCTAAGGCGAACCCGACTTCCATTCGGCCACCCCCGAAAGGGCTACATAACCATATTCTTCTTCTTGTTAAAAGTTCGGCTTACATAATTATATTCTTGTGGTAAAAGTACTTGCATCAGCACATAGTAACTGTATCGAAATCTTTACACCTAATATCCACAGTATTAAAATATTAATTACCTCTTTTTTTTATTTTTTGTTTAATTTTTATAATTTTCAATATAAATGGTTTCAAAATATATATATATAAATAAAATTATTTAAACATCACGTTATTACTGATTATATATTATTTTAAAAATAAAAAAAATTAACTTAAGCCTAATATCTATAGGATTAAAATATTAGTTTCCACTTGATTTTTTAATTCTTTGTTTAATTGTATAATTTCTAATATAAATTAAATTATTTTTTTTATACTGCTTGATTATTCTATTATGAGTAAGCAAGATATGATTTATTTTTAGGTCAAAAATTATAAATCAAATTATTTAATAATCACGTTATTACTGATTATATATTATTTAAAAAATAAAAAATTAAAATATAAATAAAAAATAATTTTATATCTTAATAAATTAATAGATATATTAATTACTATTAAATAAATATTTAAAAGTACAGATTCAGTTAAGGGGGGAAAAAGAAAAAGAAAACTAATGAATTAAATAAAAATAAAAAAAGAACTCTTATTATTTTTTATGAATAGAGACTCTTATTTGAGTATACATTTAGAGACTTTTATTCATGAGCCTGCTATTTTAATATTCTTACGAGACTATAATACAATGTTCCTTCTATGAACCAAATTAAAACCATCATCAGTAGTACCAAAATGCAATTTGGAATTCACTGCTATTTATTTTCAGTATCACCACCGACTTGAGAATAATATAGCCAATCAACCAATCAAAACAGAGCAATACTGATTTCCAGAGAAATCTTCAAGCCCACCCATAACAAATAAGCGGGGTTAAGCTAGTGCTCAAATGAGGATTCTTAACAAATGGTCCAAGCTTTGCTCCCAAATAGTAAAGCGCAAAACCTTGTTCAAATTCAGAAAAAAAAAAAAAAAAAAAAAAATCATTTTGAAGCAACAAGCAAGAAACGTAAGGAGCAGAGGGATACAGCTCTAAAGCTAGACATGTCTTCAGGAATATCTAAATGAGTTCCAGCAGCTGATTAAATCTTTGGTTCTGGAACCCCAGAAGTGATTGCAGGTTTATCCTTCGAGAGTTCAATAAAATCCTGCAATGTGCCTGTAGTAACAACCTCCAGCGTCTTGTAGAACTCCTCAGGAAGAGGACCAGGTCGGTGTAGGGGGATATGCTTGGGAACTGGAGCATCATTCTCAATAACTTCACATTCATAGTCATCGGGCACACCCCATGGATCCCACTCTGCAGTCCCATACAAAACATGCATCCAGTTAACACTTGGAAAGGTCCCGACAAATGTTTATCCAAGTTTCTATTGCCCCACTATACATTTAATTGGAACGTAATATTTCACTTCCCTGAGTTCCCTCGCTGGAGATCTCATTCTACACCCAAAATGAAAAGTACGAAGCTTCACAATCCTAAATCGTGCAACATTTGAAAGCAAAGAATTTCATGTGATTTTTAAGCCAATATAATGTTATTTCCTCCCAACTGCAACATCACAATACCATTAGGCCAGGCTAATCGTGTAATACCATTTGCTCATTCATTGTTACAAACAATTGTCATCCTCAATGCCCAAAAGAATTGTACAAATAATTTAAGCCATAATTGCTAATTTTGATCCTACATATGATCAAGTTTAGTCCCAAGAAAATAAAACATCATTAAAGCGAATTTATAAACCCAAAAAAAAAAAAAAATTGTTACCTGGTGCATGCACACAATCTTTGCATAAATATGTTCAATGTACTGAGCAATTTTAAGTTGTGCCACACTAAACAATTTTAAGATTGTTTTCTTGCCAGGCTTAAGTTCCGTGTGTGTTCTTTGAGCATCTAGACAATTTTTTCCTACTTGGGCTACTTCTCTAAGGGCAAGCATTCAAAGTTCAAAAGAAAGGTAACTGTCTGTCCCAGATTCCCAGAGGCATGTACTATATTCAGCCAGTATCAAGGGCAATCAATTCCTCAGTATAAGATCAAGCGCGATAGCTGGCACCTGTTGGTAAAGATTTTAGGGTTAAAGTAAGCCAAAACAGCACCCAGTTCCAATGGTTTGTAGGCTTGTAGCAGAGCAAAGGAGACAAAATTAATCAAGGTGGAAGAACAAATAGAAATTGAGTACATAATTAGTTGAAGAAGAGGGTGAAGAAGGCTGAAGCCTTGTCCCAAAATGAAAACATGAAACCCGCAGTTATAAAGTAGGTGTAAATTTGTACAAGTGGCTATACACGACCAAAAAGTTCTTCAACTGAGCATTATTTGCAAATGGATTTCAAAAAATCAGTAGATTTGGACTCAATAGAAGCTATGGTCTGCACCTCTAGACATAACAGCCATCAAAGCATCCACATAATATCAACGATATTCTTATATTGTACTTCCTTATATAGTACTATCTTCCACATAATGCAGTCACTAGTATAGACAATAGCAAATGTCTACATACTAATATATGCATACTCACAAAAATCGATATATCTCCATTGTTGTGTGCTCATAATGTCCATTTCTGATTTGCATCCCCCCTCTTCCCTCCTCCCCCGCCCCCCAAAAAAAGCCCTGTCAGCATTTCCACGTTAACATTTTTGTTGAAAAAGTTCATTAGCACACATGATTCCTGCATTTTAACAATGGTAAATTTTTTTTTTCCCTCATAGGAAAGATGTCATGCATTGAAATTAGAACTGTTATCTTTGGTGCTAATGCTACATTGAATGGGGCCCTGGGTTCCTAACAATCTCAGGGTTAGAGTCCAGAAAGCATGGACACGCCATGTAGTGTGTCTGCTATTGCAAGGTCCTACGTGCTGTGTGGAACTGCAGCTGCATACCAAACAATGCACAAACTTTTTTCCTCAGCCTCCTTATTGGGAATGCTCCAAAAACTGGCAAAGTAGAATACAAATAGAGATGGAAGGGGAAAAAGATAGAGAAGAGCTCCAAGAACTGGCAAAATTGAAATGTAAATATATTTTCTTTAAAAAAAATTTAAAATTTCTTCTCTCTTATAACACAGAGAATTACCAAATTTAAAAAAAAAAAATGTGGACGAATCAAATTCTGCACAGTTAACAAATTTGATTTGAACCCATACAAATGCACAAATTTTGAATTGATTCAATTTGCAAAACAAAAAGAGCTTTAAGATTCAAATTTTAAAACCTATTCTTTGTTAGTCTTCCCACATCTTCTTAAAGACTAAACTAACGCAAAAGGAGCATGAAGGAACAAAATTGAATTTTCCATACAAGTATCAATGTGTATCTGTTTAAAATGTTACCAACGTATTTACGGCAAAAAAAAAAAAGCAAATTAAGAGAGAGCGCATGAGAATGTACGGACCGATCATCTTAGCGATGAGCGTGAGCTCGTCCTGGGCCTCTTCGACGAGCTCTTCGACCTGGCCGCAGCCGAGGCGCTTCTCAATCATCTCCCAGTCTTCTTCCTCCTGGCAGACCTTGAGGCGGTGGCGCGTGAAGCTCTCAACGGCCTTCCGGTAGCCCTCGTCCTCGGGGACAGCCTGGATCTCCTTTAGGGTTTTGTTGTACAGATTGATCAACACCTCCCTCGCGTTTGGAACCACCTCTAGCCCTACAATTCCCGTTGTCTCCTTCACCTTGGCCATCAATGGTCTCGCAACCATTCTTAGAAACATATTCCCTTCTCTCTTTCCCTCTCTCCTCTCCGTTTTCCGGCGGCCTATCGCTCTTCCTTCTCAGTTCTTCCGATCAGAGGCCTAAGTACAGTTGGATCGGCGCCTTGGGGTCTAGCTTAAGTTCGTATTCCGTCTCTTACCCTATCTTTGCCTAGTCTGTGGGTCCTGTGTTGGAAAATATCATATCACAGCCGTTCGATTTCCAGCAGAGTTTTTCTTCTCCTTTAGTCAATTTTTCAAAGAAAGGTCCCAGTGTTGGGCTGGACTCAGGGCCTGGTTGACCCCGAGCCCCGCTGGGAGTGATCCGACCCTGTGAAAAAATTAATAAAAATATAAATATAAATAAATAAATAAACCCGCTCCGTCCAGCCAATTAGCTGCCCACCCAAGCTTTTAGGCTGACAATTTCTGGGCGAGGCCTCGTTCATAGAGTAATAATCTAACTCGATAATCTCAATTACCAAAAAAAAAAAAAAAAACTCGATAATCTCATTACCTGTTTCACCTCACCTCTAATATATAAAATTTAAATAATAAAATTAGAAGAAAATATAAAAAAAAATACTAAAAACTCAACAAATTTGTCACCAATTAAGATGTTGGTAATTCTATTTTAAATTTGTGCCGATCATATAATAGGATATCTTGCATTTTTTTATATTATAATTAGCACATAAATGATATAGTGAAAGTAACAAACAATATATAAATACTCGATTATCTGTTCAACTCATCAACTCATTATCTGAATTTTCGTTCTGTTATCCCATCTCATCGTGATCTACATATGGAATGAAACGATTTAGGTGGGATTTGAAGTTTTAAAAAAATTTAAAACAATTAAAAATTAATGTAAAAATAAAATGCGACAAATTTAATTGCGAAAAGTTAAAAACTTTCAGAACTTTTAAAATTTTTTGAAAAAATTAGAAGGCCCATTAGTCAAGGATAAAATCTAATTCCTGAAAGAATATTGCACATTGTATGGTGTTTAGTGCACTTTCAGTGACCCTTGAAAATTCAAAAGATAAAATATCACCCACTGTCGGAACAGAATAGTAACAATAGTGTTGCAATAAAAATGTAATTTTGTGAGTTAATTATCTTCAAATAAATGCTTATAAATATTTCACACCATAATCATTTATGTATATATTTATCCATGTATATAACACTTGTGCTAACATTTAAAAACCATGACCAGGGGAAGAATTGGATAAATAAAAAGCATCTTTGGTCGTAAGTGCAAGAGTGTGAATCGGCCGTTTGAAGATCAAAATTAGAACATTTGGTTTTTTTTAATTCAAGACTCGAGTGAGGATGATGTTTTATTCAATGCATAAAGCAATTCAAGCATAGCGATCAGTACTGGAGCTTAACCATCCTAAATTACTTAAGAGACTGATCCTTCATGAAAGTCTCGTACACCAATTGTGCACTCAGAAGATCCACCTACAGCCGAACCAACCGATTTGAACACAGTGATCTCCCCTGAATCCCTTCTTCCAACCCTGTCGCCATTAACGAGCTCCACGAGGTTCCCAACAATCTCCTCCTTGCTAATAACCCCTCTCTCAAACGCACCCACCAGCTCTCCGGCCTCCACCGCCGCGGCGTCATTGTCGACAAACACTCGCCCCCTCCTTATCGCCTCATCATCGCACTCCCTCATCGAATGCTTGAACGATCCCACCAAGTCCAAATGCGCTCCGCCCTTCAACGCAGCTCCCATCACCAGCGGCGTCTCCGAATTGGTGGCGCAGCTCACTATATCTGCCGCCCCCACCGCAGCCTCTAAACGCTCGCTGCTCTCGAAACAAACCCCGTTGTACTCGCCTTCGTTCCTCATCTTCTCAGCGAGCGCTCTCGCCTTCTCTCCACCCCGATTCCAAATTGTCACCCTCTTGATATTTGGCCTCGCCGCGAGATGGGCCTTGATCAAGTGTGGAGCCAACTGAACCAGCGCCGATCATGAGGAGAAATTGAGAGTCTTCTCGGGACAGGTAGAGTGAGGCTAAGCCGGAGACGCAGGAGGTGCGGTGTAGGGTGAGTTCGGTGCCGTCCATGGAGGCTAGGGTTTGGCCGGTGAGGGAGTTGAAGAGGACGTAACTGGCGTGAATTCCGGGAAGGTTGAGGGAGGAGTTGTCGGGGTGGTAAGTGACGAGCTTGACGCCGATGTAGGAGAGGGAAGGAGAGTGGGACCAGGAGGGCATGAGGAGGAGGGAAGAGGTGGGACTTGTCTGGTGGCTCTGGCGAAGTGGGGATTGGATGGCGGCGGAGGCAGCGGGGAGGGAGGTTTGGAAGTGGCGGATCAGGCTTTTGTAGGTGAGAACCGAGCGCAGAGTGGCCGTGTCGATAAAGAATGGCGGTGCGACGGCCACGGCGGTGCTCAGATTCGCCATTGATGAGAGAAAATTGGGAACGAAGAGAAGAGCAGTGACTAACCCGTACATTTTTTTCGGGGTAAGTAGAAGAGTGACCATCCTGGAAATGAGATGGACGACTTTGGTTACAGGGCAATAGACTAATGAGTTGACGGACTAGCAGTTGGTCAAGGCAAGCAAATAAGGGGCGGTTTGGAACCCAACCAAGTTCCCTAAAAAAAAATTCGAAAGTTTCAATTTTTTTCAAATTCTAAAAAAATTCATTTGAAAAACAATTATCAAAATTCATTATACTGCATTTCAACTGATTTTGTAAGATTTTTGAAAAAAAAATTAGACTGATGTTCGTACCAAAAAATTTCATAAAATTTTAAAAATTTTCAAAACTCTCCACTGTAAATACTACATTAAACACTTTATATAATTTTTAACAATTTTATATCAAATCAAACACAAATACTCAACCATTCATTTCAAAGCAACTTTTACGCTCTAAATTTCAAAGAATTTAACTTTTATCATTTTTTAATTTTTTTAGCATTCCAAACAGAATAAAGAAGTAAATAAATAAACCAAAATAATAAAAGTTAAGGCTTTAGGCACCTAATGCAATTAATAATTATGAAATAAAACATAGATTTCGTTTAGTTAACTAATTAAAAAAATTGTAAATTTTATTTTAAAAATAAAAAGTGTTTGAAAAACATTTTAAATTTTCAATTGTGTAGATTTTCTTTTACTAAAAAAAATTACATTTTAAAATTTTCAATTGTGTAGATTTTCTTTTACTAAAAAAAAAAATTAAGTATTGCAAGTTTTTTCTTTTAAAAAAAATGATTCACTACTTTATAAAATTCACACAACAATTTTTCCTTTTTGAAAAAAAAAAATAAGCTTTTTAAGTAGAAAAACAAATTCCCATAGTCTTAATTTAGTATGCATAAACACATCAAGTGATTTGGGCTATGCGTATATTGACCCATCAAGTAAAAACAAAAAAATAAAAACAAAGTGTCACCAAGTAGGTATTAGGTATATTGTCACACACTCACATCTGCAACTCACCTCAATATACAGATTTCCTTTTTCCTTGTTTAAAGATCCACAAAATTCAGGTTAGATACACAAAGATCCAAATAAAGAGAGTTATTTACATGAATTCACGACACATTTAACATTGCTCCTACACAACACTGCCGGTTAATTAAAGTTCTTATTCCATGTCCTCGTGTTTACCACCTTAGAATCAAATGAGACGACTAACAAACATTAACTCTATCAACCGTAGGTTAGTTCAGCCTGGAATGCTGTCCTCTCCGCTTCCATCCACCACTCCTCTTCATCTCCATCAGGTGTTTTGTCCTGTTTGGGATAAATTAGATACAAGGAAAACCAAACAATATCAGAATAAGAAAACAAAATAAAGAACAATGTCTCAACGTCTACAATCTAAATAGGATAAAAGAAAGAAAAAACATGGCCAGCAGATTTCCCCCTCCTGTGAGTATGAGCTCAGGTCCAGGGGAATGTTGTGCCTCCGGCACAGCTGGGGTGAATTGTGTTTAATCCAACGACTATGGTGTTATACATAATCTAATGGTCAAAAAATAATAAATAAAATATATATATAATTTTTCCAGTCCTGCACCCAAGTCTGACTCCTTCCCTCCCTCCCTCCCTCTCTCTCTCTCTCTCTCTCTCTCTAATCCAACCTCTCTCTCCATCCCTTCTTTTTTCTAAATGATATTTATGTACCCACCAAAATCTTCATAGCTGAAACAAACTCACCCCCTGGTGTCACTATCTAATCACAACCTGAAAACTGATTGGAATGATAATCACAATCCGCACCATACATGCACGCACATTTGCATTAATATATGTATATTAAGGTGTAAAGACCACCTAGCTAACTAACCAATTGTCATTGAAGACTTCATAACTAACCTGTGTAAAACATTGATGTTTACACAGTCCCAATTTTTAATTTCATTGTATACATGTGTGATGAAAAAGAGAGTGAATTTGGTACATTGCTCATTTGCTGCAGAACTTGTTTTTACATTCACTGTCAAAATCTTTCAAGAATTCCCATGTCCTTGTTCTCCCCCTTGTTTGGTGTTCTCTTATTCTAATCGGGTAACCTATGAAGGTGAGAAGAGTACTCTCACATTCTGCAAATTATTTTCTATTTGGAGATTTTGGTGGAAATGTAAAGGTGTCCTTTTGGAGACAAATAATGGACAGGTGGGGGGAAGGAATTTTGGACGGAGAGAGAGTAAGACAGACTTCGGTGAGAGAAACTAGGTGCAAGATTGGAAAAATTATAGTCTCTTTACTTATTAATTCTTGGCTGTTGGATTACGTAAAACACCATAGCCATTAGATTAAACACATCTAAACCCCTGCTAGGCAAGAGGCACAGCAGCCCCCCGGACCCCCCTTGAGCACACCCATGGATAAGATGCAAGAATAGTAAATTTTCTCATGATTTACTTGGTTTATATATTGTTTTTTTTTTTTTTCCCCTCAATTTCATGACAATAACTGAACTATTTGCATTTCCACAAACATGGAAGGAAACATTTGTGTCCCAAGACCAGTCCAAACTTAGAGTATGGCAATGGGAATGAATTAGGTGTTAAATTTTGATGAAACCATGCTGTATGAATATCAAAACTTATATGAGAGTTAAGATATGAATGGGGCAAAAAGACCAACCCTTTCACTGAGATTTAGTGCATTTGGCATATTCTCAATTTTTCTGCCAGGGTTATGGCTTCTAGCCACCATCCTTCTTTCTTGCAGCTGTCTGTGATGCTTTCATCACCATAAAATGTTATATGCTCCTGACCATTTTCATTCAACTGACATTCAAGGTTCTTATCCACTGATCCTCCATGCTCCGCAAAATTGCAGAGAACTGTAGCATCAGGAATGACATCTTTAGGGATTGGACGCAGAGGAGATCGATAGCCTGGTATCATCAATCAGCTTAGTGAGAGTGATCTCCTATGGATAAATATAAATAAAGAAGAAGTAGAAGAAGAAGAAGAAGAAGTAAGTTCAATAATTGATAAAAAAGACTAAAAAAACCAACAAAAAGTCTTGCACACCTCTGCAATCAGGATCATGGCATTTCTGATAATAAACAGCCCTTCTTAGGTCAACAACGTAGATCACTGAACCAAAAAGCAGTAAAGAAAATGTCAATGAACAGTCGAAAACAAAATGCAACCATATTTATTAACTGGGAAAAAAAACCAGACATTTTTTTATTAATAAGCTAAAGGATGCATCATAATAGGGCAAGTGCCATTCATTCATGCCTTTATAGAAAATATGGTTGACAAGCCCAATACTAAGGATCCGTTTGGTGCGGCGAAAAACAACGAAAACTAGCAAAAAATATGGTTTGGGAAACTTTTTAGCGTTTGACGCGCAGCCACCAAACTACGTTTTTTAAAGATGAATAATAAAACTTTTTAACTTTTGCATCAACTTTTTGAAGAGGAACCGTTTGAACTGTTTTATGTTAAAATTTCTTGAAAGTAGTTAAAAAGTTTCTGGGATTTGTAGAAAAATTATTAGGGTTTGTAGAATATTATTGGAGTTTGTAAAAAGTTTATTGGAGTTTGTAAAAAATTATTGGGATATATAGATATATATAAATTTATAGAAATTTCATGAAGTACGAGTGCAAAATATGTTAGAGAATTTTAGAGGTTTTCAGTATTTTTCAGAATTTTTTGTCGTGCCAAACGGACCCTAAGTATGCGTTTGACAGACGTAGCTAACTACTCAGCTTTTTGGATTTTTTTAAAATAACCATATTTACCCTCTTGCATTTTTAATTTCTTTTAAACCATGAAGGATAAAAATGTCAAATTAACAAAAAATAAAAAGCTAACTATTAAAAAACTAGCTTTTTTTTAAACTTCCCAAACACACAAAAAAGGCTAGATTTTTAGTAACTAGTTACAAAAAAACTAGGTTTTTTGCTTCCCAAACTCAGCCTAAGGCTTAACGGTTTGACAGTTGGTAAATGAACTTTCTTCAGCATCTCGTTCGTAAACTAATAAATGGACAAAAGACTTCAGAATCCTTGCTTGCATGGTCTAACTAATTTTTCAGAGTTAGTTGTTCACATAAATGTCGATTGCTAACTATCAAGGCTATGCTGAGGAGGGATTAAGGATGTACTTCAAATTGATGGAAGTTCTTATTTTCAGTACAGTGAAACAACAGAATCAAATTGACCTGAGCCCTCCCTCCCAGGTGCCTGCCTTAACCTAAAAATACAAAAAAGAATCTACTAGAAATAGAGTCAGGAATGCTGCACTGAAACCTCCTGCAAAACAATTACCGAAGATGGTCTGTTTGATTGCAGTTATTGAAATATACCATGATTGCTTTTATGTTGTCGACCAATTCGTTCACAGAATCTATTTCTTGACATGCTGTAGACCATCAATCCATACTCTGAGAACCAATACCAACTTCGAATTTTTCCTAGAATTATGACAAAATATCAGTAAGGTAACAAAGGACATGAATACAGCATAACTAACATTTGCATTAAACAATGGCTTAACAGGAACAATTCAGACGCCCTCATACCAACAGAGCAAGAGAAAAATTGAGATGGAATTTCCTTGAATCTCTATAGCTGAGTAAAGCTAAAATTGAAAAGCACAAATTGATGGCTAAAAAGTTTGAAAGATAGGCTGCAGTTGGGTCCCTTCATATTTATCATATTACAATTAAGTGGCTTCAACATGTAGTAAAGCAAAAGTGAAAATTCCCTCAAAGGAGTAAATTGAGGACCAAACCTGTTATTTATCATACACAGAAAACGTGATGACACTATTTTTTTCCCAGAACTTTCTACTGGCCCAATTCAAATAATTAAAACAACATAGAAATGAATTCATAAATTGAAATGTGAAAAGAAAAAAAAAAATTCTCAGTTCACTTGGTTGTAGAACAGTGGTTTACTGAACAAGGTTTCACCTGACACATCTCCTATGGAGGCAACATGTTCCACAAACACATCCAAGGCTGGAAATGGTGACTTTCCCATCAAATAAGTTCTTGAAACGTCACTTGTGCAAGAATTCAAAATGAATTCTCGTGAGACACCTGATTGCCTTTGGAAATCACTGTTTATCTGGAATAAGGAAAAATATCAGTTCCCAATTCGTTGTATACAAGAATCTGAATCACAGCAGCCTGGGTTCTGCCCATCAAACTTAACTGCAGGACATAGCTAGACAGTGATTATAATGTTTGAAAGATATCGGCAACATACCCAAATACTTGACGAGAAAAGATCCAGTTTTCAAAATTGAAAGTTCAGCAGTGAATCAAAAAATCTTAGGTTTTTTATATTTAGATTTAGATTTAGATTTTTTTCTTTTTATTTTGGGAATGGGAAAAAGGAAATTCTAATGCAGATATCAGCCAATACCTCTGTATCGAAATGCAGGGCTTTCACGCAATCTAAATCCATTTTGCAGATTAGAAGCTTCTCACAGTCAACATCCATATTGCAGATCAAGGATGCCATGAAAACATCTTCTTCGCTCTGCAATGTGTCGTTGTAATATTAATTATAACACAAATTCAAGCTATTACAAAAGAAAGAGTTAGTCAACCAAAAAAGGATATACATTCATATTGTAGCAATATAATTGCAGACAGAAGAAAAATAAAAAAAAACCTTAATTTCTTGCTTTCTATCATTTGTTGGTCAATGGTTGGTTAACAACATGTGGGATGAACAATTGGGAGGTGTAATAGCATCTTGCACTTCTTTCCTCCCAACTCCATGACCATGAGAAACTTCCACACACAATGAACTTCAGGGACAATATTCATTTTACTTATTTTCTAGGAGAGGGAATAATGAACACGATTAAATGGAAAACAAAAGTTTGGCCACATCACCAGTAATGGGAACATTTTACTAATCAACCCAAAATATGTAATAAAATCCCTCCTTGCTGAATGAAATGTTCAAACCTTCAGGCAGGGGAGGGGGAATGGTGATCAGTAAAGCAAATAAATTAGTTTTAGATTTAAAAATTACCAAACAGATTCCTAACTGCGCAGGCAGCGGAATGAAAATGAAATAAATACCTTTAGTTGTTTACATAAAATTCTTCTTCGAGCCCATATTGTATTTAAAAAAAAAAAAAAAAAGAGGTTGCAAATTAAGAAGGTACGACTGCCACGTTAATGCAAGATAACTTATTTAAGTTGTACATTTGGGAGGTGTGTCTAAACAACCCCGGGGTTGATCCAGAGAAAGTATTAATGGAAAGAAGAAAAATGTAATAGATTCATGCTTTACCAAGATAATTTACTGATAGAAAAAATTATTGAGGCCAGAGAAATTATTAGAACACAAAATTTTGTGTTTACACTAACACATATATGCCAAGGCCAGGTACCATCCTCATGTAAAAATGAACACTGTACATTAGCTGGAGTCATATCTCATGTCACCTCCCAAAGAGGAGGAAGTACAGGGTTCCAAGTCCCAATAGGACTTATGTTTTACTCATTAGGAAGAAAATGAAAATATATATAGTATTAACACATAAAAAAGAGATGTATACCATGTTTTTGCATTTAAAACGCCCAGTAGGTAGAAGAACAGAACTCTTCCCTGCTTTTGATGATAAAGGTAAGCGGAAGCAGCGATTTCTAGTATAAACAGCAGTATCAACAAAAAGATGGCAAGGGATAGCAGCAGAGCCTGAGTCTTTTGAAACAAACAATTTTTCCAACGTTCGATCACTCTCCTTTGCACCATATACTCGTGAGCATATCTGACAATGTCATTAAATGGTGACAAGTGACAAACCATAGATATTTCTACAAAATAAAGAAAAAAAAAAAGACCACAGTGACTGAAGCAGTATTATTTCTCCAAAGCAACAAGAGAACAATGTGTATGCTTCGCATTGTATATAGGATTATTTCATAAATCTGATTCAAAGGGGATTGACAATAACTGTGACCAAGTTGGCTTACAATAAATATCTAATAGATATCAGTAGGATACCTAAGTTTTCAATAACAAATAAGAAACAGAGAAAAAAAAAAGTCATTGAATCAATTTCTGCACCTTCTTTGAAGCTGAATCTATGAACCTAGATTTGTGCACATTGACGAATATACCACTAATAAGCTTTCCTGTTAAGACATACCTCAGCAACAAATGCCCCAGCATGCGAATTGTCCTTAAAAGCAGTCTTCTGCAAGCGGATTACTAAATGCCGTGAAAATTTTTCTGTCAACATTCATTATATAGCAATCAATAACAGAAAAGGAAATCATGATTCTATTTGAATATCATGGGGAAACAAAATTCCTGGGTTAAGGGAAATGAGTATAATATTATTATCCCAACAATGCTCTCTCTCTCTCTGTCTCTCTCACACACACGCACGCACGCACAGAGAGTGGCGGACCCAGAAATTTTGTTAAGAGAGGGCCAAGATAATATATACATATATATATATTGGAGGGGTCAAGGTAAAATCTATTGAATTTTGAGGGGGCCAATACACTGTTCTTAATTATAAAAATATGAATTTATAAATATGGTTTTATTTTATTTTTTTTTGGGTTTTCGAAGAAAGGGGTGGATCTTAGAGGGGTCAACATAAGATTTATGGAAATTTGAGTGGGCCAATACACTTTTAATTAAAGTATATGAAGTTGAAGTTATAAACAGGATTTTCTTTTTATTTATTTTTTTTTTTTTTTGGTGGGGTACAGGGGCGCATGAGCCACCACTTGTATCCACGAATTCACAGACACACACAATCACTCAGAGATCCTGCACACCCACAGCCGACACACAGTTCAGTAGGCTTACCATTTTGAAATTGAACTTGATCCAATAGTGTTAACTTGTTGGCCAGGCTCAGCTGCACTGCCAACTAAGCAAGTCACTGTGTTATCTATCAATGGAGGATTTAAAATATTTTTATGACCAACCATGCCTGATCGTTAACTTAAATGTTTTCTAATTGCATCATATATAAATTAGGAAACTTATTAGCACAAAAGGATTCAAGACAAAGTGAGACACACCATCACATGGTTGGTGACATATAACTTCTGATGCCATGGATCAACACTTTATTGGACTGAGGATTACAGAGAGGCATTTTGCATGTATAGATAGAGTGCAAATGGCACCTAGTCTAGGGAAGATTGAATTATTAAGAGCAGGGTGAGGTGTGAGTCTACAATAGGCAAAGAAATGGGCATTTAATAAATTTTTAGCACACTCATCATCCAACAAAATCAGCAACAACATTTAAGGAATGCAGTTCTCACTCTCCAAGTCAGTAAGAAAATATTTTCTATAACAGTAAAGTTCTTCCAGAAAGAGAATCCAGTTACATTGAGAAATATAGATGGAGGACAATCCACATATTGGCAGGGATGTGATGATAAAGATATTTTCTTATAGTAAATGATCTCACTGTTCCACTTTGAATTGACCTTACTAAATGATACACCAATTTCTTGATGAATTCATCAAAGAAAATTGTCATTCACATATCTGAATGGCATTAAAAAAAAATGTTAGTGCTGCAAAGAGATCTTATATTCCAGATACAATATTCAACGGCATACAAGCCACTTATAGTAGTAAAAAGAAATTTGACTTGGTTTATATTTTCTAATGGATTGTTGTTTGCATTGTCAAAACAATTTCAATTCCATTTCAATAACACCATAAAAACACATATTAATAGAATGGCAATATGCCTGATTAGTTGATTGTAGAACTCTTTCAAACAACTATTTCAAAAACATTGTACAGAACAAATTATAGACTGTATATCAAACATCACTCAATATATGATACCTTCAGTAGAAGAATCAAGTTCTACGATCCAGTCATGGTCTCCTTGAATAGAGTATTTCTCAAGCAAGGCATCAAAGACAACTGATATCAGGAGATCAACCATCTCATCTCCATTCTTTTCAGCATTGTCTCTCTTGTTGAACTCCAAATCAAAATAGAGGTGGCATGGTAATCCCTGACAGAAGCACATATTCATAACCCTTGAAGAAATCTTTTGTTTGCACACACACAAATCAATTACAACAAATGTCTTGCACAAAATAAAGTCTTTTCTAGAAACTAGAATGTAATAAAAGAATTTTGGCTAACATTGGCTCACAATAAAAACTAACAAGAAAAAGTGAATAATCATTAGGACATCACAAAACTAAGCATAACTAGCTTCAGGAAATAAAGAAAACAAGTGCAGATAACTAAATTAGGCACCGCAATTCCATCCACAACAGGTGCCAAAATAGGAGAGTACTGGCAACCAAAGTAGCATCCAATATATTTCCACTTGAATTTGTATTGATAAAATGTGTAGAGTAAAAAATAATTTTTTTTTTTCAATAACTTTTTTGCAGTGACATAATTGCTAAAAAGTTGATAATCATGGGCCATAGCAATGCAGAAAATTATCCGTTTGAGAATAAAAGACAGCACCATACTAGCAAGCTTATTTGCCTATCTCTCAGTACATTTCTTCCATATCAAAATAGATGATTACATGTCCTTAATTTTCCATTTAATAAATAAAAAATGCACAACCCATCATATACATTAAGCTTGTTGCCCAACAAAACCATGCTTCAAGGCAAGAAATTATTCTATTATATATTTTCAGATCAAATCAACATTATGCTGTCACCTTTGATATTCAGAGAGCACAAAGCACATCAACAGAAAAATAAAGAAAATCAACTTCTGCTGACTTCGTCAGTAGTGACACATGATGGCAACCATAAAATTCCATAGAAGGCAAGAGGGAAGAGCAGATATGAAGTGCCTCAATTGAGGAAGCTAAAATTTGTAAGACCAATAAACTCCAACTTTAGTATTACTCCATGTTATCTCACTATGTATATATCAGTGCCTGCTTTAACTCACATCTTTAAAAAATGGGATGGCGTGTTACCTCCCGGATCACTTCATAATGGTGGCGGAATCTTGGGTTCATGTTTTTGTACCTAAATTAAAATGACCATTACAAACATTAAATATCAAAAGAACAATCAAAAACAATAATCAAAAATAAATTCTTATAAACAAAGCTAAAAAAGGCAACCTCTGCCAAAACTCTTTGTATGTTGAAACAAGGAACCTCCTTTGTCCATTCATATGATCTTGATAACTGAAAACATGAACATGTGAATGTTCTTTTGCATACTTCATTGCCTCATCCTGCCTAGGGAATGTAGCCCATACTTCCTCTCTAGACAATAGAGATACAAAGTGAGAGATTCAAAAATCCAACTATGGCCGGTAGGCAAAAAAAGAAAATAATAACAGAAGCAAAATAACAAGGGGATGAACAAGCACCTTAATTTTTTCTGTTCAGCAAGATCAACATGTATTTCCCGTAACAATCGCAACAAATGGGTTGGTCTTTTTGGAGGCACTCCATGTGGAGAACCATAGAATACAACCGGAGAGAAATACTTCCTTTTGTTAAAGTTGCTTGCTTTAGCCGCCGTTGAACCAAACTGAAGAAACAATAAAATATACATTAAATAAGAGCTGCGGCAAACTAGATAACAAATCGTGCCACTTGTAACCAAAAAACACAATAGGTACCATTGTCTGTCAACAAAAGCAGATCAACAAAAGAGAAGAGTGAAATTTTGAGAAAAAAGAAAATTGCTGAAGTACGTACTTCCTGCGTTTGGAACTGCAAATCTGTTGCATATTGTTGCCTTTTTTGGGGTGATCCGAAAGGTGGAGTAGCAGAACTTCCGGACACCTCTTTTGTTGGACTGACTTGCTTCAATTCGTGTTTGTTAGCTTTTCTTCCTTTAACAGCAGATTCTGAAATGAAAATCCAAATGCAGTGACGTACCGACCCAGTTATGCAATGCAAATACACATACGCAGCCAAACACAGGGACATTAATTACTCAAATTGCAATTGAAGCTGTCATTAACCAATTGTGAGGGAAGACGAAATGTAGCTCAATTTAGTGCAACGCAGTCCAGATCAAAACCCTAATTACAAGTTAAGAGAGTATGAACAAAGTGCGACGGGAAATGAAAAATTACATCTGAGAGAGAAAGAGAGAGAGAGAGAGAGAGAGAGCGCATTACGAGGAGGAGAGACACCACATTTGAAGCACTGGAACAATCGATCAACATCGTCCATCCCTCCTTCAAAATCATCTCCCTCAATTCACGTACCACCTATTACTATTTAGTTCAGCCTCTTTCCATGTTACAATTTTCTTCAATTACTCGAGCCGGGAACTGATTTTTGGGGAGATACCAAATCGATTGAATAATCGGGTTCGGAGCAATAGGTTTTGGACCAGAAGGCCAGTGCCCGATCCGAACCAATCTCTTGGCGAGAGTTATGATGGGTTTGGCAAACGATTGGATTATTGCCGACCAGGCGGCTTACCTACTGGTAAGGACACGTGTCCTCTAAACAGGAGGTGGTCGTGGGCAATGTGTAGTAGTTGGGTGAATTTTTAACGTATCGGTAGAAAACCCTTTTGGCAGGCCAAGCATTTCGGGCGGTGTTTTGATATAAAAAAGTATAATAAAAATATAAAAAAGTCTCTCTTTCTCTTTTCTTTTTTTTTTTTTTTTTTTGGCCTTTTTGGATTCTTCATCAAATCCATTTGAAAAAAGAGTTCCGAATTCCAATTGAAAAGGAAAATTATGCGGCGTATTTGAATTATAGCTTTGCTCAGTTTCTTATTTGGAGCAAGAGACTGGGATTTAATCTTTAAATTAAATAGAGTCGACTTGTTGTCTCTTCTAACATATATCATCAAAAAATGTAACGCACTACTTTGCTCCAAAAACCCATTTCTCCTCTGATGTTGTAAACTGAATAGATCTTGTTGCCAGCAGTATATATGTACGTTGTCGGTGAAATAATAATTAAAATTGACTTCCTATCCTAGCGTTACCTTGCATCAGCTTCCATTACCATTTATTTCTGATATAATAACATAAATACCTACCTATTTCATACTTAATATTGATTTAATTTCTGCAAGATATATAGTGTGAGGTATAAAAATAGCTTGTCCGACCACACGAGTGGTCTGCCGACCATAAATTGCACTCCCGAACAGGGAGGTATATTATGGTTAAATTGGGACTAGATAGTTTGCTAGTTACATTGTATAGTTACTTTATGTACTACACTTTCACACGGCTCCCGAAACTTACATCATCTGGCATTTAATATTAGCCACCCACCTCCACTTTAAGTCACATCAAGATAAAGTGATAGTCAAATTAACAAAAAGTAAGACAGACACTCCATCTATAAATACCAAAAACCAAGACAGTGTAAGGACTTTTTTTTGGCTCCTTTTTCTCTGATCTTCCTCTCTCTCTCTCTCTTTCTTTATTTACATGAGCTTATATCTATACAAGAAACTGACTTAATCATCGAAGTGTCCTTGGTCGGAGACCAACTCCGACCGCTTTATTTCACTATTTTTTGGCTTGCAGGCAATCTCCATGGACAAGGGAGAGAAGGGGTTTACGGAGAAGAGGGTAAAAATTATTGCCGAACATATAGTACACACACACGTATATATATATATATATATATATATGTTTGGTTGACAAAAATTTAATTAAAAAATATAACAAAAATATAAAAATTTGATATAAAAATGATATATAATAAAATTTAATTAAAAAAAATTAAAAACAATTTATAAAAATTAATAAATTTTAATTAATTTAGACCAACCAAACATTACTGACAAACAAATAAAAATGAACCTCTGGCCCCCATCAACGTACCCACGCTACTTTTGACAACCTTTTATTTGCTTTTTGGTGGCTGGGTGTACGTGAGTGCTTTTATATATGCCGAAAGTAGATTAATTTACAGTTATAATGACGCATGCACATACGTTGGCGTATGTCTTTGCTTCGGAAGCATTTGTTAATCATTTACTTGCTACCCACAAAGTAATTAAACTAGGTGAAGTAATCCTCCTAGGTGGAACGGAATCGCGCTCCACTCCACGAATTACCGAATTCAACACAAATTTCAATTAAATTTATGAATTAATTCGTTTGATTAAATTTTTTAATTTGAAATGAATTTATATTTTTTTATAATTAACAAAAATAGTACGCTATTATAATGAAATATATAATAAACCATTACCCCAAATTACAAAATAATCAATATTAATCTGCAAAAACTTTTAAATTACTACAACTTTATTAATAATAATCCAAAGGTCAATATTATTTGCCTGTTTATTTATTTTGATTCACTTACGTAACGTTTTTGGTTTTTTAATTTAAAATATTAAAAGTGTATTAGGAGTAACAAAATGAAATAATTTGATAAAAATTGTAAATTCGTAATTCGTACAGTAAGATAAAAAGTGAATAACTTTTAGAGATTTTCAGAGAATTATAGCGTGTCAAACGCGCTCATAATATATTTTTTTAAGAAGTTCATGAATATAAATAAGTTAAAAAAATTATATTTGACTTGATGCATATTTCTATAACATTTGTGCATACACTTTAATTTAGAGACCCTATTATAAGATGTATTTGAAGTCCTATAAATTAATTTAATTTTATAAAAGATGTAGTGTCGTAATTCGTATTGTGAATAAAAAATTTTAATTTTGTAAAAATTTGTTTTATTTTGTAGAAGACCAAGTAACGGCATAATATTTTCATGTATTCTCTATCTCCGGCTTCCACTCCCGTGGGGTCGTGAACTAGCTGCCATATGCCGTCAACTACTCAATCGGGCTTCCAATCTTGCGCCTGTTTTTGATCATTCTCAACTGCTCCCGCATAGACATTATTAATGCAATAGTAACATTAATGTGGATTAATTTCAAGCAGCATCATCATCATCAATCACAATCGTCTTCACTGTTTGTTTGTGATTATCGAATATTATCTACATTGGACGGTGAAAGTGGACCGTTGCAAAAGGGTAGAACCTAGTTTTAGGCTGTACCCGTCGATGGTTTTGCTTATTTAAAAATAAAATATTTTTTTCTAAAGCAAACATAAAGAAAAAGGAAATGGAATTAAAGAAGCAGACCACTTATTGAGTGGATTAACTATTTGAAGAGGCAAAAAAAAGTCGTGGAACTTAAATGTTTATCCACTTAATTTTTAACCCCGCGCCACCGTTTACTAGGTCTGGGGCAGTGGGATGTATTTACTTCTCAAAGAATACTAGAAGATCTTGTTAATGGCTGCAGGGAATTCTGCATCATAACTGAAAAATTATTCCTTTTTTTTGTTTGGGGGGGGGGGGGGGGCGGCGGGTTGGAATATATCTAATCTAACTGCAACTAAACTGTCTCAATCAATTGTGGGTTTGATGACACAGATTTTGTTAGGTTATTACCTAGTTTTCATTTCTTAAATTAATGCAGATCACTAGTCATCTTTCCTAAATTCTATGTTTTTTATTTGTCAGTGGCCTGTTTTGTACCTTGGCCCTTCGGTCTCATGATCTATTTTACATTTCCTTTCATTGCATACTTGATCCCAAAAGATTGAGAATTCCTGCTCTTTGTCCATAGCTGTCCCCTGTGCCGTCCAGAACTGAACTACCCCAGTTCTAATATTTGCTCATTGCCAAATCAGAAATTGATCAGTTCCATAACAGCACAAAAAATGGCAGCAAATGATGTACCATGTTGTGAGACCATGTTCTGGGTGTATCTACTCATATCAGTGACCCTAGTAGCATTCGCTGGTCTTATGTCTGGCCTTACTCTAGGACTCATGTCCCTGAGCCTTGTAGACCTTGAGGTCCTCACTAAGGCTGGCCGGCCCCAAGACAGGAAGAATGCAGGTACTTAATTTGCCTTTGCTGCTTCCCCCCCCCCCCCCCTCTCATTTCATTTGTTTTTCTAAAGCATTACCTGCTTTTATATGTATATTCTTGATGGCAGCAAAGATTCTCCCCCTCGTTAAGAATCAACACTTGCTTCTATGTACCCTCCTCA
Source organism: Vitellaria paradoxa (assembly GCA_019916065.1). Classification (NCBI taxonomy): domain Eukaryota; kingdom Viridiplantae; phylum Streptophyta; class Magnoliopsida; order Ericales; family Sapotaceae; genus Vitellaria; species Vitellaria paradoxa. The sequence goes on from CM034240.1 coordinate 3,383,046, forward strand.
TATGCAATGCCCTGGCAATGGAGGTATGTTAGTTAACAGTTGTAAAAAGGACCCAAACTCGTTTAAAATCAACTCAAAAAATTTAACAAACTGATCTTAAATATAACCCAATTCGCCTCTTACAATCTTGAGGTACTAGTTTTGGTATCTCTCTCTTGCTGCTTTCATGTATCTTCAAATATATTGAATTTCAATTTTTCTTCTTTCAATAAGGCCCTGCCCATTTTCCTCGACGCTCTCCTACCTGCTTGGGGTGCTATATTGATATCGGTGACCCTCATACTTGCATTTGGTGAGGTATATAATTTTCTTGAACGGACAACTCACGTTTTAGAATGTGTTTGGTGTTGCTGATATCCTATAATTAATTACCAGACACTTCTGTTTTTCTTCTACTTGTGTAGATTATCCCTCAGGCCGTGTGTTCTCGATATGGACTCAGTATCAGTGCAAAACTTTCAATGGTAGTCCGGCTACTTGTCATAGTTGTTTTCCCTATATCCTACCCAATTAGTAAGGTAAAATGTATACTATATATATATGCTTATAATTTTGAAACTACCTTTGTATTCCTGCAGATTTGATCAATTCCAACTTCTTATTACCAAACAACTTGATTTTTTTTTTTTTTTGGGTATTAATTTTATGACTAACGGGAATTTTTGTTCGCCTCATGATAGCTGCTGGATTTGCTCCTAGGAAAGGGGCATTTTGCGCTTCTAAGACGGGCAGAACTGAAGACATTGGTGGACATGCATGGGAACGAGGTTAGTTACTGGTTTTTTCACCCTTTGACAGCAGTACACAATATTATTGATATTATCATGTTCATTATCAGGCAGGGAAAGGTGGGGAGTTAACCCGTGATGAAACTACAATTATCTCTGGAGCTCTAGATTTAACACAGAAGACTGCTAAAGATGCCATGACACCTATGCCTGAAATATTTTCTCTCGATTTAAATTCTAAATTAGACGAGTACTCCCTAATTACTTGCTTGTGTATCTGCAAATATGTGAACCATTTTCCATTCCTTATAAATTTACAAGATATATATACACACACACATACACATTTGTGATCCTCAGGGATGTGATGAACTTGATACTGAGCAAAGGGCACAGTCGTGTACCTGTCTATTCAGGAAGCCCAACAAATATTATAGGCCTTATTTTGGTAAGCATGGTGGAACCTTTCAAACTCTTGTTGTGAAATTCCATAATCATCAATTGAAATAACAAAATAAACAAAGTTCTTAAGTAGGCACCTGTGATTCTCTTTTCAACACAATTGGTGTGTAGAAGTTGATGAATTGAAATGCCTGGTTCTCTGTAAAATGCCTTTTCTTGACAAAGTTGATGTCATGTAACGATTACCGTGTTCTCTACTATTTTTAGGTAAAAAATTTAATCAAATGCCGTCCTGAAGATGAAACACCAATCAGAAATCTTACCATCAGGAGGATTCCTAGGTACAGAAATGTATATTCTGGTCCGGATCTGCAAGCTTTTGATTTCACATTTAATCGATAATTTTTTTAAATTTAACCGAGTTACAATCATGAATATATATGTTAAATCCTTTGCGTGTGTGTGTGTGTGTGTTTAATTGTACTCGTGAAAGGTTTCAGGATAGTTTACCACTGTACGATATACTGAATCAATTCCAAAAGGGAAACAGCCACATGGCTGTTGTGGTGAAAGGTAAGCGCACTACTAAGGACTCTGCGGGGAATGCAACAATCAAAGATGACATGGTCAAGATAAGTTCAAACTCATCAATACGAAAACAAGAAGCCAAAGGAAAAGGTACTTTGTTTGGATATTTACAGATTTTCAAACCCTTGACATATGTTTGCTGTTTTTAGTCTTTTTTTTTTTTTTTTTTTTTTTTGTAACGTTCAGTCCAATGAAATTAATCACAAGGAAACTCAAATGCAATAATGTAGGCCATTGCTGCTATATAGGAGTTGAACAAAAGCAACAGAATGATTCTAGATATGCATGGTCTGTGACTTCCAGTGACACTGAGATTCATAGCCCAGCAACAGAGGATGTAGACGAGCAACGCAATCCGCAGCACCTGCAAGCAAAGAAAGGTGAAAGGGGAGATGACAATGTTATCAAGGAAGCTTTGGAATCTGTTTCGTATCAAGAGGAAGAAGTCATTGGGATTATTACAATGGAAGATGTCTTAGAGGAACTACTACAGGTTAGTGATCATACAAGCAGACTTCTACCTCAAGCAGAAATAATTCTTTCTCTAGCTTTGTCCTTCATGTCTACCTCTGCATGAGTGTGAATTTCTTTGTGTTGATGAAACCTAACACAATGCTTTGTTTTGAAGGAAGAAATACTGGATGAAACTGATGAGTATGTTGATGTTCACAACAAGTATGGAGTTTACAGTGAAACTTACTCCATTTTCCCCTGAGATATTACTGATCTTATATTCTGACTAATTATACTAAATATAATTGTTTCTCTTTTCCCATCAGAATTAAAATCAACATGCTTCCTTCAATGAAATCTTCGCCAAGATCTCCTGGAGCACCATCTCAAATGAGCAGGGAAACTCCCGTGGCTTCTCCGCTTTCTTCGAGTCATCAGACACCAGTTAGGTCACCATTTACACGACCTACTCTCTCTGCTTCCCCTGATAAATCTGTACCAAATTCCCCAGTTGGATTAGCAGTTCCTCCTCGCGGTTCTCCATCCTCTCATTGGGTATGTCTTAATGCGTTGCCACTCGCACAGTTTTGAACATATTTTGATCGTCGCTCAGCGACATTTGGGAAAATTAAATATTACTGTTGGATAATGTTTTTCTATCAACTTCACTCTGCTTACCAACTCCACTCTACATTACCAATCCAAAGCTAATCTCGAAGGAAGAGCATTATAAACATTAAATAACTATCCTTAATCCTTACTATGTTATTGTTTTAAATGTCATCACATTTTGTGCAGGTCTCGAGGAAATCATATGAGAAGCTGAGAAAGTCTAGTGATTCTTAGAGTTCCAACTTTTCGTGATGTGGAACAAGCTACTACTGATTTTTGAACCGGTTCTAGTTCGTCTTTGTTGACCATTTAGAACTCTAGTTTTATGTTCTGCTATTTTGATCGTTGCTCCTAGAATAAAGTCGAAATTGATTCTCGCCAATTTTGTGCTGAATAGAAATTAATAAATTATATGATTTTGCATAAATCTCAATTTATTATTTTTTTTATAATCATTGAAATTTTTTATATATATATATTTTTCATATTATTTAGAGTTACGGTTTCTAGTATAAATAATTGTAGTTGTCCTAAGCAAAGTAGATTGGACAGTTAATAAAATTAGTATTAGAGGACCTTCAATTTCTTTTGAATTCCAGATCCTTATTCAGGGTTTTGTGCTTCTTTAGATATCTGAACATGCTTATATATATATATATATATATATCACAAAAACAGCCCAAGGTATTGCCGCATGGCACGCCTTGATTGGACTTGGAGGGAGTTAGAAACTATAATATTACTCTTGAAGTCGTAGGCTTTTGAGGGCAAAAATTCTTTCAATTATAAGCAGTGATTCAGACAAGGACCACTTTTGTTTGTCTATCCCCCCCCCCCCCAAAAAAAAATGTTCAAATTAAAATATCTCGAGATAAAAGCGGCAGGCCAACATATCTTATGGGAAAAGAGCACCGCCATTCATTATTCTGGATAAGATTTTCTGATAATAAGGCCGTAGATGCAACCGTTTCTTTTGAAGTAACAAAGCACATTGGATTACTACGAACCCATGAAAGCTCTAATTTGTGCGGAAAGTCCACTCATCTATTTCACAACAAGTCTATCTCCATGGAAGCCAAAAAGCCCGACTTTGCACCAGAGAACGCTGAGGGTCAATGCGGGAGCCAAAGGGTTCGGCAGAGCACCAGCGAATAATACACAGGATCAAAAAAGTACCTGTATAGAATCCGTTCCCGTTCCTAGAAAAACCTATCAGAGCAATGATAGTGATGATGAGGACGACGACGATGATAAGATACCAGATGTGGTGTTTGGGAGGATTATAGCTAGAATCTTGTTCTCTGTGGGGGTTCCCTTGGCCACTGGCTTGGCTTTCTTGCAAATGTTTAGTGTATTGAAGGAACGACAATTGTGGGATGTCCCACTTTGGTTGCCTTTCTTGACCACTTTCCTCACTTTTGGGGCTTCAACAGTTGGGATTGCTTATGGGACTCTCTCTACTAGTTGGGATCCAGAGAGGAAAGGTTCTCTTCTTGGGATTGAAGAAGCTCGGGTGAATTGGGTTGAGATGTGGAAAGAGGAAGAAGACAGTTAGAAGGTGATCGACTTTAATTGAAACTTTAATTCAGAGCGTTCTATTGTTAGTAAATGTCGTGATTTTTCATAGCAATACATAAAAAGTCAATTCACTGGACGAGATGCTTAAATGTACACAACCTAGCTCAATCCTACTTACTGAGAGGCTGTTCATAGAATTAAATTTGTGATCTTCATGTCATATAATAATGAAACAATTTTATTATTACTGCAAGTCCATCTTTCTTTTTACATAAAGGCAACACAAGATCTAAAAATAGTCAAATTTTAGATAATTTTTGTGTAAGGATCAATGATTCAAACCCTGAACCTCATATCGTAATAAAATAATGTTATCACTATCGTTGTTTCAAATTCATCTTTCATAACTCTATCTGTATCTATGATTCTATATCTTCACCGACACTTTGTTTAGTTTTGTTCTTGATGATCAACATGGATTGGAACTAATTAGTTGAATTAATTTTCTGGCTTTTTGTCGGACAATAATTCATCATCACGAAGACCACAAACACAAACTAATTTGGACTATTTTAATTGTTTCTGTTCGGCAATAAAAAATATTGCAAGAACTGCTCATGAGTGCTTTTTTATATACAGCGAAAGTAGATTAATTTATAATTATTAATGACACCTGGACATGCGCTGGCGGATGTTTCTGGTTCGGAAGCATTTGTTAATCGTCTACCTGCTACCCGCACAGTAATTAAACCAAGTGATGTAATCCTCCTAGGTGGAACCACTCCACGAATTACCGAATTCAACACAAATTTCAATTAAATTTATGAATTAATTCATTCGATTAAATTTTTGAATTTGAAATGAATTTATATTTTTTTATAATTACCAAAAATACTATGCTATTATAATGAAATGTATACTGGTGTAGTAAAAAACAAGATAAACTGAGATAAAATGTTATTTGGAGTTAATTTTGACGTCTTTTTTTATCTGAATAGTAACGAATCGTGAGAACGGTTTTCTAAATCCGTTTCTACGGATTCAAAAAAATTTACATAAAATATAGATAATGGTACTCGTTTGAAAGCTTTCGACCCGAAGAATATGATTGTTAAAAAAATTTACGCATTTATTTAATCTCCTTCCAGATTTTTTATTTTTTAGCAAAATATTAAAATTTTTTGAAATTAGTAATGCGGGAAAATTAGAGGTTGTTGGAGATTTATTTTGTTCTATGGAATTTGTTAGTGTGTCAAATGCACACTAAACCGTTAACACAGATTACAAAATAATCATTATTATTTTACAAAAAAAATTTAAATTACCACAACTTTGTTAATAATAATCAAAAGGTCAATATTATTTGTTATTTATTTATTTTGATTCACTTACAAAACATTCTTACTTTTCTAATTTAAAAGATATAATATGTTTTTTAAGAAGTTTGTGATTATAAATAAATAAGTTAAAAAATTATATTTGACTTGGTGCATATTTTTATAATATTTGTACTTACACTTTAATTTAAGTTGAGATGCTGTTATAGAATATACTTAGAGTTGTATAAATTAATATAAATTTATGCTGTGAATAGAAAGTCTACATTTTGTAGAAAACCAAACAGTTCCATAATACTTTCACGAAAGATATTCTCTATATCTGGCTTCTACTGCCGTGAAGTCGTGAACTAGCTACCAAGCCTACCATGTGCCGTCAACTACTCAATCGGGCTTCCAATCTTGCGCCTGCATTCGATCATTCTCAACTGCTCCCGTATAGACATTATTAATGCAATATTAATATTAATTTGGATTAATTTCAAGCATCATCGTCATCAATCACAATCATCTTCACTGTTTGTGATTATCGAATATTATCTACATTGGACGGTGAAAGTGGAACGTTACAAAAGGTTAGAGCCTATAAAATATTTTTTTCCAAAGCAAACAAAAAGAAAAAGGAAATGGAATTAAAGAAGCAGACCAGTTATTGAGTGGATCAACTATCTGAAGAGGTAAAAAGTTGTGGAACTCAACTGTTTATTCACTTAATTAACCCCGCGCCGCGCCGCAGCTTGCAAGGTCTGAGGCAGTGGGATGTATTTACTCCTCAAAGAATATTGGAAGATCTTGTTAATGGCTGCAGGGAGTTCTGCCTCGTAACTGAAAAATTATTCCCTTTTTTTTTGGGGGGGGGGGGGGAGGGGGTTGGAATTAAACTGCTACTATACTTTCTCAATCAATTGTGGGTTTGACGACACAGATTTTATTAGGTTATTACTTGGTTTTCATTTCTTAAGTTAATACAGATCACGTCATCTTTCCTAAATTCTATATTTTTTATTTGTCAGTGGCCTGCTTTGTGCATTGGCCCTTTGGTCTCATGATCTATTTTACATTTCCTTTCGTTGCATACTTGATCCCAAAAGATTGAGAATTCCTGCTCTTTGTCCATAGCTGTTTGCTGTGATGTCCAGAACTGAACTACCCCAGTTCTAATATTTCCTCATTGCCAAATCACAAATTGATCAGTTCCATAACAGCACAAAAATGGCAGCAAATTATGTACCATGTTGTGAGACCATGTTCTGGGTGTATCTACTCGTGTCAGTGACCCTAGTAGCATTTGCTGGTCTCATGTCTGGCCTTACCCTGGGACTCATGTCCCTCCGCCTTGTAGACCTTGAGGTCCTCACCAAGGCTGGCAAGCCCCAAGACAGGAAGAATGCGGGTAATTAATTTGCCTTTGATTTTTTTTTTTCCTTCTGTCATTTCATTCACTCATTTGTTTTTCCAAAGCATTGCCTGCTTTTTTTTTTCTAACGTATATTCTTGATGGCAGCAAAGATTCTCCCCCTGGTTAAGAATCAACACTTGGTTCTATGTACCCTCCTCACATGCAATTCTCTGGCAATGGAGGTATGTTGGTGAAGAGTTGAGGCACAAGTTTTGGTATCTCTCTCTTGCTGCTTTTATCTATCATCAAATATATTGAATTTCAATTTTCTTCTTTCAATAAGGCCCTGCCCATTTTCCTTGATGCTCTCATACCTGCTTGGGGTGCTATATTGATATCGGTGACCCTCATATTTGCATTTGGTGAGGTATATAATTTTCTTGAATGGACAACCTACGTTTTAGGACGTGTTTGGTATTGCTGATATTCTATAATTAACTATTAGACACTGCTGTTTTTCTTCTTCTTCTATAGATTATCTCTCAGGCTGTGTGTTCTCGATACGGACTCAGTATTGGTGCAAAACTTTTAATGGTAGTCCAGCTGCTTGTCATAATTGTTTTCCCTATATCTTACCCAATTAGTAAGGTAACATATATATAAGATATATGAATTTACAATTTCGAAACTACCTTTGTGTTTGTGCAGATTTGATCAATTCCAGGTTCTTAATACCAAACAACTTGATCTTTTTTTTTTGGGGGGGGTATCAATTTTATGACTAACAGCAATTTTTGTTCGTCTCATGACAGCTGCTAGATTTGCTCCTAGGAAAGGGGCATTCTGTGCTTCTAAGACGAGCAGAACTGAAGACATTGGTGGACATGCATGGGAAAGAGGTTAGTTACTTATTTTTCACTCTTTGGCAGTAGAATGATGCACAATATTATTGATATTGTTGTGTTCATTATCAGGCTGGGAAAGGTGGGGAGTTGACACGTGATGAAACTACAATTATCTCTGGAGCTCTAAATTTAACACAGAAGACTGCTAAAGATGCCATGACACCTATGCCTGAAATATTTTCCCTTGATTTAAATTCTAAATTGGACAAGTACTCCCTAATTACTTGCTTGTCTATCTGCAATATGTGAACCATTTTCCATTCCTTATAAATTAACAAGATATATATTATATATATACGCATACACATTTGTGATCCTCAGGGATGTGATGAAATTGATACTGAGCAAAGGGCACAGTCGTGTACCTGTCTATTCAGGAAGTCCAACAAATATTATAGGCCTTATTTTGGTGAGCATGGTGGAACCTTTCAAACTCTTGTTGTGAAATTCCATATTCATTAATTGAAATAACAAAATAAACAAAGTTCTTAATTGGGCACCTGTGATTCTCTTCTCAACACATTTCGTGTGCAGAAGTTGATGAATTGAAATGCCTGGTTCACCATAAAATGCCTTTTCTTGACAAAGTCGATGTCATGTAACGATTACCGCGTTCTCTACTATTTTTAGGTAAAAAATTTAATCAAATGCAGTCCTGAAGATGAAACACCAATCGGAAATCTTACCATCCGGAGGATTCCTAGGTACAAAAATGTATATTCTGGTCCGGATTTGCAAGCTTTTGTTTTCAAATATAACCGATTATTTTTTTAAATTTAACCGAGTTGCAATCATATGTTAAATCCTTTCACCGTGTGTGCGTGTGTTTAATTGTACTCGTGAAAGGTTTCGGGATAGTTTACCACTGTACGATATACTGAATCAATTTCAAAAGGGAAACAGCCACATGGCTGTTGTGGTGCAAGGTAAGCGCACGACTGAGGACCCTGCGGGAAATGCAACAATCAAAAATGACATGTTCAGGATAAGTTCAAACTCATCAATACGAAAACAAGAAGCCGAAGAAAAAGGTACTTTGTTTGGATATATATCAAACCCTTGATATATATTTGCTGCTTTAAGCCCCTTTTTTTTTTTTCGCAAGGAAACTCAAATGCAACTATGTAAGCTATTGCTGCTTTATAGGAATTGAACAAAAGCAACGGAATGATTCTAGAGGTGCATGCTCTGTGACTTCCAGTGACACTGAGACTCATGGCCCAGCAACAGAGGATGTAGACGAGCAACGCAATCCGCAGCACCTGCAAGCAAAGAAAGGTGAAAGGGGAGATGACAATATTATAAAGGAAGCTTCGGAATCTGTTTCGGATCAAGAGGAAGAAGTCATTGGGATTATTACAATGGAAGATGTCTTGGAGGAACTACTACAGGTTAGTTATTATACAAGCAGAGTTCTACCTCAAGCAGAAACAATTCTCTCTCTAGCTTTGTCCTTCACGTCAACCTATCTGCATGAGTGTGAATTTCTTTGTGTTGATGAAACCTAACACAATGCTTTGTTTTGAAGGAAGAAATACTGGATGAAACTGATGAGTATGTTGATGTTCACAACAAGTACGGAGTTCACAGTGAAACATATTCCACTTCCCCCTGAGATATTACAGATCATATATCCCGACTAATAATACTAAATACAATTGTCTCTTTTTTTCCCATCAGAATTAAAATCAACATGCTTCCTTCAATGAAATCTTCGCCAAGATCTCCTGGAGCACCATCTCAAATGAGCGGGGAAACTCCCGTGGCATCTCCGCTTTCTTCAAGTCATCAGACACCAGCTAGTTCACCATTTACACAACCTACTCTCTCTACTTCCCCTGATAAATCTGGACCAGATTCCCCAGTTGGATTAGCAGTTCCTCCTCGCAGTTCTCCATCCTTTCGTTGGGTATGTCTTAGTGCGCTGCCACTCGCAACAGTTTTGAACATATTTTGATTGTCACTCAGGAAATTTGGGACAGTTAAATATTACTGTTGGATAATGTTTTTCTATCAACACCACTCTACTTACCAACTTCGGGTTGCATTACCAATCCAAAGCTAATCTCGAAGGAAGAGCATTATAAACATTAAATAACTATCCTTAATCCTTATTATGCTATTGTTTTAAATGTGATCACATTTTGTGCAGGTCTGAAGGAAATCAGATGAGAAGCTGAGAAAGTCTAGTGATTCCTAGAGTTCCAACTTTTCGTGATGTACAACAAGCTACTACTGATTTTTGAACCGTTTCTAGTTCGTCTTTGTTGACCATTTAGAACTCTAATTTTGTGCTCTGCTATTTTGATCGTTGCTCCTGTAATAAAGTCGAAATTGATTCCCGTTAATGATGTGCCGAATAGAAATTAGGCTTTGTTTGGAAAGTAAAAAATTGTGACTTTTTTAAAAAAATTCACTTTTTTTGTGTTTGGGAATGAAGAAAAGATAATTTTTTAATAGGTATTTTTTAATTTTTGTTAATTTAACATTTTTTTCATTAAAAATTAAAAAAAATTAAAATATAAGAAAGTAAATTTGATCATTTTACAAATAACCAAATAAGTCAATAAAAAAATAAGTTAATCAAGCAAGATTCCCGAACGGAGCCTCAATAAATTATATGATTTTACATATACCTCAATTTATTTTTTTATAATTATTGAAATTTTGTTATAATTTTTTTATTTTATATTATTTAAAGTTACGGTTTCTAGTATAAATAATTGTTCTAGTCCTAGGGAAAGGAAATTGGATGGTCAATAAAATTATTATTAGAGGACCCTCTATTTCTTTTGAATTCCAGATCCTTCTTACTCAGGGTCTTGTGCCGTCCTAAATATCTGAATATGTTTATATATCTATATAATAAAACACAACTTATTTTAAAAATATTTCTCCTACAAACAATAATCAACGGCAATTTTAAATTTTAATGAATGACTCACATTTATACACATCAAATCTTCTATATATACTTGTGGAAGAAGATTTGGTGTGTATAAATCTGAGCCACTTCATTAAAATTAAAATTCAATCTCAATCATTAATTATTGTTTGTGAAACGGATATTTTTGAAATAGATTGTGTTTTATTATATAATTTTTTTTAAATGTGAGTATTTATAATAAATAACTTACATATTAATATTAGACAAAGTTAACCAATTTTTTTTTTAAATAATTTAAACCTTATGTTTCTTAAAAATTTTCTTAAAAAATAAATATTTAAATTAAAAATACATTTTTAATATACATTTTTACACTCTTTGTGTTTTTTATATATGGGTTTGTTTGGAGTAAGAAAAAATGAGATAAATTGAGATAAATTGTGATTTGGAGAGAGTTCGTAATGCGTGCAGTGAGAGAAAAAAGTTGATGTGATATAAAATTAACAGAGATTTATAGAGATTTTAGAGATTTTCAGTAAATTTTTGTAAACCAAACGGGCCCATAATAATAAAATTAAAGAATTTGAGTTAGACATATTTTAACTGTTAAATTTGCTTAATAGTCAGGATTAATTTTTTTTCTATTTTAGTTGTATTTCTAGTCACTTTACATAAAAATATACTCTATTACTCTTCTCATATTTTGTTGAATATAATTTTAAAAGTTTTTTAAAATATGATTATTTGTAATAAATTTACATTTGAGCCGTTTATAGGCCAAATTATATTTTTGTGCCTTTAGGCACAGACAATTTGTAGTGTGTGCATATATATATATATATATATATATATATATATATCACAAAACAGCCCTAAGGTATTGCCGCATGGCACGCCTTGATTGGAATTGGAGGGAGCTAGAAACTGTAATATTATTCTTGAAGTTGTAGGCTTTTGAGGGCACTTAGACAAGGACCACTTTTGTTTGTCTATCTCCCCAAAAAAATAAAAAATAAAAGTTCAAATTAAAATATCTCAAGATAAAAGCAGCAGGCCATCATATCTTACAGGAAAAGAGCACCGCCATTCATTATTCTGGATAAGATTTTCCAATAATAAGATCGTAGATGCAACTGGTTCTTTTGAAGTAACAAAGCACATCGGATTACTAGGAAGCCATGAAAGCTCTAATTTGTGCGGAAAGTCCACTCATCTATATCACAACAAGTCTATGCCCATGGAAGCCAAAAAGCCCAACTCTGCACCAGAGAACGCAGAGGGTCAATGCTGGAGCCCAGGGGTTCGGCAGAGCACCAGCGAATAATGCACAGGATCAAAAAATACCTGTATAGAATCCGTTCCCATTCCTAAAAAAACCTATCAGAGCAACCAGGGGTGGCTCAAGCATAAAGCAATCAAAGCCACTGCTTTAGGCCTCGAAATTTTGAGGGCCTCCAATTTTTAAAAATTTTTTATACTATAGTTAAATTTTAACATATTTTGAATATATTTTTAACATACGTTTTTTTCTTTTTTAAAAGAAAGTTTACAAGAAAAAATATAAAAAGTTTCAAACTAAATGAAAAAAAAATGATCACAAGAAGTTCTAATATAAATGAGAAAAAAATCACAAGAAAAAAAAAAGGAATACCTCAATCTAAACGAGTAAAAGGCCCGTAAGGAAAGTAAAAAAAAAAAAAAAAAAAAAAAAAAAAAAAAAAAAAACCTCTACATAAATGAAAAGAATAATATATTTAAATAAGGAATATAAAAAGTCTTATAAGGAAGGAAGATCAAAAGTTTTATAAAATCATCTCTAGCGTGTAGAAATTCAATCCTAATACACTCTCTTTCCCTCTCTACCTCTCAGCCTCTCTCTCTCAATCTCTCTCAAAGTTTAAACTTTGAAGCTAAAAAATATATTGGTAAAGTTTATAATTGCAACATCAATCAAATAGATTTTTGAGATAATGTTTTAAAAAATTTATAGATTAATTTTTATTTTATTTTTTTTAACATAGAGTAGTAGTTTGATTTTTTTTTTTTTCTTTTTTAACATACGACTTTCAAATGATTTTTCATCAATCAACGAAGACTTGTCGTTGATAACAAATCATTAGTTTTGTCAAAGCTCAGATTTGCTTGAGGAAGGTATAGCCCTTCTTTTTTTTCTTTCTTTTTTTTTCTTTTTTTTTTTTTCCTTTAAGACTTGTTTGTTTAGTTTTGTTTCTGTAACTCTATTTAAGAGATATTTGACGATTAATTTTGGTGTAACCTTCTTTAGTGGAAATCTAATTTGGGGAATATTGTGAAGAAAATATTTTTTTATTTCTTTATTTTTATTTCAATGTTTTATTCGATAGATAACTAATTCAATTATTTTTTTATTCATATCGTAGATCCTGTACTAAATTCAATTGGCATTTATAATTTTCACAGTTCGACGGAAATAAATCAGGTTCCATTGTTCTATACTTTAGTATTTTTTTTTATATTCCAATCTTCTCTTTTTGTTAGTAATTAATGTTAATTATACACAAAAAAATATGTCTACTAGAAATATGAATCTTGTTATGTAAAACTTATAAAAAAAAAAAAGAATAGTATGAATCTTGAGTGTAATTCGATGCATGATACGTTTTCTGACATTGATAGTTTGGATTTATTTTCAGAACTAAAAATTTTAAAAGAAATATTACAAATAGAAGAAAATACTCCAATAGACATATTAAATTATATAAAAGATTAAATTTTTTCCAAATGCATATATTGCTTATAGAATATTATTGACAATATCTGTAACAGTAGCTTCTGCAGAAAGAAGTTTTTCAAAATTGAAATCAATAAAATCTTATTTAAGATCATCCATGTCACAAGAAAGATTAAATGGATTAACTATACTATTAATTGAAAAGGATTTGCTAGGTAAACTTGAATATAAAGATTTAATTAATAATTTTGCATCTCAAAAAGTAAGAAAAATAAATTTTAAATAATATCTTTACCATAATTAAAAATGTAGAAAGTTACATTTTTTTTTAAATGTAAAGGCCTCATTTGTGGTTGTCGCTTTAGGCCTCAAAACACCTTGAACCGGCCCTGAGAGCAACGATAGTGATGATGAGGACGACGACGATGATATCTACCAGAGGTGGTGTTTAAGAGGATTATAACTAGAATCTTGTTCTCTGTGGGGGTTCCCTTGGCCACTGGCTTGGCTTTCTTGCAAATGTTTAGTGTATTGAAGGAACGACAGTTGTGGGATGTCCCACTTTGGTTGCCTTTCTTGACCACTTTCCTCACTTTTGGGGCTTCAGCACCTGGGATTGCTTATGGGACTCTTTCTACTAGTTGGGATCCAGAGAGGAAAGGTTCTCTTCTTGGGATTGAAGAAGCTCGGGTGAATTGGGTTGAGATGTGGAAAGAGGAAGAAGACAGTTAGAAGGTGATCGACTTTAATTGAAACTCTAATTCACAGCGTTCTATTGTTAGTAAATGTCATGATTTTTCATAGCAATACATAAAAAGTCAATTCACTGAACGAGATGCTTAAATGTACACAACCTAGCTCATTCCTACTTACCGAGAGGCTGTTCGTTGAAATTAAATTTGTGATCTTCATGTCATGATAATGAAACAATTTTATTATTACTGCAAGTCCATCTTTCTTTTTACATAAAGGCAACACAAGATTTAAAAATAGTCAAATTCTAGTAAATTTTTGTGTAAGGATCAATAATTCAAACCCTGGACCTTATGTCCTAATAAAATAATGTTATCGCTACCGCTGATTCAAATTCATCTTTCATAACTCTATTTATATCTATGATTGTATATCTTCACCGGCACTCCCCTTTCAAGGAGTCGAATTTGTTTAGTTTCGTTCTTGATGATCAACATGGATTGGAACTAATTAGTTGAATTAATTTTTTGGCTTTTTGTCGGACAATAATTCATCATCACGAAGACCACAAACATAACTAATTTGGACTATTTCAATTGTTTATGTTCGGTAATAAAAAATATTGCAAGAACTACTCGTCACGTCAACCAGAAAAGTCCAGCTTAACTCTATAGAACATAAAAAATTAGAGATTATGGATGAAGAGGTTCCCTGATTAAAAAACCTTCCGATAACAAAGTCAAAAATAGCTTGGCTTGAGTGAATTATAAAGAAAATAATAATGTAATTGTTTGACAATAGTTAGTATACCTAAATTTTGGAGTTAAGTCTTGTATTTATAATAAGGTAGTATAAATAAATTAATATATAAAAAATAGAATTGTAATAATTTTGTATCTTAATGTAAATAATAAAGTATCCACGCTTTACTTTCCCTTAAATGCATTTCATTCCAAATTTAATACTTTTCACTTTGTATTAAATGCACGTGAGAGGAGTTGGTGTCTAAGTAGACAGGATACAACATTGAGAAATGTTCAAATGTCACATCTGCTATTACTTATAAAAAAATGAATTAACTGAGCTAACTATAATGTAACAAATTTAAGTCATTTATTACTATTTTGCATTTATAGTTAGAATCACACTAACATAATTTTACTATATAGTTGGACCCAACCACTGCAACTTACTGACTAATAAATTAATGCCAAGCACATTTTTGATGTGTTCGAGAAGATGTCACATGTCCAACGTTATTTTTGTACTAACAATTTCCTAGGAGAAAACCAATGAATTCAAGATTATTGTATTATAGTAAATTTCGAGCTGTTTCATACTAATCTTGAGTGTTAACTCAACTGGTAAGATCTTGAGTTTATTTTTCAAAAGTCACTAATTCGAGTCTTCTCAGGGGGAGCCTTCCTAAGACTGTATAAACTAACCCGAATATTATTTGTTTTAAAAAAAAAAAAAAGAACTTATATACTCATTAATATCGTTGGCCTAATTAAAGTGTGTTTGGTTTGCTAAAAAGTGTTAAAAATTTTAAAAATTTTTAAAAATTATTCACTTTATATCTTATTATACGAATTACGAATCACAAATTATCTCATTTTTTATCACTCCAAACATACTCTTAATATCGTCTCATAGACCACATAAACCAAAAACAAGCTGAACCAACCCGTAGACAAGTTCCTTTGGGAAATGTTAACAAAAAAGTATATTTGCTCGACAATGACTGCACCTTGAGCACTTGTGCAAGATTGAAACAATAACCACGAAATTATACATATGACATAAAGCTGATTTTGACATCCCAAATAAGATTTAATTTGATGACTATTACTTGACTAATAATTTATGATTGAGGTCGGTCAAGCCACTTGCTAGAGGACAAGCATAAGAGTTACCGATATTTTACAAATTAATAGAGACATTATTCTTTCTAACTAGAGTTAAATCTATGTTGGAGCAAACAGACATTGTACTTGTAAATTTGATGATAACGTAAGACTTACTTTTGAAACTTTATAACTTTTAACCATATTATTCACATTTATTAAAAAGAATCTTTAAAAAAATATTTAAATAGAAACGAGGACAAATAAATTATTATTATTTTTTAAATAACATGCTTAACAGTTATAAAAATTAAAAATAAATAAATAACTGCTGTGGCTGATTAATAGTTGAAATAATAAATGTAGACATCTTTTTCAATTGGGATTAATTTTAAGCAAGTTGTCACAAAGAGTCAAATGACTCATGAAAGGTTGATGGGTAGTTCCATTTTTATTCAGGTCGTCTATATTTATAGGGTTAGTGAGCTCAGATCTAAATGACAAATTAATTATACTAAAATACTAGCAGTGTAAGAAGATAATTTCTATGTAACGGTCAATTTAAGCACGGTTTGAAAGTTCCGCTGAGTGTGAAAGTTGGCCAGCAAAGTCAAACCGATTTGACATGCAACAATGAGTAGCTAAGGCCCGTTTTGGCAACAATTTCATTTTTAATTTTCTTTTTTTGTTTTTATTTTTTTTAAAATTAAACATAAAAACGTGTTTGGTAAATTTATTTTCAATTTTTAATTTTCAAAAAAAATAAAAATTATTTTTAAAATTTTTAAAAATTATGAAAATATAGAAAAGATATTTTCTCAAATTTTTATTTTATACAACTACTACTAGTTGCAATTATCAATTACTATCGTCCATTAATTGTTATCAATATCCGGCCACCACCGCCACTACTTTTCACTTATCTCCGGTCACCACCAAATATATTATTATTTAATATAAATATATTAAATTAATAAATATAATATATTAATATATAAAATTATATTAATATATATAATTAATAATATTATTTTTATTTATGTAAAAATATATTAAAAATAATTTAATTAATACTTAATTTTATCAATAATTAATTTAATATATTAATTATGTATTAAATACATTAATTACGTAATTATATTAAATATATTAATTAACCAAATTATATTAATTATAATTGAATTTAATTTGTTAAATCAATATAAACTTATTTTATTAAATTATATTTAATTAATAATATAATAAATTATATTTAATATATTTTATTTTTATTGAATTAAATTATTTTTAATAAAGATATAATTAAAATAAATATGTTTAATTCATTTAAATTAAATTAATTATATAATTAAATTTATATAAAAATAATTTAATATAAATTATTTTTAATAGATAATATAATTAAATTATATTGAATATATTTTATTTTATTTTTTTAATCAAATTATTTTGAAAAAATAATTTAATTAATTAATTAATTTAATCAAGTTAATTTAAGTAATTTAATTAAATTAAATTAATTACTTTAATTAACATAAAATATATTCTATTAAATTGTTTTTAAAAATAATTAAATAAATTATGTTTAATATATTTTATTTTTACAGAATTAAATTATTTTTAATAATTAATATAATTAAAATAATTAAATTTATTGAATTTAATTAATTAATAACTGTAACTGCTAAAACTAACAATTATCATTACCAAACGTGTTTTTAAGTTTTTGTTTTTGTTTTTTTCCTACTATGTAAATGAAAACAAAAAATTAAAAATTGAACATAAAACTGAAAAACTGAACACAAAAACTAAAAACTGACAATTTTATCAAACAGGCCCTAAAATACTCGCTAATGCAGCGAATAGAGAAAGAGCTCAATTGCTTTACTCTACTACTCTAACACAGACCACAAGTTCGGTTTCCCTCCTTCAAATATGACAACATTTGCTGATACAACTTATAACACTCGGTGACGTATATTCAATTATAATGTTTACAATTCAAACATAAGGTGGACTCACAAAGTTGCTAGGAAAGGTGGTGAATATAGGACCATGTTTGGCTCGACAAACACTGTGGCAGAACTGAATAGGTCAGTCAAGTTCTTGATTCAGTTGGTTTTTGATCTTCAAAACTTGATCAATCTTTATGAGAGTTGACGGACGAAGAACAAGCAATCTCTTATTCAAATTCTTCTCTCGAGAATTTATTCAAATTGCAGAAGATGGCCCATGTGGGTAAAATAACTCCAAACATTACGTGCAAAAAAAAACATTTCTATCAGAGTAACTAATTAATAAAGACCAATATACATACAGCTCTTGCCTTGATTGCCCCTATATGTGATGCAAAATGAAAGCCCCAAACCCATAAAATACTTGTTTTTTCTTTTATTATTATTATTATTTTTTTAATAAGAGATCTCAAATTTAGCAGATAACACAACCCATTGGACCCTCTTCTGCACCTCCGTAGTAGAATGGGCACGGAGGGTATCGAAAATAGTAGTCTCTCAGAAACTGTTCCAATTCAGCTTTTGGATCTTTCTTCTTTTCATCTTCTTTCTTGGGCTCATTTTTCTTAGACTCGTCCTTCTTCTTCTCTTCTTTTGCCGGTCCGACTGTGACTATCTCTGTGCGGCAGAGCTTCCTCAACTTGATCGTCACGATGACTGGATCTATATCCCCCCGTCACCGTCAGTTTCTTGTCCTTCATATCAATTGCAATTGAATCAATCCCTGCAAAATCAAATATTAAGAAAAAAAAGATTCAGATTTGTGAAAATTTTCTGTTGCAAGATCTGGGTTTTCTTGATTTGAATTTAGAAGTCTGATTACTGAAAAAATCTTGGCAACATAAACGCTACCCCGGATAGCAGCGACTGTCTTCATGGCTTTTCGCTTGTCTTTGCCATCGTGCACTTCCAATTTCAGCACAACTTTCTGTCATAACCAAAAACTCAAAAGAGAAAAACATGTCAATCGGCTGTAATCAAATTATGGTTTGAGCAGAGTAAGAATCTGAACCATTTGGAAACAAAAAGATTCCTAAAACAAAACAGAGCAAGTGAAACAGTAAAAGTAAGAGCAACAACTACCATGCGCACAAAGGGAGGGGCGGTTGTGTGTGAGTGGCGGGGGACAAAAAGAGATAAGCGGAGAATCAGAATCAAAGAAAAGTTCATGGGCGTAGAAAGCAATCAGAATCAGTGATTAGACTGAACCGAAGATGGACAACTGTTGAGAAATCTAACCTGCGTTTTGTCCATAACTCTGAGCAGAATCTCTCTGGGAAGAGTGCAGATCAGAACGGAAACAAGAAATATTTAGAGTGGACAAGTAGAAGAAGCAACAGGAGAGCAATGGACTTGCACAACCAGAGGGACGCATATCCGTGTATATATACATATATATACAGTGTCCTCTCTCTCCCCCCCCCCTTTCTTTCTTTTTTTTTTTTTTTTTTTTTTGAGATAACTCAAGCGAGCGCCACCTCGTCTAATCTTGAAGGTTTTGAAGTTAAGATTCAAATAAACTTAAGTTAGAAATTAATAATCGGCTAAAATTTTACTTTGAAAAGCTCGAATTAGTAATAATTAGAAGTAAATTTAAAATTTTATCAATTAAATTATTTTTTAACGTGTCAATTATATTAAAATTTTAATTTTTTTTATTTATTTTCAATACACTTACGCATAAAATCTTATACGAATCAATACACTTATACTAGTGTTTGAATTATTTAGAGTACTAAAAAAAGTTATAAATTTTTTTAAATTATTTACTTTTTATCTTATTATATGAATTATAAATTTATAAATTATTTTAAATTATCTCATTTTTTATCACTCTAAACCCACTTAATTGTACGAACGATCGTATTAGCATATTTAAAATTTTTAATATATGGGTATAAACCTTATACAATAGTGAGGGAGCTAAGAAACTGGGTCAACGGAGTCAAGGTCTACAGTCAGCATTTTGACGTCATGGATTACTAAAAGGCTGACGCAGACGATAATGGGAACAAAAAGCGGCGAAGCAATTTGAGGTTCTGAAGCATTGGCACCGGTGGCGGAGTCACATGGTGCTACTAGTGCAGGTGAAAACCTACGTTAAATTTTTTTTTTAAATTATTTGTTATAAAAATTATAAATATTTATAAAAAAATTTTTAAATGCATTTGAAAGCATATATTTTAGTAATTTTTGGTATTTTTTACAAAAAGTTTTTAACATTTTTTTTCACAATTTTTGAGTATTTGGTGAAATTTTTGACAATTTTTAGTAATTTTTAGTAACTTTTAATAATTTTTGATAATTTTTAATAATTTTTATATATTTAATAAAAATTTTAGTAATTTTTAAATAAAGTAAATTATTGTAATAGAATTAAAAAATGATAATGTATTTGATATTAATATATAATATTTTATATATTTATTTAAAATTTTAAATTTTATACGTAATTTGACCTACACTTATCCAAATTCTTGATTGGCACAACCTCGTTTGACGACAAACATCCACATGCCGAAGATTATAATAATTTTGAAATCGATGGCCATTAGGATCTTCGGGGAAGTTTACAAATGCAGGCGATTCCATCTGCAGTCGAAAGCGTCGTCCATGCCTATACCAGAAGAATTGTACACGTAGTCCTATGCTTGAAAACCCATGTAGTCAATGACCAAACAGTCTTCGGTTCGTCAAAAATAAAATAAAATAAAATAGCAAAAAATAAAAAATAATTAAAAAAACATATAATGAAATTTGATTAAAGAAAATTACAAAATTAATACTAATTGATAATTTTTATTTTTTTATCCAAACACCCTCTTAAGTCGGTTTATTTTTGTACTATATTTTTATTTTATATTTTTTTATTAAAATATGGTTTTTTTTTATAACTTTCAGACATATTGTTTACATTAAAAATTTGGAAAAAAATATTGAAATTGAGAGAACTCAATTAAAATTTGATTTATTTCACCCGTAAGTATAATTTGAAATGAGAAAAAAATACTTAAAAATTATTGAGAATGAAATTCAACTAAAAAAAAATCAGAAATAAGCCAGTTTCTATTAAAAAATTCTAAACACAATCAACTCCTACACAGTAGACTACCGGTAGCTCCAGTAGGGTAAGTGATTTGCTTTGAAAGGTGAAACCCCTTCCGCCATAATTTTGTTGGAGAAGATTAAAATTATTTAAAAATTTTTAAATATAATGAAAATGAGTTTATAATAATTGAAACAAGATTTTTTTTTTTTTTGGTGAAATGAGCAGCATTTGTGACGAAAACTATTGAATGATTGCATTAATTGCATTAATAAGCATAATATATAACATAATAAACTTTATAAATAATAAAATTTATTTATTATATTTTTTGTGCTAAGAATATTCAAATTTACATTCTAAGGTAAATTCTCGATTGATTTTTTGCGTGTTGTTTTTTGCTATGTCGAAAGGACAATAAAATGGTTGGACGGTCTGTATTGTAGCAGAGATTCTGAGTCTCACGCCACCGACACTCTCGTAATTTTGGATTTTGGGTTGAGATGGCAACTGAATGAAATGGAGTGGAATTTGTTGGTAAATTAGTCAAATCAGTCACTCTTTTTTGGATAATAAATAAAAAAATTAGAAATAGTACTTACAACTTTCAGTGAAATTTTAGATACACTTTGATCAAGTCTAGTGTTGGATACTATCTCCTTAAGACTAAATTCGTCTCTCACAAGACTTTTAGTTTTAACGGACGTCAGTCTCCCAGGATAGAATGATCACACATACACACAAAAAGAAGCGACAATTTGTGTATTCTTGCGAACCAAACTTTGCCTGTACTTTTTGTATGCAAATGAAATTTTCATATGCAAAAATTCTTTTTATGTAATTTTTTTTAATGCAAAAAATCAACCCTTTTTTATTCAAAAATGAAGGTTTAAATAAAAGTCATTAGTCATATCTATTGGAAGAATAGATACCACTATTCATGAAGAGGGATATTTGTTCATAGAACGGACATGTCTGTTAGGAAGAGATACTCCAAAACGACGTAGTTTTTGAGAAACAATATTTGGACTGTGCTAATAATTAGATTAGGCTAATGGGCCACATAATTATCTAAGCCCAAAATCCAAAATGAAATCATTCAAGCCCAAAATTTATTCTGGCCAACTTTGGTTCTCACTTTGAAGCCAGTTTTCATTCACATAATTCATGATTTTGAACATGTGAATATATGAAATTAATATTTTTACATAATTATATTAATTCCACATTTGATCCATAATTTATAATATATGAACTCCACATAAATATTGGCTTAAAGTTTATAAAAATTCATAGTTAAAACTATGAATTCCAACAATCCCCCACATGAATGAAATGGCTAAAATGCAAATACAAATGCAGACTCGACATATAGTACAAATGTAAAGTTACCGCATTAGGATAGGTAGCTTTTGGATTTGAACCTTCCCTAGTGAGATATTATCGGATTTATTTGCTAACTAGTGAACTTGATGTCTTGAATTGTTCAACTTTTGTATAAACCAAGACAATAATATTTACACAGCACCTTTCCAACAAAATTTGGTTCTTTTAATTCTGTCCATTTTGGCCCTAGACATGCCTGATAATTTCATTGAGTGCTCTAGAGAATGTTACCTTATCCATTCTCATAGAAGCGCCCCCTTCACATTCAATATAGGTGATCTCTTATTAAGAGTATCCTGTCATACCCCACTTGTATTTCCAAGATATAAGGATCATTAAACGCAAAACTTATCCTAATACACAGTTTAGGTCATCACTATTCATTTCATCATAGGAAAGGGTAAAGGAATTAATTCTTTAGTGATCTCAACGAGTACCCCCACAATTCGGTTGTCCCTTTGAACCTAGATATTGGGATCTCAAGTCAACTAGGTTGGGTTGCCATTGTGGCGATTCTCAATTTATAGGCTTTAAACCCATTCCCCTCGATGAATTATACACTTAATCTCTAATTAAACCCTTAGTTAAAGGATCAGCAATATTATCCTTTGATCTTACATAATCAATAGATATTATTCCATTAGAGATCAACTATCTCACGGTATTATGTCTACGGCATATATGTCGTGACTTACCGTTATACATATTATTCTGTGCCATTCCTATTGCTAATTGACTATCACAATGTATGCAAATAGCGGACACAAGTTTTGGCCACGTGGGCATATCCTCTAAAAAGTTACGAAGCCACTCAGTTTCTTCTCCAGCCTTATCTAATGCTATAAGCTCAGATTCCATAGTAGATCTGGCTATAGACGTTTGCTTAGAGGATTTCCATGAAATAGCTCCACCCCCAAGTGTAAAGACATATCCACTAGTAGACTTGGTGTCTTTACTATCAGAAATCCAGTTAGTATCACTGTATCCTTTTACTACAGCTAGATATCTAGTATAGTGTAACCCATAGTTAAAATTATATCTTAGATATCTAAGTACTCTAACTATTGCTTTCCAGAGAAATCCAGTTAGTATCACTGTATCCTTCTACTACAGCTAGATATGTAGTATAATGTAACCCATAGTTAAAATTATATCTTAGATATCTAAGTACTCTAACTTTTGCTTTCCAGTGGTCTACCCATGGATTACTGGTGTATCTACTCAATTTACTTACTGAGTAGGCAATATCTGGACAAGTGCAGTTCATGAGATACATCAAATTACCTATTATCCGAGAATATTCCAATTGTGATATACAATTTTCCAGTATTCTTTGTGAGATGAAGATTCATATCAATAAGTGTTTGTGCAATATTGCTATCATCTCTAATAAATTTATCAAGTATTTGCTTGATATAATGTGATTGAGATAAAGCATATCTATCAGATGTTTTAATGATTTTAACACCAAGTATGACATCCGCAACACCTAAGTCTTTCATGTCAAATTTACTAGCCAACATTTTCTTAGTAATTTTAATGATAACATTATTGTTACCTATGATAATTATATCATCCATATAGAGACATACAATGACATATTCATTTGATATGCTTTTCACATAAACACATTTATCATATTCATTAATGTGAAAACCATTTGACATAATAACATTGTCAAATTTTTCATATCATTGTTTAGGTGCTTGTTTAAGTCCTTAAAGTCATTTAACAAGTTTACATACCTTATTTTCTTGGCCTGGACCACAAATCCCTCAGGTTGTTCCATATAGATTTCCTCATTCAATTCCCCATTCAAGAATGCCGTTTTCACATCCATTTGATATATTTCAAGGTTATGCTATGCTATAAAAGCAATTAACATTCGAATGGATGTTATTCTTGTAACAGGTGAATATGTGTCAAAGTAATCTACTCCCTCTTTTTGTTTATAGCATTTGACTACAAGTCTTACTTTGTATTTATCAATGGATCCATCAGCTCTCGTCTTTCTCTTGAAGATCCATGTATCACCTAAGTGTGACACCTTGAATTTTTATTTTATGCATAAATTTTATTTTTATTTTTTTAATTTAATTTCTATGCTTTGAAATTTTAATTTCATATTATAATCAAATTATATAGTTTTAATTAGTTAATTGAATTACTAATACATAAATAATTTATATATTAATTTAATGGATAGATATTAAGTATATATAGCCACATGGCTATTGATAGATTAATGATGGCTTGGGGTAATAGGGGGCTATGTGCCCAAGTTGGTGACCAAGAGAAAAAAAAAAATTTAAGCTTAGCAAGCAAGCTTGCTCGGCCAAGTTTGTATATATATATATATATATATGTGTGTGTGATTTGGGTACAAAAATGAAGGAATCGAGAGGAACCGCGCAGAAGAAGAAAGAAAAAAAAAATAAAGTGAGGGAAAAAGAAGAAGGGAATTTTAAGGAATTTCGACGGGAGAATTGAGGTAAGTTATTTTGCTAAATTAAAATCAAAATTTTTTTTATATATACTTTTTCTATTGGGATAGATAGATTAAATATGAGAAGGGTAGGATGGTTATGTTTTATCTATTTTTGATTAATTTAGAATAAGTTTTAAGTATTCAATGTCTAATTTGTATATTTTATGGGGCTAAAAATAAGGACTCAAGGATAATCAGCAGCCACCACCACATTAAATTGACTTTCCCAGGATATCTACTGTCTAGGTGGGTGTATGAAACTTAAAAATAAAAGTTATTAAATATGAATAGCTAAATTTTATTTATTTATTGTCGAATATTCATGTTGTTAAATTCTGCTTGCTACTTATAAATTATTGTATGTTAGTGGAGAATCGTGATTATTTGTGAAATAATAAATTTGAGAAATAATATTTTTCTAGTGAAAAAAAATAATAATATATTGTTGCATATCAGCATGAGTTGTGTACATTACACTTGCGTTATGGTTAAATGGGACCAGGCCAGAGAGGGCCAGAAATTAATAATATGCGACCAGATGTGACTGAAAAAAATAATAATAATATAGCCAGATAGGGCTAATAGGACAAGCGAAATTAAAGCCACTGTCCACCATTGAGCACTCAACTTATAGACCAGATGGGTCAAATGTGTGTTGCATTATCATTTAAATTATTTATTATGCAAATGTGTTATAATATGGCTAGTTGGGGCCTAGTGATGATAAATTGTGTATTGAGATATTTTTTTTATTAGATGTGGCACAATTAAATTAAAGATGAGTTGGTTATGGGATAATTATTGATATAATTGATGTGAACTATTTCTTGGTGCATATTTTTTTATCTTTTATTTGAAGTATAATACCTCCATTGAGTGTGTGACACTCATACCCATATTTACACATTTCAGGTTAAGTTTAGAAGTGGTTCCGAGAGATCTGAGGAGGACCTAAGTTGTTTATTTCCTGTTTTAAATTTGTGTCTGAAGTTTGTATGAGCAATTTAAGGGTAAAACTGTGTCAGACTAATATTTTGCTGGACGAGTTTTGTAAATTGTAAGTTTAAAGCTTGATGAAAAAATCCTGTTTGCCTTCTTGTCTTAAACTTTATATTTTAAGAAAATATTGACATTTTATACTTAGGTAGAGAATTTAGTAATGTCCACCCTATTTAAGGGATTAAATGTATCCTAAAATAGGGATCTGACACTAAAGGTTTCCTTTCTGGTGGAAGATCCACCAGCTCCCAAGTATGGTTACTGATAATGGATTCAATTTCACTGTCAATGACTTCTTTTCATAAAAGAGCTTCAGGAGTAGACATTGTCTCTTTGAAACTTTGAGGTTCATTTTCTAACAAAAATGTTAGAAAATCAGGACCACAGGTTTTGCTAGTCCTTACTCGTTTACTTCGTCTAGGTTCATCTTCATTTCTTTTTTCCAAAGACCTTCCGTCTTGCTTATTTCTAGCTACACATTCATAAGTTCTTTTGACGTAACTTACTTCCTGTGTAGGTTTATAAGGAAATATATTCTCAAAGAATGATGCATTCCTAGACTCAATAATGGTATTCTCATGTATTTTCGAATTATTAGACTTATGTACAAGAAACCGATATGCACTACTATTATGAACATATCCAATGAATATACAATCAATAGTTTTAGGTCTAATTTTAGTCCTTTTAGGAGTTGGAATTGCGACCTTAGTTAAACACCCCTACACTATTAAGAATTTATAGGTAGGTTCTCAACCTTTCCATAATTCATAAGGAGTTTTGTTTAATTTTTTATGGGGTATTTTTTTGAGATCATAATTTGTAGAAAGCAAAGCTTCCCCCCACAAATTCTGCGATGAACCAGAACTTATTAACATATCATTCATCATTTCTTTTAAAATTCTATTCTTATGTTCAGCAATACTATTTTGCTGAGGTGCGTAAGGTGCAGTTGTTTGATGAATAATGCCATATTCAGCACAAATTTATGCAAATGGTGAGTTATATTCACCGCCTCTATCACTTCTTAGCATTTTAATTTTCTTGCTAAACTGGTTCTTAATTTCATTTTTATATTGTATAAACATGTCTAATGCTTCATCTTTGCTTTTTAGCAAATATACATAACAGTATCTTGTCCAATCATCGATAAAAGTAATAAAATACTTTTTACCAACTCTAGTTTGAACATACTTTAAATCACAAATATCTGCGTGAATTAATTCTAGAGGTTCAGTGCTTCTTTCAATTGAGTGAAAAGAAGCTTTAGTCAATTTGGCTTCAACACAAGTTTCACACTTATGTTCCACGTTAATATTAAATTTTGGCAAAATATTTAAATTCATTAATCTTCTCAAAGTGCCAAAATTCACATGTCCTAATCTACCATGCCAATTATTAACAGGCTCAAGCAAGTAAGTAAAAGATAAATTATTATTAATCTTTGGTACAACAGTCATTACATTTAGTTTGAAAAGGCCATCACAGATGTACCCATTTCCAACATACATACCATTTTTATTTAGTACAAATTTATTAGACTCAAATACTAGTCTAAACCATTTCTTGCTCAATACTGACCCTGAAACCAAATTCTTGCGAATATTAGGCACATGAAGTACATCATTAAGAGTAAGCTCATTTCCTGAAGTCATTTTCAGCACAATCTTTCCTTGTCCTTCAACCTTAGAGGTTACTGAATTACCCATATATAATTGTTCCCCTTCTATAGCTTAGTGAGATGAGAACATCCACCTATTGGTGCAAATGTGACGAGTGGCTCCAGTGTTCACCCACCATTCCTTTGAATTACCTCCAATTAGGTTCACTTCAGAAACTACTGCTGAAAGATGCATATCATCCATATGACTCTCTATTTCAGTTATATTAGCTTAATTTGTTTTTTCTCTTTTTCTTGGAAGGCTATTAAGCTTTCTGTATGCGACAGCCTTTTGCTCAATGGCCAGGTTTTCACAGACATAACATTTTCCTTGAAACCTTTTAAATATGCCAGTCTTTGAGCTTTCTCTAGTGTACTTCATTTTCTTATTGTTGGTATGTTTCATTTGCTCTATCACATTTGCCTTAGACACCATGTGCTGATATCCAATTTTCTTATCAAAATTGAGATTATCTTTCTCTATCCTCAATCTCATAATAAGATCTTCAAGTTTCAGCTCCTTACGCTTATGCTTGAGGTAATTTTTGAATTTTTTCCAAGATGGTGGTAGTTTTTCAATTATTGCAGCAACTTGGAATGACTCACTGATTATCATCCCCTCAGTATGTATCTCATGTATAATTACTTGGAGATCTTGAACTTGATTGATTACACTCTTTGAATCAATCATTTTGTACTCAATAAATTTGCTAACTACGAATTTCTTCAAGCCAGCATCTTCTGTCTTGTACTTTTTGTCTAAAGATTTCCAAAGTTCCTTAGACGTTTCTATTGGACTATACACGTTATATAACATGTTATCCAATCCATTGAGGATATAATTACGGCACAAGAAATCGACATGTTTCCATACCTCAATCGCTACCACAACATGACTGTGAGTATCATTTTCATCCAAATGTGGCACATCTTCCTTAAGAAATTTAGTCAAATTCAGTGTAGTAAGATAGAATAGCATTTTCTGTTGTCATCTTTTAAAATCTGTCCCACTGAATTTTTTCGGCTTCTCACCATGGGCCATTGGCACATTAGGAGCAGTGACCGGTGTTGCCGTCGGGACAGTAACAGAATTTACTGTCTCATTTGTCATTTTCAAATCTAAAAAAAAATTGACAAATTAAAAGTTTAATCTAAAATATTCCACTTTGGAAAAATAATTTAAAAGTACAAAAATTTACGCAATGAAAAATCTGCACAAAGGAAAAAATTTCTCAAGGCGGCAATTTTACAGAATCAGACAGGTTAAAACAGAATTTTAATTCTCTGTTTAGTGGAAAAAAAATCTGTGCAATAATAATTCTATTTTTCAGTTCTGTACAGGAATACGTTCTATAAAAAGAACACTTCAAAGACTTGCATTAGGAAATTTTTCTACGTAGAAACTGCCCAGGAAATATATATTGCGAAAATCACAGCGTTACGCAGTGTAAACACAATGCATATAAAATTACAGTGCAGCAGTATAATGCAGAAAAACTGCAATTTCCAATGTAAGAGACAATTCTTAAAAAAATTTGTTAAAAATTCTATCGAGTAATTATGTACAGAAAAATCTTATATGTGCAGAGAAACCACAACAGACTAATTGCAGTATAGAATAACGTACCGAAACTGTGTTAAGTAATAATCACGCTGGGCAAGAATAAATTGTGAGTTTACAATGTAATAATTAAAACTATGCAAAAGGACGATATTAAAAAAAAAACGTTGGAGAAGTTTTTTAGAATAATGCAGTAAAATTCCGTGCTTAAATTTGACAGCACAGGGAGAGAATATGTACATCAATTTCAGGGAAAATTTGATTTGTATGGATACAAATCACTTATACCCAATTTTGTGATTTGACAATAATCAATCTACAATGAATTGATTTGATAACAATTAATATAATTCTAATTATAAAAGAAAAGTGTAGTTAAAGAATAGGTAACAGAAGAAATTCCTTTGCGGTCAAGAATGTAACGAAACAACGTAAAAAGAAAAAAGAATTATGTGATGGGCAGAAATATTACACAATTGGGTAATTACTATGCAAAAGATTGCAAAGAAAATTGCATCGAAAAATTACACTATATAGATATAATTTTTTTTTAAACAAAGTAACTAAAATCAAAGTTTTCCAATTGTTTAAATAAACAACACAGAAACAATGCAGCAAGGCGGCAAAATAAAAAAATTTGACAACCTTTTTAGAAAATTCCCAAAATCGAAATTGAAGAAAAGACAAATTTTGCAGTAATATCAAACTTAAGAATTTGCACAATTAAAATTCAAAGAATCAAACTAAGACATAATGCAAGATTTGTGCAGTGATCTTCTGTGGGTCGGGAAGAAGTCCGCAACCGCTACCCGAAGGTATGCATTGGGTGAAGTCCGCCCCGTGGACCAAGCCGGCAATGGCCCACGAGGTGGTAAACCAGCCTAGGCAAGCCCTGGCTGACCGGCTCGATCGAGGGGAGCTGTTAGAAGTCCGCCAAAGCGGTAACCCACCCTCCCGAAGGAGAGTCGAACCTGGGACTGCACGCGACCCAGGCCCTTAGGCGCCCCCGAACTCCCACTCGACCACCCCCGAAAGGGGCTATTTGTGCAGTGATCTTTAAAAGAAACAAATTGGAGATTGCACTAAAAAAATTAAAGAAAGTAATCACACGAGAGACTAGAAAACCGAAACGGCAAATGAATTGCACACAGGTTATTCAAAGTAGTGTACAATTGCCAAAAATTAACAGAAAATTTAAATAGCACAAAATTAAATTTTTTTTTCAAGCAGAGGCAGACAGATTTTTCCCAGAAAAACAGTGACTGGAAAGACAAACAATTCAGTCTTAAGATTATTGGTAAAATTAATCAAATCAGTCATTGTTTTTGGATAATAAATAAAAAAAAAAATTAGAAATAGAACTTACAACTTTCAGTGAAATTTTAGATACACTTTGATCAAGCCTAGTGTTGGACACTATCTCCTTAAGACTAAATTCGCCCCCCCACAAGACTTTTGGTTTTAACGGACGTCAGTCTCCCATGATAGAATGATCACAAATACACACAAAAGGAAGAACAATCTGTGTGTTCTTGCGAACCAAACTCTGCTTGTACTTTTTGTATGCAAATGAAATTTTCATATGCAAAATTTCTTTTTATGTAATATTTTTTTAATGCAAAAAATCACCTTTTTTATTCAAGAATGAAGATTTAAATAAAAGTCATTAGTCATATCTATTGGAATAATAGACACTACCATTCATAAAGAGGGATATTTGTTCATAGAACAGACATGTCTGTTAGGAAGAGATACTCCAAAACGACGTAGTTTTTGAGAAACAATATTTGGACTGGGCTAATAATTAAATCGGGCTAATGAACCATAGAATTATCTAAGCCCAAAATCCAAAATGAGATAATTCAAGCCCAAAATTTATTCTGGGCTACTTTAGTTCTCACTTTGAAACCAATTTTTATTCACATAATTCTTGGTTTTGAACATGTGAATACATGGAAGTAATATTTTTACATAATTATATTAATTCTACATTTGATTCATAATTAATAATATATAGACTCTACGTAAATATTGACTTCAAATTTATAAAAATTTATAGTTAAAACCATGAATTCCAACAGAATTTGGGTCCATTTAGCATTTTGAATGAATATTGGGCTCAATCTCGTTACAACTAATTTAGAAATAATGTACATGGGCCCGCCATATATCACTCACCGGCCAGCTCTGAATATGCAAGTATTAGATTTTTTTTCTTTTTATTTATTTATTTTTTAGCACTGAACAATTACAATTCTGCTTGGCTTGCTATAAATTCCTAAAAATTTTTAAAAATATCTTCCTTCTTCTTCTCTTCTTTTGCCGGTCCGACTGTGACTATCTCTGTGTGGCAGAGCTTCCTCAACATGGCCACTACGGTGACTGGATCTATATCCCCCACCACCGTCTGTTTCTTGTCCTTCATATCCACTGCAACTGAATCAATCCCTGCAAAATCAAATATTAAGAAAAAAAGATTCAGATTTGTAAAAATTTTCTGTTGCAAGATCTGGGTTTTCTTGATTTGAATTTAGAAGTTTGATTACTGAAAAAATCTTGGTAACATAAACACTACCCGAGAGAGCAGAGACTGTCTTCATGGCTTTTTGCTTGACTTTGTCATCGTGCAATTCCAATTTCAGCACAACCTTCTGTCTTAACCAAAAACTCAAAAGAGAAAAACATGTCAATCGGCTGTAATCAAATTATGCTGTGGGTAGAGTAAGAATCTGAACCATGTGGAAACAAAAAGAATACTACAACAAAACAGAGCAAGTGAAACAGTAAAAGTAAGAGCAACAACTATGATGCGCACAAAGGGAGGGGCGGTTGTGTGTGAGCGGCGGGGGACGAAAAGAGATGAGCGGAGAATCAGAATCTAAGAAAAGTTCATGGACGTAGAAAGCAAGCAGAATCAGTGATTAGACTGAACCGATGATGGACCAATGTTGAGAAATCTAACCTTCATTTTGTCCATAACTCTGAGCAGAATCTCCCTGGAAAGAAGAAATATTTAGAGTGGACAAGTAGAAGAAGCAGCAGGAGAGCAATGGCCTTGCACAACCAGAGGGACACACGTCTGTGTATATATACACTACAAGAAATTGTTTGTACATAAAGACACAAAAATATAATTTAACTTGTAAATAACTTAAATGTAAATTTATTATAAATAATTACATTTTAAAAAATTTTTAAAATTATATTTAATGAAATATGAAAAGAGTAATAGAATATAGTTTAATGTAAAGTGATCAAAAATATAACTAAAACAGAGAGAAAAAATATTTTTGACTATTAAACAAATTTAACAGTTAAAAATATGTCAAATTCAAATTCTTGAACTTTATTATTATTTAAAAAATAGAAAGAATGTAAAAATATATGTATTTAAAATTTTAAATTTTAAATATATTAAAATTATATTTTTAATTTAAATATTTATTCTTTAAGAAAATTTTTTAGAAACATAAGGTTTAAATTATTTAAAATAAATTGATTAACTTTGTCTAATATTAATATATAAATTATTTATTATAAATACTCACGTTTAAAATTAATTTATATAATAAAACATAATCTATTTTAAAAATATTCTTCTCCCAAACAATAATTCACGACTAAAATTGAATTTTAATTTTTAATAAATAACTCAAATTTATAAATACCAAATCTTCTTCCACAAGAACCCGCCCAATCTACGCCGCCTAATTTGCACTTAAACAGCCCGCCCAAATTTGTAGCCCTCTTACTTTCTCTCTCTGTTCTGCACTCCCTCTCACTCTCTCTCTCTGGTTAAACCCGAGTCTCCTCTCTCTCTTTCTCCCTCGCCTGCGTTGCAATCACCTAGTCGCCGCTGTTGCACCATCACTTCAGCCATCTCTGCTGGTTCTCTCTCTCTCTTATCGCTACTGGTTTTCTTTGCGACTTTGCAAGAAATCAGAAAAGAGAATAGCCGGTGCTATTGGTGATGAATATGTGCAGGCTACCCTCTCCGCTGTTCGAAGAGGGGTAAGTTAGAGAGAGAAAGAGAGAGAGTGAACTTTACAGCCACAAACACCAGCCATCAGCTACTGAAAAGCGCTCTCAATCTCTCTCTCAACCCACCCATCACGAATCCAAAATGGAGTCTCTGACATCGAAAAATGGATTTTTTTTTCTTTTTTAATTCCCTCTTTTCTCCTGTGATGACTTTCCCTTTCTGATTTTGGCAGAGCCAAGCAA
This sequence comes from Vitellaria paradoxa, assembly GCA_019916065.1. Taxonomy (NCBI): domain Eukaryota; kingdom Viridiplantae; phylum Streptophyta; class Magnoliopsida; order Ericales; family Sapotaceae; genus Vitellaria; species Vitellaria paradoxa. The sequence goes on from CM034240.1 coordinate 3,416,444, forward strand.
ATAGTTTGGAGAGATGATGATGACCTTTATGGACCAGTTGCATGGTCCTCGGCTGTGGGCCTCGGCCTTAAATATACATATACAATGTATTTAAATTAAGGCTTCGTTTGGAGTCTAAAAAAATCCAAAAAAATTCAAAAGCTGACACAGTTACTGCTAATACGGTCTGTCAAAATTTTGAAATACCGTTGGAACGCACCACATATATTCTGTTCCAACGGATTTTGCCAAAATTCAAATAAAAGTGATTTAACACGTGTACAAAAAAATACACAAAACTCTAAAATTTTTCAAAATCTTCCATTAAAATTTTGACACGTGTCATTTTATATACTTTTTAACAATTTTATATCAAATCAAATATAAACATTCAACAATTATTACGCAATAATTTCAAAATACACTTTTGAAAACTTTTGGAAATTTTTGGATTTAGTTAGGATTCCAAACGCACCCTAAAAATCTAAATATTTTGATTTTTTTTAGAATAAAAGTGTGCATACATACATATATATATACATATAAAGTACCTAACGTTTTACTTTCTTTTAAATGCATTTCATTCTATATTTAATAATTTTCATTTTGTATTAAATGCACGTGAGAGCAGTAGGCGTCTAAATAAATAGTAAATAACCTTTAGGATTGTCAAAATGTCACATCTATCTTTTACTTATGAACTAATTGAATTCACTAAAATGTAATAAATTCAGTTTATTTATTATTATTTTTTATTTATGATTTGAATTACACCAATATAATTTTACTGTATAGTTGGACCCAACTACTGCAATTAGTCACTAATAAATCAATGCCAAGCACATTTTTAATGTATTCGAGAAGATACCACGCGTCCAGCGTTATTTTTGTACTAACAGTTTTCTTAGGAGAAAACAATGAATTCAAGATTATTGTATTATAGTAAATTTTGAGTTGTTTCATACTAACTTTAAGTGTAAACTTAATTGATAAGATCTTGAATTTGTTCACCAGAAATCACTAATTCGAGTATTCTTAGGGCAAGTCTTCTTAGAGTTATGCAAACTGACTTAGACACTTTAAAAAAAAAAAACTTTTTACTTATCAATAACGTTGGTTGCTTAGAAACGTTAAAAATTTCTAAAAATTTATGAGAATCTCTAAAAATTATTTACTTTTTATTTTACTGTACAAATTACGAACTCACAAATTATCTTACTTTATCTTAATTCATTTCAATTTTTATCACTCTAAACGTAACTTTAATATCATCTGCTAGACCACGTAAACTAAAAACAAGCTGAATCAACTTGTAGACAAATACCATTGGCAAATGTTAACATAAAAGTATATATGCTCGACAATGACTGCACCATGAGCATTTGTGCAAGATGGAAACGATAACCACAAAATTATATATATGACATAAAACTGATTTTGACACCCAAATAAGATTTAATTTGATGACTATTACTTCACTAATAATTTATGATTGAGGTCGGTCAGGCCACTTGCGAAAGGACAAGCATGAGAGTTATCGATATTTTACAAATTAATAGAGACATTATTCTTTTTAACTAGAATTAAATCTATGTTGGAGCATAGTACTTATTAAATTTGATGATAACATAAGACTTTACTTTTGAAAACTTATAACTTTTAACCATATTATTCACATTTATTAAAAAGAATCTTTAAAAAAAATATTTAAACAGAAACCTTGCATATGGGGACAAATAAATTATTATTATTATTTTTTTAATAACATGCTTAACAGTTATTAAAATTAAAAATAAATAAATAACTGCATTGGCTGATCAATATTTGAAAAAATAAATGTAGACATCCTTTTCGATTGGGATTAATTTTCAGCAAGTTGTCACAAAGAGTCAAATGACTCATGAAAGGTTGATGGGTAGTTCCATTTTTATTCAAGTTGAATACTAGCAGTGTAAGAAGATAATTTCTATGTAAAGGTCAATTTGAGCACAGTTTGAATGTTCCGCTGAGTGTGAAAGTTGGCCGGCAAAGTCGAATCGATTTGACATGCATCAATAAGCAGCAAAAGTATTCGTCAATGCAGCGAATAGAGAAAGAGCTCAATTGCTCTACTCTACTACTCTAACACAGACCACAAGTTCGGTTTCCCTCCTTCAAATATGACAACATTTGCTGATACAAATTATAATACTCGGTGACGTAGGTGATGCCATTCTATTCATTTATAATGTTTACAATTCAAACATAAGGTGGACTCACAAAGTTGCCAGGAAAGGTGCTGAATATAGGACCATGTTTGGCTGATTGGCTCGACAAACAGTGTGGCAGAACTGACTTGGTCAGTCAAGAGTTCCTGATCGACTTGGTTATCGATCTTCAAGAACTTGTTCAAAAATCTGATCAATCTTTATGAGAGTTGACCGAGGAAGAATAAGCAATCTCTTAAGACTGTTAGAAATTAGTAGCTTGATCCTTTCTTCTCTCGAGAATTTATCCAAATTGCAGATGATGGCCCATGTTGTGGGTAAAACTAAAAATAACTTCAAACATTACATGCAAAAAAACATTTCTATCAGAGTAACTAATTAATAAAGATCAATATACATACAGCTCTTGCCTTGATTACTACCAATATATGCGATGCAAAATGAAAGCCCCGAACCCAAACCCATAAAATACTTGTTTTTTTTTTTTTTTTGTTTATAAGATAGCACAACCCATTGGACCCTCTTCTGCACCTCTGTAGTAGTAGTCGTACACAGGAGGGTATCGATAATGGAAGTCTCTCATAAGCTGTTCCAATTCAGCTTTTGGATCTTTCTTCTTTTCATCTCCTTTCTTGGGCTCATCTTTCTTAGGCGCGTCCTTCTTCTTCTCTTCTTTTGCCGGTCCGACTGTGACTATCTCTGTGTGGCAGAGCTTCCTCAACTTGGCCACTACGGTGACTGGATCTAAATCCCCCACCACCGTCAGTTTCTTGTCCTTCATATCCATTGCAACTGAATCAACCCCTGCAAAATCAAATATTAAGAAAAAGAGATTTAGATTTGTGAAAATTTTCCGTTGCAAGATCTGGGTTTTCTTGATTTGAATTTAGAAGTTTGATTACTGAAAAAATCTTGGTAACATAAACACTACCCGAGAGAGCAGAGACTGTCTTCATGGCTTTTTGCTTGACTTTGTCATCGTGCAATTCCAATTTCAGCACAACTTTCTGTCTTAACCAAAAACCCAAAAGAGAAAAACAAGTCAATCGCCTGTTATCAAATTATGCTGTCGGCAGAGTAAGAATCCGAACCACGTGGAAACAAAAAGATTCCTAAAACAAAACAGAGCAAGTGAAACAGTGAAAGTAAGAGCAACAACTACTATGCGCACAAAGGGAGGGGCGGTTGTGTGTGAGTGGCGGGGGACAAAAAGAGATAAGCGGAGAATCAGAATCTAAGAAAAGTTCATGGGCGTAGAAAACAGTCAGAATCAGTGATTAGACTGAACCGAAGATGACCACTGTTGAGAAATCTAACCTTCGTTTTGTCCATAACTCTGAGAAGAATCTCTCTGGGAAGAGTGCAGATCAGAACGGAAAGAATAAATATTTAGAGTGGACAAGTAGAAGAAGCAACAGGAGAGCAATGGACTCGCACAACCAGAGGGACACACGTCTGTGTATATATACGTATATATACAGTGCCCCTTTTTTTTTGGGTGAGATAACTCAGGCCAGCGCCAACTCAACTAATTCAAAGGCTTTAAAGTTAGGGTTCAAGTAATCTTAAAGTTTGAAATTAATAATCGGATAAAATTTTACGAATTAATAATAATTAGTAACAAATTTAAGATTTTATCAATTAAGTTATGCTAATTATATTAAAAATTCAATACACTTACACCTAAAATCTTATACCAATCTTTTAATTTCCGCACATATGGTTGAGTTATTTAAAGTGCGTTTAGTGTACTAAAACAAATTAACGGAGTCAAGGTCCACGGTCAACATTTTGACGTCATGGGTTAGGAAAAGGCCGACGCCAGACGATAATGGGAACAAAACGAGGCGAAGGAATTTGAGGTTTTGAAGCATTCGCACGACGTCGTTTGACGACAAACATCCACATCCTGAAGATTATAATTTTGAAATCGATGGCCATTAGGATCTTCCGAGAAACTATCAAAAAAAAAAAAAAGAAAAAACAAAGGATCTTCCGAGAAGTTTACAAATGCAGACGATTCCATTTGGGTCGATAGCGTCGTCCATGCCTATCCCAGAAGAATCCTTCACGTAGTCGTATGCTTGAAAACCCATGCGGTCAATGACCAAACAGTCTTCGGTTCGTCAAAAATAAAATAAAATAAAATAAAATAGCAAAGAAATAAAAAATAATTAAAAATAACATAGAATGAAATTTGATTAAAGAAAATTAAAAAAATTTAATACTAATTGATAATTTTTATTTTTTTTCAGACACCAAATACCCTTTTAAGTCGGTTTATTTTTTTACTATATTTTTTATTAAAATATGATTTTTTTTATAACTTTCAGACATATTATTTACATTAAAAATTTTGAAAAAATATTAAAATTGAGAGAACTCAATTAAAATTTGATTTATTTCACTCGTAAGTATAATTTTTAATATATATATATATATATATATATATTGTAGAAATGAGAAAAACATACTTAAAAATTATTAAGAATGAAATTCAACTTTAAAAAATCAGAAATAAGCCAGTTTCTATTAAAAAAATTCCAAACACAGTCAACTCCTACACAGTAGACTACCGGTAGCTCCAGTAGGGTAAGTGATTGGCTTTGAAAGGTGAAACCCCTTCCGCCATAATTTTGTAGGAGAAGATTAAAATTAATTTAAAATTTTTAAATATAATGAAAATGAGTTTATAATAATTAAAACAAGTTTTTTTTTTGGTGAAATGAGCAGCATTCTGTGACGAAAACTATTGAATGATTGCATTAATTGCATTGGTAAGCATAATATATAATATAATAAATATTATAAATAATAAAATTTATTTATTATATTTTTTGTGCTAAGAATATTCAAATTTACATTCTAAGGTAAATTCTCGATTGATTTTTTGCGTGTTGTTTTTTGCTATGTCGAAAGGGCAATAAAATGGTTGGACGGTCTGTATTGTAACAGAGATTCTGAGTCTCACACCACCGACACTTTCGTAATTGTGGGTTTTGGGCTGAGGTGGCAACTGAATCGAATGGAGTGGAATTTGGGTCCATTTGGCATTTTGAATGAATATTGGGCTCAATCTCGTTAAAGTTGATTTAGAAATCATCTACATGGGCCCACCATATATCACTCGTCGGCCAGCTCTGAATACGCAAGTATTAGAATTTTTTTATTTATTTTTTAACACTTAACAATTACAGCTCTGCTTGACTTGTCGTACATTTTTAAAAATTATTTAATTTTTATTTCACTGCAGAAATTATTAATCTACTTCTTATCTCATTTTATCTTATTTTTTACCAATTTAAACATAATAATTAATTACACATGGTGAATATACTTATTTTTATTTATCATAAATTTAAATATATTAAAGAAATTAATAACAACGTGCAAACATTTGACAATGATTGACAAGTACGGTGGTGCAAACAGTTGATTTAGGGTCTCTTACACACGTTGAATATACTTATTTTTTATTTATCATGAATTTAAATATATTAAAGAAATTAATAACAACATGCAAATATTTGACAATGATACCCATCTCTGGTTAGTCAAGTAGAGCGGGAGTCAAGTCTAAGGTTTGGGTGATATACCTAAGTCGTAAATTCAATTCTCATCTGGAGCAGTCAGAATTTAAGTAGGGGCTGTGGCGGTGGGTTGCTGTGCTAGTTCTCCCAAGGATTTGTAGCTTAGTGGGTAAAACCATTGGGTGATTTCCCCCGTTACAAAAAAAAAAAAAAAAACATTTGACAATGATTGACAAGTACGATGGTGCAAACAGTTGATTTATGGTATGTTTAGAGTGATAAAAAGTAAAATAAAATATGATTTGGGAAAACTTTTTTTGTTTGGTACACACATCTCAAATTATATTTTTTTTAGATAAACAGTAAGATTCTTGTTCTGACGGATTGTATTCTGTTTGGACGGATTTAAAATTTTAAGCAGTTATAATTTCTTTATACTACAATCTGTCCAAACAAATTGTAGAAACTGTTTGGACAGAAGTTGGCCGTGCGAATCCATTAGAATGGTTTTTATAATCTGTCAGAATAATTTATGCGACTCCAAAAAGATAGTCAAAGTGGGTGCCAATCAGTAATTTTGAAGTCCGTGGTGAGAATGGTAAAAAAGTTTTGCTATTTGATTTACCGAATTCTAGTTATCGACTTTTTTCTGAAAGGTGTTGTAGTAACTCAAAATTTTAAAATTTTAATATATATTATTTTACAAAAAAATTAGGATTTATGATTGATAATAATTCTTTATATGTACATATATAATTACTTTGCATATATATATATATATATACATACATGCTATATGGCTAGTTGGCTGGAAGAAGAAAATCGAGAAAGAGGAAAGAGAAAAAAGAGAGAAGAGATAGAGGGGAAAAAAAAAGAAGAAAGAGAAAGAGAAGGAAGAAAGTAAGAACTTCAATTCAGAAATAGCGGGACTTTGATATTTTCAACGTTGTGATCATCATAATAGTATCGGATTGTGATAATTCGGTCCAAGATGGAGACATAAAAGAGCGAAATTTTAAAATATTGAGATTTTTTTACTTTTTCTTCGGACCTAAGGTAGGGATTTGATACATTTTAATTACATATATGAGATGTTGAAATATTTTGATAAATTGTGTGTTTATTTTGTACAAAAGTGATTAAATTTAGACTATACTATGTGAATTTAATCCGAACTAGAACGCCAAAAGATTCTAGTCAAATAAGGAGAAATTATATAAGGGAGTATCCTTGGCATATTCCATAAAGTACTAAGAATTACTTTTCAATTCCAATAATTTTATATAATTATGAATTGACCCCAAAGTTTTACAAAATTTCAGTTTGACCCCATAATTAAAGGAAAATTTAAATTTATCCCAAAAAGTTTTGAATAATTACATAGTAACCCCCAAAGTTTTGAGTAATTACGAAGTGACCCAAAGTTTTATGCAATTGCCATTTTACCCCTAAAAGTTGTGAAAATTTATAATTTTACCCTTAAAGTTGCGAAAATTTATAGTTTGATATTTATATTTAGATACATGAAAAATATGTAATTTAGAAGGCCTAATTTAAAATGTTTGAGTGATTTATTTTATTAATAGAAAATGTTTATGGATGTGATGATGTGACGTTAATTGTTGATTTTAATAAGTTGTTTTGTTGAGATGATAATAATGAAAGATAAAGAAAACGTGAATGATGTTGTAATTGCAATGCTGTAGATACTAAAAAAATAGTAAATGTACAGAGATTACCCTTTGATTGAAAAACCTAAACCTACGCAGGGATTGGTGTTCATGCTAGTAGGTTAATAGTCTACAACGATAATAGTTATCGGGCTAATCGTAGCCATCGGGTTTGGACCTGTGAACAACAATATTGTATAGTATATGCCTCATGATTGTGATAATTGTGGTGTGATGGTAAATAAATAAATGAAAGATAATAATTGGATTATTTTTTAGATTTATGTTGATGTATGTTTTGACGTTGGGATGCTTGACGACTTGCAATTTATGAGTTATTGATATGAAATTACTGTTAATATAATTTTTGTGCATATCATATATGTATTTATTATGCATTGTGGGCACAAGTGGATTAGTGCTCACGTCCCTATAGATTCTTTTGCAGGTTATGAACCTGAGACTTAAGTGGGCCATTGTTGGATTTACTTCTACAATACTGTGACATTACTTAGAATTGTAATGTTATTAATTTGGGATTTATCTGATATGATTGTAAAAGGCTTTGAGGTATAAATCTCTATTCTTATTTAGGGTTGTGGTTAGAGCACTGTTGCCCCGTTACGTTGAGATTTAATTGTTATTAATTATTTTTAGTTTATTAATAAAATTATTATATATTATAGATGTTTGCTCTAAGGTAGTGGCATAATTCTGATTAGGGTAATAGATATTTTAGCACATATTATGTATAACTCTTTTCACTTACTTTATGAGTTCTGAAACTCGGGGTGTGATAGGTATTGCACTTTTTTTGAACTTTGAAAAGGTAAAAGTATGAAAAAATGTAATAAAGATTTTAAAAATTTTCAGAGATTTTAGAGATTTTTAAAGGTTTTTAGAGATTTTCAAAGATTTTTCATCATATTTTTGTACACCACATGCACCCTTAGACTTCATTAGTACAACTGTGAATTTATTTATGTGAAAAATGTTTTTCAAAATTTATGGTGTCTGGTCAGCACAAATTCATGTAAAACCGTTTCGAGGTAAAATATTTTACGCCTAACGGGAGGAAAATGATTTATGAATTCGGAAATTGCAAGTTATTTTACCCAAAACTATGTTTGGAGTTATGAAAAATTTTAAAAATTGTTGAAAAATATTAAAAATTTTAAAAATTTATTTACTTTTTATTTTATTTTATAAATTATAAACTTATAATTTTTTATCAAATTTTATTATTTTCTCTATACCTCTAAATACCGCTGAGACAGATAATTTTAATTCTCGATGTTGATGCTAGCCATTACGAGGACTTCGAGCCGCAGAACTCGACATGGTGATGTGTGCCGGCCCAAGTCTAAGCTCACCTTTAATTGGTATAAGTAATAAACTAATATTATTTTATAGGTGTGTATTGTGCACCAAAAAATTTTTAAAATTTTTTAAAAATCTTTATATATTTTTACGTATTCTTATCTTATCAAAGTTAAAAAAAAGTTCAATATCCGTCTAAACGGATTGTAAAAATTATTTCGATAGATTACAGTGTAAAGAAGTTATGACTGATACAAAATTTTGAATTCATTCAAACGGAAATTCAATCCGTCATAGCAGGAATATTACTATTCATCACAAAAAAATACGGTTTGAGATATGTGCACCAAATGTAAAAAGTTTCTTCAAATCACATTTTATCTCATTTTATTTCACTTTTTATCACTCCAAACACACCATATATATATAAACCAAAATTATTGATATATATAATATTATTTTTCTTTATATATATAATAATATATTTTTATATAAAATTTGAGAAAGCAATTCAAAATTGACTGGTCGAAGTTTCTAAAAAAATACAGAAAGAAAAAAAAAAACCCAAACTGACATAATTTGACCAGTTTAATTTTTACAATTTATTTTATTTTACTCGCTCCTAGCCAATTAATAGAATTAGAAATGCAAATTTTAAAGTTAGATTCAATCTAAAATCTTAATATCTAATCACTCTCAATTTATATAATTTTTACCAATTGCTAAATTGATAATCCAATCTTATACAAGTTAAATGAAAATTGGATTATCACAATTCCACTTTTGTCCATGATTTAGTGTCAAATTAAAAGATATTTTTTTATTCTTTTTATTTAAGATAAAAATTATTTACACTCTTAAATTTTAAAATTTACTTTTATATATCTCTTCCTTGATATTAAAGTAAAATTATAAATTATTTTAAATTCTTAGGTGGAAAAATAAAAATATTTAATAATTTTATTTTAATTTGAAGGACGAGAAATATAAAGATAAATTTTTTAAATTTACAAGATACAAATATTTTCACCTTGCAAAGGTATATAAAAATAATTAATTTTAAGAATTAGTTTAATCGGTAAAATTTTGTGTTAATTTTAAGTGGTTTTCGAGTCTTATCAATACAACGGATAAATTTGACGCTCAAACTCGGCAATTTCGAGCACTAATAATATAATAATCACATTTATTAACGTTATTTTATTTTGGTGGGAGGAGAGCGCGGCCTAACAACAAAGCTGAAATACCTAAAAGTAGCGCCCACAGAGAATAGACGACGCAGCACATGGTGTCTGTGAATCCGAACGCACCCGAAGGCTTCTACTTGGATCCGACCGGAATGGCCCTTCCCGGTCTCGGCTCTTTCTCCGCACCCGCCCCCGCCGCCGGCCCCGGTGCCACAGCCTCCACTACGGCGTCCTCCGACGATTCCTCCAAGAAGGTCCGCAAACCCTACACCATTACCAAGTCCCGGGAGAGCTGGACCGAACCCGAGCACGACAAGTTCCTCGAAGCCCTCCAACTGTGAGTTGTCTTCAATTGCCATTCGTAATTTACATGTTTGTGGTTCCTTAGATTTTGATTATTGAGCTTCCAATTGAATTAGGGTTTTGTTTGTCTGTTTAGGGGTGCGAATTTTGGGATTTCGAAATTGAATTTATCGATACGTAATGTGTAATGTTAGCTTGTTGAATAGATAGGGTTAGGGTTTTGCTGTTCCAAAGCAGGTTTCCATCAATTTTTATTTATAAACTGAGTTTGCAAGCTGTGTGTGTAAAAATTTACAATGCAATTTTAGTTTTGGTGTGCTGTTAGTTTAGGCTCTGTAATAGAGCCCTAGGAGGATGGTAGAGGAGGATTCGTTTGGGGCATATTTCTAAAACCCCATAAATTGCGAGGAAAGTTAAATTTAGATGCAAACTTGTTGAATGCAGTGTTGTGTCCATTAGCTGGATTGCAGTTTATTGCTTTGAAGTTTGATGGCCACAATGTGTATACGGTCAGTGCTTTTATGAAACTTAGTGTGCCAGAATTAGCTTATGGGTTTTCTTTTTTAATTTTTTTAAATTCAATTGCACCAGAATTGGACAAACTTTATGAGTGGTATATAAAAGAAATGACAAGATTTGAGTAAAGAAGAAAAAGAACAGTTTTAGGACAGAAGATTAGTTATGTTGCTTTGCTGAAGGTAAAGTCAAGTTGTGCCCCTCGATGCCTATTGATAGGTTTTCAATATATTTTGAAAGGTATGGGCTGTATAGAAGGGATCTGCAAATTGCTGTTTTTTTGGTTCATGAATAGCTTTAAGAATCCGTTCCTCTTTTAATTTCCTGATCATATGTTTGTGATTGTTGGTTAGGTGTCGTTTTATTCATTTGTGTTGGGTGGTCTTGGCCTTCTCTCATTCCCAAAAGCTAGCTCGTTGGGTGAGACTTTCTAGGTAAGACTTTCTTTCACACTTTTATACTGACCACCAATCCTTTCTACAACAGATGTGTGAACCCTAATATTCTCTCCCGTCACACGTCGAGCCTTGATTCGAAGGAAGCGATAACCCATTTCTTCTGATAGACCGAGATTGATGGTACACCTGGGCAATCCGTTTCTTTTGATGGACTGAGATTGATAGTACGCTTGGGCTCTGATACTAGTTGTTGGATGGTCTTGAACCTATCTCATCCTTAAAAGCTAACTCGTAGGATGAAGCTTTCCCTCACACTTATATACTAACTATCAATCCCTTCCATAATCGATGTGGGAACCCTAACAATCTCTTTTTTTACACATCGGCCCTTATGCTTCCTTCCATAACCAATGTGGAAACCCCAACAATTTACCCCTTCACGCATTGGGTCTTGGGTTGGAGGAAGTGAAAATCTATTCCTCCCGATGGATCGAGATTGAAGGTACTCCTGGGCAACTCGTTCCTCCTGATAGACTGATATTGATGTTACACCTTGGCTCTAATACCAGTTGTTGAGTGGTCCTGGATTGTGTTATTCGGACTTGCCACTTTGGGTAGGAGTACTTGTGTCGACGCGAAACTAGTCGGGTGCTGGTACAAGATTTGTGTCCGACGTTGAGTTTGTATAGAGGACACAGTTGGGCTTTGCCTAGAAAGAGTTGGCTTTTTATTCCGCCATTGTTCAGTAGAGAGAAGCTTGGAAGATGTTTAGTTTCAAATGGGGAAGACGAGCTATTGATGTTTTAATTTAAAATGCATTGATTACATAGACATTAAGTTGGCTTCAACCTTTTGTCTTCTTTATACTTGTATTAAATACAAGTCACATATCCCAAGGAAGAAAATTTTATTATATTGACATGACTTTTGTTCTTCAATTTATGTATTAAATATAAAAAGAGAGTCACCGAGACTTTTGCTCTTCTAAGTACTAAATATATAGAGAGTCATTAGATTAGACCAAACTATCCTAATAAATGATTGTAATTATTTTAATAATTTTTTCTTAAAAAAATTCATTTGAATTTCATATAGCTACATTTATGGTTCATATATAATACATACAATTTATATAAATGATTTAATAATTATGATAATAAAGGTATCCTTATTTTTAAAAAATAAAAACAATCCATCAAATAACAAAAGAATAAAAATAATTTATTTACTTTCTCTTTCATTTATTATGTAAAAATTAATTTTTTTATATCTATATCAATGAGAAAGTAATTTATTTATCTCTATTTAACCAAACCAAACCAAACCAAGCTTTTTCCCACTAGGTGGGGTCGGTTATATGGATTTGTCGACGCCAATTAGATTTGTTTAGGGGCATGTCCTCCGATAAATCTAGGTAGGTCAGGTCATGTTTAATGGTTTCTTTCCAGCTTCTCTTGGGTCTTCCTCTACCTCTCCTATTCCTAGCAATCTCCATACTTTCACACCTTCTAACAGGAGCCTCTGCTGAATGCCTTCTAACATGGCCAAACCATCTTAATCGGTTTTCTCTCATTTTATCTACAATCGGTGCTATTCCTACTTTGCCCCTAATCTCCTCGTTCCTAATCCTATCATTCCTTGTAATCCCGCACATCCACCTTAGCATTCTCATCTCCGCAACTGCAATCTTCTGACCATGATTATGCTTTACTGCCCAACACTCTGATCCATATAGCAGCGCTGGTCTAACCGCTACCTTATAATACTTTCCTTTCACCTTGAGGGGGATTTTTCGGTCGCACAAAACCTCCGAAGCACTCTGCCATTTGGTTCACACAGCTTGAATCCTGTGACTTACATCAGTATCAATCCCCTCATCTTGTTGCACCATAGATCCAAGGTACCTAAATTTATCTTTCTCTACAATCTTTTGTGTGCCTAAACTTACTTCTATACTACTCGTTATTCTACTTTGACTAAACTTACATTCTATATATTTCGTCTTGCATCGGCTTAGCCTAAATCCTTTTGTCTCTAACGTATCCTGCCACAATTTTAGCTTAGCATTCACTCCTTCTCTCGTCTCATCTACTAAAACAATATCATCTGCAAATAGCATACACCACGGCACCTCATCCTGAATATGTCTTGTAATCTCATCTATAACTAAAGCAAACAAGTACGGGCTTAACGCTGAGCCTTAATGTAAACCAATCGTGATAGGGAACTCATTAGTCTCTCCACCAGTCGTCTGTATAAATGTCATGGCTCTATCATACATGTCCTTTATTGCCTCAATATATGCGACACACGCTCATTTCTTTTCTAATACTCTCCATAGAATTTCCCTAGGAACGTGATCATATGCCTTCTCTAAATCGATGAACACCATATGTAAATTTTTTTGACCTTCTCTATACTGTTCCATTAACCTCCTCGAGAGAAAGATAGCCTCCATGGTTGATCTTCCAGGTATGAAACCAAATTGGTTATCTGAAACGTTTGTTGTCCTTCTTAGTCTTCTCTCAATAACTCTCTCCCATAATTTCATCGTATGGCTCATCAATTTAATCCCGCGGTAGTTCGCACAGTTCTAAATATCTCCTTTGTTTTTGTATATGGGTATAAGAATACTTTTCCTCCATGCATCAGGCATCTTCTTGCTCTTTAGCACTACATTAAAAAGTTTTGTCAACCAACTTATGCCATCCTCTCCTAAGCACCTCCAAACCTCAATAGAGATACCATCTGGTCCAATCGCTTTCCCATTCTTCATCCTTTTTAATACTTCTTTTACTTCTTCCCTACTGATTCTCCTATAGAACATAAAATTTAATTTTTCCCTAAAAGTGATAAACTGCCCCAAATGTATGTCACTACTACTGCTTTCGTTAAATAACTTGTAGAAGTAGCTCTTCCAACGCTCCTTTATCTCCTCTTCCTTTACTAATACCTTTTCATCCTCATCCTTAATGCATTTAACTTGGTTTAAATCTTTGGTCCGTCTATCTCCAGATTTAGCAAGCTTGAATATCTCTCTTTCGCCCTCCTTAGTGTCAAGTCGCCTATATAAATCCTCAAATGTCTTTGCCTTAGCCTCACTAACTGCCTTTTTGGTTTCTCTTCTAGCTTCTCTATACCTTTCCAAGTTCGCTTCATTTCGGTCGTTTTGCCAAGATTTAAAACACTCTCTTTTAACTCTTATCTTGTCTTGGACGGTCTCGTTCCACCACCATGCCTCTTTCTGTGCCGGAGCACTCCCTTTGGATTCTCCTAAGACTTCTTTCCCTACCCTCCTAATACACTTTGGTACCTTATCCCACATAATATTTGCACTCTCATTTACTGTCCAAATGTTTTCCTCTAGTACTCTTTCCCTGAATGCTGCTTGCTTATCACCTTTTAAGTTCCACCATTTAGTCTTTGAGCATCTATGTGACTTCTTTTTTCTAGCCCACCTTTGAAGCTGCACATCTATGACCAATAACCTATGTTGGGTAGTCAAGCTCTCCCCTGGTATAACTTTACAATCTTTACAAGCTACACGGTCTCTTTTCCTAGTTAAGAAGAAGTCAATCTGTGTCTTTGAGGGGCCACTCTTATAAGTCACCAAATGTTCCTCTCTCTTCCTAAAAAAGGTGTTCGTCACCATGAGATCATAAGCCATTGCAAACTCCAAAATATCCTTCCCTTCTTCATTTCTATCATCGTAACCATATCCCCCAGTGTACTCCTATGTATCCATCTATGTCGCGTCCTATATGACCGTTCAAATCTCCTCCTATGAAGACCATCTCTCCTTGAGGTATCTCTAATAGCATTCCTTCCAAGTCTTCCCAAAACTTCTCCTTATGTACATCTCCTAAGCCTACCTGGGGGGCATAAGCACTAATTACGTTTACTATCTCTTCTCCTAACACTAAGTTAATTGCAATAATCCTATCTCTACAGCATTTCACATTGACTATATCTTCCTTTAGGTCCTTGCTTACTACTATGCCGCCCCCATTTCTCGATCTATTAAGTCCCGTATACCATAACTTATACCCAGTCTTCTCAATCTCTTTAGCTTTCTGTCCCACCCACTTTGTCTCTTGCAAGTAAGCAATTGTGATTCTTTTCCTTTCCATTGTATCCACCACTTCCATAAGTTTCCCAGTTAAGCTCCCAATATTCCAAGTACCTAATCTCAGCTTTCTATTTTGGACTAGCTTCCTTGCCCCCCCACTTGTTCAGGAAAGTGCGAGGACCCTTGCCTATTTAACACCGCACCCGGGCGCCGATGCAGCGGTCTTTGCTTATTTAATACTGTACTCAGACCATACAGCGCGTCGCCAAGTAGGGAACGCCCCCACGAAATCTCACTAGGTGTCAGAAAATCCATAAAAAAATTCGACAAAGTTTTACGCTGGCCGTCGACTACCTAACACAACCCTCTTCCTTTATCCGGGTTTGGGACCGGCCGTGAAAAAACATAGGCAGAGTTTTATTTATCTCTATTTAGATACACAATAATCTTAGTTATATTTTCTAGATAAGACTTATTCTTAAACACTTATGTTTTTACATATACACGAAGATGTAATATTTTTTTATGTGTTGTATCCCTATACCCATATCCACAATTTGGACACTATTTTAGCCAAGTTTTCGTATCATGAAATACAGATATTAGGCGAATCTGACATCCGGATACATACTCAAGTTCGACACCCGCACCTGAGTCCGAGTAACATAGGTCTTGGGCCTCTCTCATCCCTAAAAGCTAGCTTGTTAGGTGAGGCTTTTCCTCACACTTATATACTGACCATCAGCCCTTTTCATAACCAATGTGGGAACCCTAACAATTTCCCCTTTCACACATCGGGCCTTCCACAACTAATGTGGGAACCCCAACAATTTGCACCTTCACACATCGGGCCTTGGGTTGGAGGAAGCAACAATCTATTCCTTCCGATGGACCAAGATTGATGGTACAACTCGGACTGAGAGAGGCCCAAGACCACCCAACAATATGTTTGTGATTGCTTTAGAGTATTAGTCTTCTATTGTGGCAAGTTATAACAAAGCATACATCATCTCCCTTTCCTTCATAATCATTGCAATTTTCTTTAATTTTGATTTTGGTTTTCATAAAATGATATATGCAGTTTTGACCGTGATTGGAAAAAGATTGAAGCATTTGTTGGGTCAAAGACTGTCATCCAGGTAAAACTTAATTGGATAATTTTCATTGTGATATAGTCGATTAACATATAACATTCCTTTTATAATTTTATTTAAAGCACGTTGCACTAAACAAATTGGCATAACATGAGATGACAACCCTTTTTTTAATTTTGATTTATCTATTATGTACAAGGCTTCCTTCATGCTTTACAACACTATGCTGGGGGGAGTTTGGTGCTTCTCTTTAATTCTACAAATGAATACCAGCTTGTGGTTAAAGTGAACCACTAAATGGCTTGCATATTCAATTCGTTATATCTCATTGTTCTTGTATTTTCATCATTTCCATCTATTTTATTGTGCATTACTCTCTCTCTCTCGCATGCATACAAACAACCACTTCAAATATGCATGTTTTACTTTCAAAGGTACACACTAGTATTGATTGCTTGATGGGTAATTTACCATTCACACTTGCTTATATTGCCACAATTTGGCATGTTAAATTGGTACCAAGGCACTTTTAAAGCTTTAGGATTCCTTTCACCGGTTATGGAGAAATGTTATGTTCATTGTTGTCTGGTCACACTGACTTTGAATACAATATCTTCGATTCAGTTCATTGTTATAATGATTGTCACAAGATTACAGTTTAGTTTCTGGAGGTATGAATGCTATGAAGCACGGATACTTCGAATTAGGCGCCGCACTCGTATCGGATACTTCGGGGATACGGATACGTATCGGATACGCCTGGATACGTATCGGATACGCCATGTGGCGTATTCTAATTTTTTATTTTAAATTTTGCATAGGATACGGCTGAGATACGGCTAGGATACGGGAAGGATACGGCCAGGATACGGCGGGGGTCCAAAATGTAATATTTTAAACCTTTTTGGGGGCACAATTGATATGATAAAATTTTAGTAGAGGCCAAACTATAATTAACTAAAATAGATTGATATGATTGAAGTTTGATCTAACTAAAATTTAGGAAATGAAAAAACTATTTTATTTTGGGATGTATGAAATTGTATTTGATACTTTTTGTTATATTTGTGTTTTGTGTATGAATGATGTTGGTAGTTTTGAGTATAAATGATGTTAATTTATGGATTGAATGGTATTTTTCAAACTATATAATTGTTATTTATAAAATATTTAGTAGTACATACATGCTATCTTCAAAATGATTTTAAATAAAAAAATATATTTTATTTTATTTTTTTGTCGTATCTTTGCCGTACCCGTATCCTCATTTTTTAAAATTACCGTATCCCGTATCCGTACCCGTACCCGTACCTGTACCCGCTCCCGTATCCGTATCCGTGCTTCATAGTATGAATGAGTATGGTTAACTTGGGAAATGTGCTTCTCTAATTTTGTTCACATAATATTCTGCCGTTTGAATATCCAAGAAAATTAATTATCCTACAGTAGCAGGTTCTTATTTTTTCTTTTGCCTCCTTGTAACGTTTCTATCACACATTCCATAGTTTTTACAAAAAGAGTGGTAGCAATACCTGAATTAATGTTGTAGATTGATCTAGTTTTCAGTATGTCTGAAAAGCAGAGAGATAAATAGTGTAAGATCACTTTTGCAGATACGTAGCCATGCACAAAAATACTTTCTGAAGGTTCAGAAGAGTGGGACCAGTGAACATCTACCCCCTCCTCGTCCAAAAAGGAAAGCTGCACACCCCTATCCACAAAAAGCCTCCAAAAATGGTGAGAGTTGGTCATTCATATTTGCTTAGTTTTCATGTCTCTTGAGGCAAACTTAATATGTAACCCTCATGATATTTCTGCGTCAGTTCTCCAACAAGTGCCGGGATCTTTTCAAACCTCTCCTGTTCTATCTGAACCTGGATTTATAAGGAGGCCTGATTCTTCTTCATTACTGAGGAATCCTGTTAAAAGTGCAGCCATGCCTTCCCTAATCGACAACTCTGTAAAAACTACCACTTTGCCACATACAACAAAAGGTTGGTCACTCTTATGCATTAAATCTTTGGCAACTAGCTCTGATCAGTTCCATTTGCATCTGTTGGATATTTCAATCACGTGTTATGTTACAGGTGATAAGAGATCTGCAGGGCAATCATTGGCAAATAACTGTTGCAGTAGCACCGAGAGCACTCCAAGGACATGGCCAACGGGAGAAACGACAGATCAAGGGAATCATGGCCCTTCATTGAGGGGTAACTGTAATTTATCAAATATATCTTGCTTGTCAAAATTTGAAATGTGTGAATTGCATGTACCTTCTTCTTCTTCTTCTTCTTCTTCTTCTTCTTCTTTTTTTTTGATGAGTAAATTGAATGTACCTGGCTTGTGCGTAATGTTGATTCTAACTTAGAACAGTCATTATATTTTCTAAATGACATGGAGAGTTAGTTTTTTTGTAACCCCGTTTACTGGGCATCTGTATTTTCTGTGCCTATCTTTGTACTTGATATCATACCCTTGATGGTTCTTATAAAATTGATTTATCAAAAAAAAGGGTGGGGGGACTTTTAAAAAATTTTAACTATGTAACGTTAATTGCAAAATATTAAGTGTCCAAGTAGATTTGTACTGCAAAGATCAAGTAGCCTGTGCAAGTTCCCTGTAACGTGTGTTACAGGTTGATAGTACTGTTATAATAAATTATCCTTCATCAATGTCTCAGAGGGACTAACCATGTTTCATTTGAAGGCCTAAAACTAAAGGTTGAATTCCTTATGGAGGATGTGGTCAGACATAATAAAGCTCCAAATTTAAGTCTGATGTCTTGATGCTTATAAAGAAAGGCCTCAACCTTTGACTGGTGGTTCATTATTGTTTAAGTAGTAGAGTTCTAATAATATTCTAAGACATGTATGGTAGTTCCTAATTTGCAGTCTCTAGCTTGAGCAGTGTCTCCTGCTATCCCATGAGGGGGGAGTTATGGGGTTGAAGTCCCGCTGCCCATTTGGTGTTTTTATTGAATTTGAAACCAAATCACCAATAAATCATAGAGATTCTCTCTTTAAATCTTCCCTACTCGAGGAGCTGCAAAAATATTTATTTTTTTGTCTTCACTTTGAAGGAATCATGTCTGCCAAAAATTCAAATATTTGAAATGTCATTAGAAGGTTGTTAAAATCGAGATTTTACTTGGAATCGGTGGAGGGTCCAAAGAAACAAATTGTAAAATCGAATCGTGAAATCGTAAGATTTTACCCAATGCCTATAACTTGAAAAATAGTCTATTATATTGCAATTTTTCATTTAGAGCTTCTATTTTTTTTAACAGGTAAATAATTTTATTAATAAGAGAAGAGAGTAAAGGCATGCATCAAGAAAATGCTATACACAACTTACTCATATGAACAAAACGGATATTCAACAAAGTTCATAAGAGATTCTCTATTTGGTTTTATAATCCCTTTATCAACAACACAATTGAGACCGTTAAAAAGTGTTTGGTGTGACTTATACGATTGACATTAAAATACTGACTTCATTTTATTTGAATTTTTTGTTGGAGTTGAAATGTATTTGTAATATTTTATCATAGGTCTCTTGGTCTTTATCCTAACTATTATGTTTAATTTATGGTAATCAATTTGGTAGAACAATACAGAGTCTTCAACTAATATAGCATAAGAAATAATAGTATTATAGAATAAAAAAATTAGAAAAAAAGTAACAAGTGAAATAGTTGTGACATATCACTTGAAAAAAAGAATCATAAAAGTCTATTTTATTTGACAAAATGACACAAAAATCACTTCATTTTTAAAATCGATAAAATTGCTTATAAAATTGAGATTTTACTGATTTTATGTCTCAAAATCAAAATTTTACTTATTTTATCATTATTAAAATTTTACATAAGATTGAACAAGTTGTCTCGCTCTAACATCGTAGATCGTAAGATTTTAAGATTTAAATCGAAATTTTAACAACATTGGTCATTAGGTCTTTGGATGAAATTTTGCTGTCCTTGTTTTAGCAAGAGGGAGAGAATGGTTTTGTGTTGTACTTTGTGGAGGACTAGTTACTAATCAACATGGATAACGGTTTCAGATAAAGAATTTCTTTTTTAGTCTGGGAACAACTAAAACTGTTTTATATGTTTGTAATATTATTACCTGGAACATATGTATTGTTTTCTGCTTCTATTGATACAAAATCCATTTTAACTTTTCTGCCAAAGTATTCGACAAACAAATACCAAATTAAAAACATATTCCAATCTAGAGTGTTGGCATTCTCTTATTGATCAGGAATGACATACCCATCTTCTCTGATAATGTTTTTGTATTCCAGCATACTTATTTTTATGATTTTGCCACCACTAACTCTTCTGCATCACTTTGGCATATCTACATCCTCTTCATTTTCAAATTTAATGGACCTAGAATTTATTTTATGCTTCCTCCTATCCTTTGTCATATTTACTTATTGATACCGTTTCTTTTTGATGCAGTTTTGCCCGACTTTGCTCAAGTGTACACCTTCATTGGCAGTGTTTTTGACCCAGATGCTGGTGGTCATCTGCAAAAGCTAAAGAAGATGGACCCAATTGATGTTGAAACAGTAAGTTTTCCCCTATTCTGTTCTTATCAGACAGAAATTGACCTAGTAGAATTTCTTTTTCTGCATATAGGAATTATTGCAACTAAACAAATTCCTACAGCTACTTAACTGAGTAACAAAAATTAAAAAAAAACCTAAAAAACAATTACATTTTTAATGAAAAGAAATTTCCTACTTACATGTTCTTATGACTGCCCAGGCTGCTTATCATTGTAGTTTGGGTGGATCAATTGAATTATTATTCTTAGATCTTCAGCAACTGCCCCCTTTTAAATGTCCTCTGGTGATTGCTTAGTTTAAAAGACTAAGTCAATCTTATGTACATGAGATGATGACATTTATGCATTGATGTTGTAGATCCAAGTTATTTAGTTGTGGATTTTTATGATCCGTGATGAATATGATACTTGAGATCATCTTTATTGGACATGACCTTAAAATGCTGCACAAAGGCCGAGGAAGGATTTGGAGTTGCTAATGCGACCTTTTGGGAAGCTTCATTCAGTTTTCTATTAGATATTACTTCTAGAAATGAACAAGTAATAGGAATGATAGGCAGTGCAGTAGATAAAACTAATTTCTATAATTGATGCCCTTGTTCTTTGTGCATGAAAGGTTATAGGATAAAATTCATCAAACATCACCTCTGTGATTTTAAAGTTCGAGCAAATTAACTTTGAAGGGTTGCTCCTTCAAGTACCATTGCGCTTCAGAAATCATGTTGTGATGTTTCATTTTTTATTTTGCCTCCTTACCAGGTGTTACTGCTGATGCGAAACCTCT
This sequence comes from Vitellaria paradoxa, assembly GCA_019916065.1. Taxonomy (NCBI): domain Eukaryota; kingdom Viridiplantae; phylum Streptophyta; class Magnoliopsida; order Ericales; family Sapotaceae; genus Vitellaria; species Vitellaria paradoxa. Next base: position 3,438,075 of record CM034240.1, read on the forward strand.
CCATCAATTTGACTAGCCCTGACTTTGAGGAACATGTAAGTGCCATTTCCACTTTGCTTTATACATATGTAAACATCAACTGTGATATATATAATTTTCAACGATGTTATCACTGTATGGATGATGGGCCTGATTTAAATTTCATTTATCACTTGAATCAGAACCTGCAATTCGCATTGCCAAGTTCTTCAACTCTTTAATGTTCTATGTTGTTATTGTGCATCTCTGTGCTACATGGATTCAGATACAAGTATTGGTTGTGGGTGTGTATGTCAAACCTCCCAAAATCTTAATTTTAGGATATTAGAATATGCATCTAAATATGGATAGTTGATAGATGGGTATATAGTGAATATTCAAATATATTATATGTTGTTTATTATCTTGACATAAGATGCTGTTATTATTTAGGAATGTACTTGGAATTAAATGGAATTTAGAGAGAAAAAAAATGGTTTTTACCTTCCATCAATGCGAATGGTTAGAACATTTCCTTTACGATCAATATGAGCTGCTAGTTCTTGAACAAGTGTTTAATTTTGCTACGGGAGTTAGACACGTCCCGTACTTTTCCCCATCATATCGGTTCAACATGGATACCTAGGAGGAAATAGAAGGGTACATGCAACATTGGTCTGACTTCTTCATCTTTGGCCCAATATTTAACTGTTATGTTTTTGCCTACTTGATTTCCCCGGATGCTGCATTATTCTCAATTTAAGAAAATCCAGGTATAGTTGCTTTTCATTGGAGGGTGGGTCAAGGGGCCTAACACCACTTCTCAGTGTATTACATGTTTAGTCCTTCCCCCCCCCTTTTCTCTCTCTCCTGAAAAGTACATGTTTTAGTCTATTAATACTTTATATTCCATGCAGAGGAGGTTGCTTTCGTCCTATGATATTGATGCAGAGAAGGATAGTTCTGGTGGTTTGAACAAGAACCGTCCATGATAATCAAGCTAACAATGCAGGACAATAGAGGTAGGCATGGAAAATATCCTATGTGGCTCTTTATTTGTATGTGATGGCTGTGCTGCTTTCTTTTATATTATTTGCTACTACATAAACAATGTTGATTTCAGTTGCTAAAATGCCAGGACGAGAGGGAACGTTCAGTGAGCTTTTGTAGCTCTGAAACATTAAGGTCCTATGCTTTACTGGTTTGTAAGTACCGCATGTTGCAACGTCATCGGCTGTGCAGTTCTTTGATTGATAATTGTGATTTTATCATGTATATATTGAACATATGAAAAATAAAGACAAAGCAGTAAGAAAAAGTTATAATGCGGGAATGTATGGTGTAGAGCTGGGCTGTAAATTTGAGTTTTGTATTTGAGTTGTTCAATTAGGGATGATGTGTCAGACAGCGATTACAATTGTGCAAGCAATGCTGAAATAGGTGCTGAATTATTTTATTTCCCTAAGCATTCTGCCCCTGAATTTTCACAGTATGGTTGTACTCAATATCTGATGAAGGTCATACATAAGCGGACTCAATTTGTAGAGCCACAAGCAACTCAAGATACATATTTAAGTAGGCGCAGTTGTAATTTGGTTGTATCTGTTCCTTCCATCCACGTGTGTATGTATATATACATATCGGAAAATTGTATTTAACTCATACTTTATAATCTTTTAAGATTTTTAGTCACACCAAAAAAAAAAAAAAGTATTGTTTTTAAATCACATTAATGTAGAAAGTTTTGTGTTTAAGTCACACTTTTGAGTGGGTTTTATGATTTGGTTTTAAATATAATTTCTAATATAACATAAATGCACTTTGTTTATATAATTAAGTTAAACGGAAGTTGCCGGAAATCGTACTAATCACGAATTACGTTATTTCATTTTTGATTTCATTCCTTGTAAATTGCATGAAGATATGATTTATCGAGAATCACGCTTTTTTCGTTTTTTTTCTTCATTGTTTTCAGTTTCATTGTTTACCGTTTTAATCGTGAAGATATGAATATTTGGTCTATCTTCTTCATGGATTGATTTTGGTGATTGGTGTTTTGAACTATTTTCAAAACAATACCGGTACTATTTCAAAAAATATGATGATATTGGCTCGTATGGTTGGTTTGTATTATGTATTGATTGATATTTTTTAGGTAGTATAAAAACAGTACCGGTACAAAACAATATCAGTACTGTGTTCAAAATAATACTATGAATTATAAGCAGATGACGAGTTTTAAGGGTAAGAGAAATCTATGGGATCGATTGGTGTTTTGAGTTATCTTTAAAATAATACTGGTACTGTTTCAAAAAATATGATGATGATGTTGGCTCGTATGGTTAGTTTGTGTTATGTATTGATTGATGTTTTTTAGATAGTATGAAAACAGTACCGGTACAAAACTGGTGCTGTTTTATCGGTCATGTTTTTAAAACAACACTATGAATTATAAGCAGATGACGAGTTTTAAGGATAAAAGAAATCTATGGGGTCGATCGGCGTTTTGAGCTATTTTCAAAACAATACCGGTATTGTTTCAAAAAATATGATGATGTTGACTCGTATGGTTGGTTTATGTTATGTATCGATTGATGTTTTTTATGCAGTATGAAAACAATATCGGTACTGTTTACTGGTACTGTTTTCAAAAAAACACCATGAATTATAAGCAGATGACGAGTTTTAAGGGTAAGAGAAATCTATGGGGTCGATCGGCGTTTTGAGCTATTTTTAAAACAGTATTAGTATTGTTTTAAAAAATTTGATGATGTTGACTCGTATGGTCAGTTTGTGTTATGTATCGATTGATGTTTTTTATGCAGTATGAAAACAGTACCGGTAACAATACCAGTACAAAAGAATACCGGTACTGTTTTCAAAACAACACCATGAATTATAAGTAGATGACGAGTTCTGGGCAAAAGAAATTCATGGAGTCGATCAGTATTTTGAGCTACCTTCAAAACAGTACTGGTACTGTTTGAAAATTCGAAAAAATAAAGATACTTATAAATGATGATCAATTTAAATTTTTTTCCAAACAGTTTTAAATTTGTTCCAAAAATCGATTTTGCTTATTTTGTAAAGAAGATGAAAAGTCGCGGAAGTTATGAGTGAAATGTGTACTATTTTCAAACAAAATTGACAGTTTTGAAATGTAGTGAAAAACGCATGATATTCTTTTTTGTCTTTTTGTTGCAAGTGTGATTTATTTACAAATAAAATTTTTTGGTATGATTAAAATTCTTACAAGTCCATAAATAGTGATCGGCCTCCAAAAACCCTTATACATAGCTGAGTAATGGGTTTCGAAAATTGGATCATCATTCGCAAACAGCACCTTAATAGCTGCAAATGACGGTATGATCTACCTTTTAAGTAATTGGTGCTTTCACAGGAGCTGAAAGCAAAGGATAGCTGTGCCGTACTTTACTTTCTCGAAGGGAGAACTCTATGGTTCCAACCCTGAATATAATCAAGGTTCTGTTTAGGAATCATTAACTGTAAAAACTTAATTCTTCCCAAACAGGCTTCTAGTAAAGCCAACGAAAACCCCGAACCTATTCATCTAGGATGAAATGAAAGCATCAGAAAGAAAAAGCAAAATGGAAGGCTTTTCTCTACAATATCTTCTTCTTGTCAATCCTATGAGCAATTTCAATATCATTGACTCAAAACTGTTCCACAAGTCCCGCTGTGTAATTTTCCTTTTGCATTTTGAAATGATCTTTGTATAAATTTTTACCGCTAAACTAATGCCACATGCCAATGAGACTAACTCTTTTCAAGATATGGTGAAAACCATATGAACCAAACACGTACGGTTGAACATTAGGACATATTTACACCACCAACTATGGGTTGAGCTTCGTATACCAGACTGTCATAACCAATTGATCTTATAGTCAGGCCAATGCAAGTCTCTTGAACAGAGCCAGCCGCTAGGGTTAGAAACCGCTCCTGCTTTGCTTCCCATTTGTGTTAGCGAAATTAATGGAAGACACTTGATTGTTGAATTGGATGCCACCATCAGTATCTGAATATACCAGAAACTGAAGGATTAGAAATCTATTTTACAATGTTGGATGTAACTGCTCGGTAATGTAAAAAGGCATACATGATTACAGTTCAATACATAGCTATGTATGAATAATGTGTTGCACAACAACTTATGAGGCGTCCACCAAATACAGAAGACCTTAAGTTAGCAACTTAAGATTGCCTTTCTCAGGACAAAATGGTGCAAACACTAGCTCTTTCAAGGTATATGTATGCTCCAATGCCGAAGGTCTATATATTTCAAACTACCTAGTCCTCAAGGAAATATAGCAAAAACTCCCAATGCTTTTGTTGTGGCATTAAGCGGGCATCAAAATTATTTTCCTAATTACAGGGCCAGAGACTCCATACCCCTTACTCAGTAGTCATGCCTCCAAAGGATTATTTACGCCAGTAAATTAACTATGCTGGAATCAAAATTGATGAATATACATCAATACTATCGTTATTATTGACAATAAACGATAATTGCTTATTACTATTGGCAGGGATATATCATTATAAGTCTTCATATCCAACCCTGAGAGAGAGAGAGCTTTACCTGGATTTGGCATTTTGAAACCCTCACAGCTAGGTTGTAGGTAGTTTGGGGGCAATATTTGCATGGGGTTTAAGCCTTGTGCATGAGAAGTCATTTGAGTCATGTAAGTAGTCAGTGCTGGACCTCTCAGCAGTTCATTTTGTTGGCAAGGAGGAAAAACTGCTGGCTGCTGTAACAGTGAATAACGTACATGGGGAATGGGCCTTTCCGGCTTGGGAGTTCTGCCAGAAGCAAGGGACTGCACATTAAAATGCTGTTTGAGAGGTGGAGTAGAAGAAGTTGTCTTTAGGTTCATGGACCTGGTTTGAGTATTCATCTGAGCTTCATGAGATTCCAATGCATCAAGAGAAGGCTTTCCCATATTTATCAGAGAGCAATAGAAATGTGGATAAGATTGTTGAGTGCATTGACTGTGAAAAGAGTTTCCCAGGTTCCTTGCATCGTAGTAGCCAGGTACGGTAAATCTTTCATTCTGCTTCACAACATTTTGAACTGGTAATTTGCCCAAACTATCAACTCTTACATTCAAAGGCAGCGTATGATCTATTCCCGAGCTTACAGCGGACATGGAAACCGATTGTTGAGGAATAATCAGATCATCAAATGTAATCAAACTCTCCTCATCAGGTAAACAGCATTCTAATGCTGATTCATTGCAGCCAGCTATAGGAATAAGCTTTGATTCCTGCTCTCTTTGGAGTTTTGGTGCTGTTTCAGGCGTGGACTTTGGCAGCTGCGGAGGAGTTGGAAGGTCGTCTATTGTAATCAAACTCTCCTCATCAGGCAATTTGATTTCAACTGTTGAATCAGACATTTGACAACGACCAGAGTTAATAGCACTGAGGTCTGATTCCTGTTCCATAATGAGCATTGACAATATTTCAGCCCAATCGTCATCAAAGGTAGATTGATTCACTTCGGTGTTAGCTAACTCAGTTATCTCAGCCAAATTTGCAGCCCTACTACCTTCAAAATTGGTACCAGTGGATCGATATTCATCTGCAATTGAAATTAAGAAATTATCATTGGCAACTGAAGATGGAAATCCACCTGAGTTTGATACCACAGGTCCTGAAACCCCATCCAGAGAAACTCTTAGGGCAGATTCAAAGTCCTTGGCAAACCCTATCCCAAAATTTGGTTCAAAAGCTTGACTTTTTTTGTGAGTCTTGCTATTTCCCTTTGTCAAAACGTGAGCCACACAGCAATCGCTTTTTATGGGGAGAAGATTTTCATGTGAGGATGACATTTTGTCTTTGGAAGATGTTACACCTTTCTGTGACAAAGAAGAAAAGTACAACGATGCACCATCTTCATTTTCAGAATGTAGCTGCTGATTCCCCACATCATGAGCACCTAGTCCTGTTGCAAAATGATGCTGAGTTGCAGTATTTTTATTGTTGTCTGACAAAGTGGATTGTTTTAGCTCCTCACATGTAAGAACCTCATGACTTTCAGTAGACTCAGAAGCTCCATGTTCATCAGAAGGCAAGGTAGATGTTGTAAGCTTGCACATTAGTGCGTTTCGATAAGAAGAGAACGTTGCAATTTTGTGTTCAGTGACAAGCCTATTAGATGTTCTATAAACTTCAGAACTACGTTTTGTGCTGAGAGACGAGCAACCACCCACTTTTTTCTTCCCTGCATGAAATGGGATGATAATTAGCATTAAAGTTTTAATTCTGTGACTCAACTTCAAAGGTAGAAGTGAAACAAATTCTAGAGGGTTTCAATGTTGAATGGTAATAACTTCCTTAGGTCTCATCTTTTTTTTTGGGGGGGGGGGTGGGGGTGGGGGAACGCCTCAAGGTTAATTAATGCACATTAACTAACCTTCCTCAACAAACCAATCAGCAAAATTTTTAGTGTGAAATATTGGCCTATGGGTCTTATCGGCTTCAACATCACAGCGCTCGCGGAGCTACAAAATTGGATTGTCAGAATACTATATGGATTGCCATTAGAAATTACAAGTGTCTAATCACAAAAAAAAAAAAAAAAACAAACAAACTTCTACAATCCAATTTAAATTAGTTCATCAAATTACCTTGAATTTGCAAGGATGGGTTAAGGATTTTATCCCTAGATTCTTGCTAGTAAAATGGGCAATTCCACGATGCGGTCTGCTGACAGAATTTTGTGCAGGAGTAGAACTCTTGGCACAATTTTCATTTAAATATGAAGAGGTCATGCATTCTTCTGATTTGTTGACAAGCCTCATATCATTTGGGGAATCCTGTGAGAGTAACATGCCGCGTTTGTCTCCTATTTGTTTTTGTTTATCCTGAATTGCTTTCTGCTCTTTCTTCCTAATCAAATCAAAGCAAGCTGTAGAGCAATTCTCATGTTAGCATTAGCGGGCTTACTAATTTACAAACCCTTTACTAACTGAAATCGCGGAGACAGTTGTATCACTCAGAAAAAAAAGTTACAAGACAAACTAGGGCAGGAAATCTTACCTCCTTCCGCTTTTTCCTCCTCTGCTCTCTCCATATTCATGCACTCAGCAGAGCTGGATGTTCTTTCTCCATATGAAACAATCTCTCTCACTGCTTTAGGGACCACCTGAAAGCATAGCACATTGTAATTTTAAACCAGCTGTCTCTAGCGTAAATTTTTGAGCCACTTATTTTGCTACGAGACCAAAAATAACACGGTTTAGCACCATCTAAAATCGTTCAAAAAATGAAGTCTACGGGTATATATGAACCTGATCGGACTTGGTAAATTCTAATGTATTGCTACCATTCAAAAGTTTCAGCAATTGAACAGACCTTACTAGAACGTGGTGGACGATAAGGATTATCAGTCTTGCTAAGCTGATAAGTACCATTGGCTTGGACCTTTGGAGTCATAGCACCAGCTGTACCCTGAGATACTTTTGAAGAAGTACCACTTCCCAAAAGCCCATTATACACAAATACAATATTTTGCCTAGAATACTGAGATTTACCACCATGATCTCTTCCATTGTCTGCATAACAAAATAATGATTTAGGAAGCCACCAAATTCAAGACAAGGCCAATTTTCATAGTAAATTAATTAAATAAGTTAAACTATAGAAGAAACGTCTACATTGCATCATGTTGCGACTGGAAGAGAAAAAGACCATGCAAACCAAATTGCAGGGTTAGAATGATAACAAATTAATAATATCATTCGATGTATCTTAATTCTTGAATGGTCAATGGCATAACAATGCCACGTAAGGACACTGGTAATCCAACTAATCTGCTCACTTGCTGCATTTGATCAAGAGCCAGCAAAGCCTTACTAGTTACTACAACTACAGGGCAATAGATGGCTTGCTTTATGGCTATAAAGCTTATCTGGAAAGCCTCAAGTAAGATTTCTTCTCCCTTCTAATCAAGTAGAAAAGCGAGGTTAATTTTCTGGTTCTCAGCCACAACACAAGGCGTGAAATCACCCTTCTTAGTCATTAACTAAACAAAGCTTCATGTGCATGCCATGACATAAAAAATGTTAGTAACTAGAAATAAACTACTTAATGCAGCACCTCAAGCAAAAGACAATAAATGCAACAAATGCTAATTTTTCTGGTCTTCACATTGTTTACTAGTGTTAATCGGGTGCTTGCCGTTAAAACAAGTACAAAGAAGACAAGGGCGTGTTGAGACAATAAAGCAGGTGAAGTTGTGCTCTTCACATTTTGACTTAAAAAAAAAAAAAAAAACAATAATACCATGGTGTAAATTGGGTTTGAAACCAAATTGATGCAACTCTACGTCAACCTAATGCAGGAGTACTTTCAGTCCAGTGATTTGGTTATTACTGCCACTAAGCAGCAAGCCTAATAACATTCATCCTCATTATTAATGATTTGAAAAATGCGGAGAACCGATAACTTGGTAGCAACTAGCATTTGTGGTTTTGGCTTCAACAGGCTTCTTCATGGTGGAGCCCAAAGAGCATATTCCTTTCAAGGAATCCCAGATCCCAGAATTAAAATATTTCAGATATATATTTGCTCATGCAAGAATCCTACCTTCACCAATCCACTCTACTCAAAAATGAATTCAACACGAGAGAATTTGTCCACAAAAAATACAGTGCTACAAGATACTTACTTTGACAAAATTTTCTGCTGATTACCCATAGAATAGATAACAAAATTGGGAAAGTGCAATACTATGAACACAAACCTGAAACCCAATTGCCTTGTGAGTGACAGTATCTGTTGTTCCACCCAGCCGAATGAATGTCCTCTTTTCCACCTGACCTCGAGAATAGTCATCAGAAATGCATATAGCGGACAATGATGAACCATATTAACAAGAAGAATAACTGGATAACACGTTACCAGCTGTTTTTTGCATGTCAAATATTCTACCGGAAGCATCAAGAGACTCACTGTTACACAAAGACGCATGGAATTAAGAGCACCACACCGACAACTAGAGTAATAAAATCTAGACCTCGCAGCTTTGGAGGTACATTAGTAATATTACCATAGCATTGATGGGTTGAATGCACTAGGTAACCTTGTGCAAACTTCCAAATCACTAAAAGATAAAAGAAAATCCCTTGCGTACGAAATTTTTGACTGCCTAAAAAAAAGGAAGGGGAAAGGAAAGTAGTTAAGCAATACACAAATTAAATCTTAGTACAGCAAAAGTTTCAGTAATCTGTGAATAAGATAAAACAACAAAGTAGACGTAGCAACAGCAGCAAAAAAGAAAAGTGAATAAATAAATTATAGCAACCGAGACAGAGGACCTTTCCATAAATTGGACAAATCAACTCCACTAGGTAAATCTTTACAAATATCCATATTCAATAAAAAATGAAAGAAAATCTATTGTATACGTAAACTTTGACCTTCTGCATCATTAAGAGACACTATGAACTAGTAAAAAGAACTGTTGTATAATAAAAAACATATAATTACTTATCATTAAAATCGCTAGCTTCAAACAGTTGGGAAAAGAAAAAAAGAAGTGAGAAGCAATTTAAGTTACTTCTGTTTAGCCTCGTCAAATTCCGACTTCACTGATAAACACTGATCTCCATTTTCAGGATTCATTGTTAAATTCTCACAGAAAATGTATATCACTAGTGAGTTTCACTTTCAATTCCAGAACCTCAAATCTAGCACTTTGTGATCTATATACACTAATGCTAACCCCAAAAGATCTCTGTGATTGAGCGAAAAATCGAAATCTTCACTCAAAAAGTTTCCAAATAAGTACAAGCACACAAACTATCAGGAGGACTAGCGACGAAAAGGCTTCATCACCGATCATCGATCAATGTTGAGTTTGACAGAGTCAGAGTCTACACAGAATGGGGAGAAAAAAAAATGAAAGATCTCCTCGTTTTTTAGCAATGGAGAAGAAGATTTATAGGGTTTTTACATCTTTATTGTGTGTGTTGTTCTTTTACTATAAATGGAAAGAGAAACGAAGCTCAGAAGTAATGAATGAGCGGAGACCCGAGGCACGACTCGAGAACGTCTCGGATCACATGTTTTGGGCTTAAAAAGAGGGGGGTGGGGAAGTCTTTGGGAGGAGGTCAAACTTTATTAAAACAAAAAAAAAAAAAAGAAAAGAAAAAATTTCTCCTAAAAGACCATAAATGCTCAATAATCCAATTGCATCAGATCTCTCAACTTTTAAATCAAAATTCAACAGTTGAAACACATTTAAATAAGTTTAACACAACGAAAAAATAAAAAATAAATAAAATCATATGTTTGCACTTATCATTTTAAAAATTAATTGATAAGTATTTAACAAAAATTTATAAAAGTTTAAAAAATTTTAAAATGCCAAAGATAGTAAAAATTAAAAAAATTAATAAAAGTTAATAAAAATTAAAAATACATTTGATAAAGAAATTTAAAAAAATTTAACAAAGGTTTTTTTTTTTTTTTCTTGATAAAAGTTAGTTAGCCAAACATCCCTAGTATTAAACTATTAAATTACTAGTTGGGTATTTTATGTTTTTTTTTTCCAAAAAAATAAAAATTTTTAAAGAAAATTGAAAAAAAAAAGTTAGTAAAAATTCAAAATGGTTCAAAAAATAATAAAAATTACAAAAAAAATTAAAGATTTTTAATGTTAAAAAAGTTTCATAGAATTAAAAAAATTACCAAAAAAATTAGTGTTTTTTTCTTTTTTTTGGGGGGGGGACAAAATTATTAGTACGCTACAAAATCTACAACCATGATTATTGAATGGGAAACAATAATTTACACTGGAAAAATAGTTACAAGTAATTTTATTTTTTATAGGAATCAATCAACGAAATTATATATTTCATTTTTCTGAAATAAAAAATAACAATTTTCTCAAACTTGGCGTGAGGTGCGAGGTTTTTTTTTTTTTTTTTTTTAAATCGGGACACTATGTTGTGCCAGGCCCAATCCAAAACATAGAGATCCAATTTATACAGGGTTTGGAAATTAGAGCCAAACCCCGTTCAATCATATAGCCTAAAACCCCACCCCATCCCATTTTCAAAGGGATTAGATCGCTAGGCTGTTACAACCAGAGAGGAGAGCTGGTCTCCCGCTTGCCATTTCGCAGCAGCTATGGTAAGATTTCATATTCTGGCTCGATCTCTCTTTACCTCCACATGATTCGTAACTGATAATTCAATTCAATTCCCTCTACAAATATAAATGCAATATAATTACTGAAAACAACATGATGGCTCGCAACTATGGTAATAATTGAATAAGTGAATAAACTGAAAATATGAAAATCTGCACATTTTGAATATGTATAATATGTGGATTTAAATAAAAATCATTTGATACTTGTTAATAGAAGATATTTGATCGAAAGATCAACGATAAATAATTCATCAAGAATACTATCCTATCTTATCCCGTACTTAAATTATACAATAAATTTAAGTGTACATATATTTAAGTGTACATAAATTTATCCATCTATTATAAGATTTCTTAAAAATTGTAATAAACCGACGCAAATTTCAATTAAAAAAAGAAATCGAAGTTGAAACAAGCCTATTACTGCTTAACACCCCCCCGGGGGTGATGCCAAATACACTTCCGCAACACTAATCATTAGACGGGTAGAAATTTTACCCTATTCCAGCATCCAACAACTGATGGCAAAGGATCAGATCCGCTCATTACCATGCCATCTCAACTGCTAACCAGCTTGAAAAAAGGTGGGTTAATCTTTAGACGGGTAGAAATCTTATTCTATTCCAGCATCCAACTACCGATGGCAAAGGATCGGATCCGATTATTACCATGCAATCTAAACTGCTAACCAGCTTGAAAAAACATGGATTATAATCCAATAAACGATGGAAATGCAGAACCCCAACACTATTCAACTGTCAACATTAAAGTACAAAATCTGTTATATAGTAGCTCATATCCAGTAGTACAACCCTCACCCAAGGAAAAAAAAAAAAAAAATTAAGATTGGACTCCCAGAGAGAGGAATACACCTCCCAGACACTGCACAGACACCTATACCATTGACACTCACACAGAAAACCTATGATCCATGAGAGACGCTACCAAAAGAATTATGTTTAAATACCCCTTAGTCCACTTCCTCCATTTTGCTCTCCTCGTTGCCCGCTTCCTCGAGAGGAGGCATGTCAGCATCCTCACCAGCTTCCTCATCCTCCTCAATGCTCAGACCTAGTTTCAGCATTCTGTGAATCCTGGCTGCAAATGTGTTGGGATCATCCAGACTAAACCCAGAAGTCAAGAGAGCTGTCTCAAAGAGCAGCAGCACGAGATCTTTCACTGATTTGTCGTTCTTGTCAGCCTCAGCTCTCTTCCTCAGCTCCTCCATGATTCCATTGTCTGGATTGATTTCCATGGTCTTCTTGCTAGACATGTACGAGCTCATGCTGCTGTCCCTCAGCGCCTGAGCCTTCATGATCCTTTCCATGTTCGCAGTCCAACCATACTCTCCAGTCACCAAGCAGCATGGAGAATCCACAATCCTATCCGAGACCACCACTTTCTCAATCCTGTCCCCAAGAATGTCCTTGATTGTCTTGCAGAGGTTCTCAAATGACTTTTTCTTTTCCTCCTTTTTCTTCTTGTCCTCTTCGCTGTCATCATCGAGCTTCAGACCTTCTTTGGTAGCCGAAACAAGCTTCTTCCCGTCGTATTCCTTCAACTGCCCAACAGCATACTCATCAATGGCATCAACCATGAACAGAACTTCATAACCCTTCTTCTTGAGCCGCTCCAAGAATGGGGAGTTCTCAACAGCTTTCTTGCTCTCACCTGTGATGTAGTATATGTCCTTTTGGCCTTCTTTCATCCTTGTGACATAGTCTTTAAGGCTTGTCATCTCCTCACCACTCTTGGTAGAGTGATACCGTAGTAGCTCTGCCAATTTTGCCCTGTTCTGACTATCCTCGTGAATACCCAACTTCAAATTCTTCGCAAAAGCTTCATAGAACTTGTTGTAATCCTCCTTATTTTCCGCGATTTCATTGAACATCTCAATGCATTTTTTCACAAGGTTTTTCCTGATCACCTTGAGAATCTTGTTTTGTTGCAGCATCTCCCGAGAGATGTTGAGTGGCAAGTCATCAGAGTCGACAACACCCTTCACAAATCCAAGATACTCCGGAATAAGCTCCTCACAGTTGTCCATAATGAAGACTCTCCGCACATAGAGCTTAATATTATTCATCTTCTTGCGGGTGTCAAACAGATCGAAAGGTGCTCTCCTTGGGACAAACAGAATGGCTTTGAATTCAAGCTGACCCTCAACAGAGAAGTGCTTGACAGCAAGATGATCTTCCCAATCATTTGTCAAGCTCTTGTAGAAGGAAGCATATTCCTCCTTGGTGATCTCCTCTGGCTTACGCATCCATATGGGTTTCTGCTTGTTGATGAGTTGCCATTCATGAGTAACCTCCTTGACCTTCTTCTTCTTCGACTTGTCTTTCTCTTTCTCCTCGTCTACTTCTTCAACGTCGCCCTCCTCTTCCTTCTTAGGCTCCTCATCTTCATCGTCACTGATCTCTTTCTCTGTTGTTTTCTCAGTCCACAGGTAAATTGGGTAGCTAATGAACTCAGAGTGCTTCTTCACAAGGTCTTTAATTCTCCTCTCTTCCAAGTATTCCAACTGCAAAAACCGTACAATTTTCTAAATTATCACTCTGAGCTAAAATAACATTACTGCCATAACAAAGACAACTCAAATAAATTCACCCGGAGAGTATGCACAAATGAGTCCCTTTGACACCAAATTTATCCATCAAGTTCACAAATTAAAACGTACAAAAACCAATTTAATAGGATAAATACCTGATCTTCCTTGAGGAAGAGAGTGATTTTGGTTCCTCTACCCAACTGCTCCCCGTTGACATCCCTGGTGACTGTGAATGAACCACCTGCCTGGGATTCCCATATGTACTGTTCATCATCGTTGTGTTTACTTGTCACAATAACCTTCTCTGAAACAAGATAAGCCGAGTAGAACCCAACACCGAACTGCCCAATCATGCTCACATCAGCCCCGGCTTGCAATGCTTCCATGAACTCCTTGGTCCCAGACCTTGCAATTGTCCCCAGATTGTTAACCAAATCTGATGAAGCAGCCATTCAAAAGAAACAAGTATTAACATCTCAGAAGCAAAAAAGAAACAACAGATTATTAAAGTTACACTGCACTGCTTCATTTCTCCCGGTAAAGACAGTTTTTAAACGAATTAAGGTCTCGATTAGTAACACTAACCAGCCTTAGTCATTCCGATGCCACTGTCGATGATAGATAATGTCTTGTTGGCCTTGTCGGGGACGATTCTAATGAAGAGCTCGGGTTGAGCATCGAGTTTGCTCTTGTCCGTCAGACTCTCAAATCGGATCTTATCCAATGCCTACACAGGAATCAAAATCATCACACAATTACTAAGCCCCATCCCAAAGATAGAAGAGAATCAGATAAACAAAGAAGATTAACACTTACATCAGAAGCATTGCTAATGATTTCACGGAGGAAAATCTCTTTGTTGCTGTAAAAAGTGTTGATAATAAGGCTCAGAAGTTGATTGATCTCAGCCTGGAAGGCGAAGGTCTCAGCCTCGGCCATATGAACATCCGCCATTCACGAACCTTAGGAGAAACAAGATTCCGAGAAAGAAAACAAGAACAGCGCACAGAAAGAAAATCCAAGAGATGATCGCACCAGAGCTTTGTTTTGATTCTATTCGAGTTAAAAATTGAGAACCTGAACATATATATCCGATGAGACGAGTTCTAGGACCTTCTGTTTGCCTCCACAAGTGGGCCGGGAGGTTCGGCTTCTGGAGCCTTCTACCATTTTCGGATATTTTAAAGGTCTCGTTAGAAAATCTAATTGTTCGCGAAGAACGACGTCGTCTAAGGGTGATAATATTTACGCTGGTAAAAGTAAAAATATTTGAGGCGGTAAATCAGGTGGGGCGTTCCATTTTTCAAATCTGGAATGTTCTTTCAGGATTAGCGTTGATGGCGGTTGGCGATGCTTGCAGGTGCTACTCGGCTCCTATTGGCCATCTCTATGCTATCGTCGCGAACCATCTGGATACGTTGGCCGCGACATGTTTGGGAACAAATTTTTTTTTTTTATTGTTATTTTTTTTTACCAAAGCACAAAAAATTGAAAACAAAATGAATGAAAATAATAAAAAAAAAACTGGTTTTTCCCACCTCGAATTGTTTTTCTTTTCTTTACTTTTTTTACTAAACATTATAAAAAAAAAAACACACAAGACAAAAGCCCCGTATGATAAATTGTCAATTTTCTTTAATTTTCTCCACAAAAGTTAGATATTTTATAACATGCATAAAAAATTATCACAAGTACAAAATCACCGAATTCTTATAATTTTTTAATTTATTTTAATTTTTTTTTATTTTTGTAAATTTTTATTAAACATATAAAAATTTTTATTTATTAACTTTTGACTAGGAGCCGTGAAAAGTTAATGCATCAAATAAGTCCAACATTAAATAAACTTCACTTTTATCTTCTCTCACTATCAAAAACCCTATTTATCACTGTAGGTTATAGGTAATGAGTGTTGAAAATTGATGGTGAGAATTTTTTTAGAGTTGGTTTGGGAAGTAAATAGATGTTTTTTTTTTTCAACTACTATTTAGTTATAAAAAAGTCATCTTTTTTGTATTTGGGAAGGCAAAAAAATGGCTATTGTTTATCTAACTTTTTAGTTTCCGTTAATTTGATATTTTTTGTAACGACTCGCATTCTTAAAGTACAGTATTGTCTACTTTAGGCTTAACAAGTTGCTTTCCAAGAGGTCACCCATTCTAGTACTGCCCCTACTGGAGTACGCTTAATCCTGAATTTTTCACTTAACCCAATGCCCTCACGGCTTTAAAACGCGTTATTCTTATATGGATATCAAATATTACATATATGCTACTTTTTTTCACTACCCAAACGATATGGGATGGAATGTATTACTTCTGTGCTTCATCTCCTGCTTCACTCTCCTGCAGACAGAGTCCCTCACAGGCAAGTTCCTCGCAGTCCTTCACATTTTTACCCTTTAATATTTAAAAGAAGATTAAAATGTAAGATAATAAATTTGATTATTTTACAAATAAGCAAATAAGTCATTTAACCTAAGGTTCTCAGATCGAGCTTTAGTGTCTCTCACAAATATATCTAAAGCAATAAATAAATCATGTTTTGGTTAAATTTTTTTCAAAAATTACCTTAAAAAATCTTTCCAAAACGACCAGAAATTCAAATGACAAAGTCATTATCTTTTAAATCTAGATATGATTGTACACAATATGTAAGTGATTTTTTTTCCAAATAAACATATATTTTTTATTTTAAATAAATTATAAAAATAAAAAAAAATATTATTGTAAAAAGTTATATAATTAGTTTAAAATGATAGTGGTACAACAATATTTATGACATAAATGGCTCCGTTTAGAATTAAATAAAATAAAATAAAATCTAATAAATCTTTACAAATACGAATTACGAGATAATAAATTTTAAAATTTTCACTCATTGCACGAATTACAAAAATATTTATTTTTATAATTTTATTTTATTTTATACACTTTTATACAACTCCAAACACAATCAATATAAATACTAACCTGCCTTGATCACTCTGATACCACTAACAATGATCCAAAGAAAAACAAATATAATAATATTTATAATTAGAAAAACAAATATAACAATATTTATGACGCAATAAGCCAAAAAAAAATCGGAAAGTAAACCCATCCTAAATGCAGAGATCATCATACTTTAACGTTATATTCATAATTAATGGTTCACGCGATCATTATGTCATGTCTATAAATTAACAATTAAAATTACAACATCAAAATAACAAAAATAAAAAAATTATCGCTAAAATTAAATTTATTACCTTGACGGAGTCGTCGAGATAGAAACTACAAAGTAACACAAGCCATAAGCCATTTTTGTATGATAACCTGATAAAAAACTTAATAACATAAATAACTCAAATAAAACCAATTATGCTAACAAAATAAGTGTCCATATTGATGGTAGAATATCATTTATAACATCTCTATATACATGTCACTTAGGTAATGTTTGAAGTGATAAAAAATAAGAAAAAAAAATGTAGTTTAGAGTAAAGAAGGGCGTTTGGTGTTTCTTTTCAAATTATGTTTTTTTGAAATGAACAGTGCCAAAACCGTTATAACGGTTTCTCAAATCCGTTTTAACGGATTCAAAAAATACTTTTTCTCTCTCTGAATAATATCAAAACCATTATAACGGCCTTCCAAATCCGTTCTAACGAATTCTATACCGGTAAATCGTTAGAACGGTTTGTCCAAATCCGTTCTAACGGATTTAAAAAGATAGAGATGAATTAGCGATAATGGCACTCGTTTGAAAGTTTTCAACGTGAAGAATATGATTATGAAAAAAAAATAGCACTCGATTAATCTTGTTACGAATTTTTTATTTTTTTACAAAATATTGAAATTTTTTGAAATTAGTAAATACGGGAAAAGTAAAAGTGTGATAGAGAATTTTAATGAGTTATAGAGGTTGTTGGAGTTTTATGAATTTTTTGAAGTTTTTTTTTGCACTCCAAACGATGCCTTAGGTTATATTGACAATAATACTAGTGACGTGTCTCATTTAGAAGGTGTTTGAAGATTTAAATTTTGATATAAAATTACATTTTTGTAATTTGTATAGCGTGTAAAAAGTTAAAAATTTTATGATAATTTGTAAAAATTTATGAGTTTTTTTAGAGTTCCAAACAGGTTCTAATTTGTCAAACAAAATGTATGTGCGAGTAAAAATATAGTATAAACGCTATAAATAATCTCATACAATGCAATTGTTTTTTTCAAATTTAAAATTGATATATAAAATTACTAAAATAATATGCAATTTTCTTCAAATTATGACGACATTTTTTTTAAAAATATGAAAGCGTTCGCACTTTTTTAATTTGTGATAATAAAATTTATTTTTACGTGTTTAAAATTTATTTTTAAATTTTATTGACCTAAAGATATAATTTTTTTATTTTTCAAGAGGGATAATTTAAGAAAATAAAAATACCAAATTATCTCACGTTGCCTTTCTACATTAATATTAATACTAGAATACACTAATTTGTGTTTAATAATTAGTAACATGAGAATATAATTTATTATTTATCATAATTTATATAAAAGAGCACCCAACACCAGAGCTATAAAATAAAGAGGACTCTTTTTGTACCCAATCAAATAAAAGTGATAATAATGATCTATATATATTTTCTAGTTTTAATTTTTTAACATTAGATACATGGATCGAAATAATAATAACCTATTTGTATATGTACATGCATTATTTGAAATAAAATTTTAATAAAAAAAATAAATTGGAACATAAATAAATAAGTAAAATACAAGTTTATATACTAACTCGTATTTAGAGTGTGTTTGTAATAATAAAAAGTGAGATAAATTAAGAGTTCGTAATACGTGCAGTAAAAGAAAAAAGTTGATGTGATATAAAATTAATAGATTTATAAAATTTTTTATTATTTTTTTATAAACCAAACGGAACCTTAATATATCTTTTAAATGACCTAATTTGAATTACACCCACCTAGAGGGTGTTTGGATCACCAAAAAGTACAAAAAAAATAAAAAAAGTGTAATGGGTCGGAAACTTTTTTGCGTTTGGCAGATTCACCAAAATACACCAAAAAGTCCGTTCAAACCAGTTACAAGAAACCGTTCGAACCCATTTCTGAGAAACTGGCGGTATTGAAAAAGAATATGCCAGGAACTAAAGGATTACTGCCCCAGGCCGTTGGAACAGGTAGGTACCTATCCGTTCCAACGGATTTCAACATAAAACACAGAGAAAGCAGCCCTGGCTTCGATTAATGCACGCTACAGTCGATTGTTGGACATTTTAAAGACTCCAGAACGCAAAATCGATCAAAACGGCTGCGTTTTGGATATATCCAGTACCAGATTGCTGCTCTGACGATACGGAGATCATCGATTTCAACATTAAAGTCTTGGGGGATTGTGTTTGAGTTACAACGGAAGAGATGAAACGGGTGTACTGGCTTCGATCGAGCAAGCAAAAAAGCGATTTTCCAGTATATCTCTCTTCTCGACGACGCTATAATCTTCGCCCCCGACACACTTCATTGTCTGCCCCTCTTCCTCACCACCGGACACCGTCGTATAGGTATGTATCTGTTTATCGCTATTGATGTTTGGGGCATTGTGGGTTTGCCCACAAAACCCGTTGTGCAGCTATTTTCTTACTGTTTCTATCAAATATGAAGTGCATCTTTGTCGACCGTGTGCGTTAGTCCATCGATCTGAGTCAATTCCTTCTTAATCAGATCTTTTGGTCGTAGATATGATGAACGTGTGGAAGAGGTATTTGTTCCAAAACAAGTACCTATACGCATTTGATTAAGGAGTTTAACTTTAAAGTTGGTTATGGTCCTACAAATTTTTTATGAATAAATCTGGGAGAGTCTACAAAAAAGTTAATTTCTACCTGCAGTAGTTGTTAAACTATTAACATGTTCATGACCCGAGTAACTATCTTTACTTTTGTACAAATAAGTTTTATTAATTGTAGCTACGGGAATAGAATTAAAAATAGGTACCACAAAAAATGCAGCATTTTATAAATTCATTATATTCATTATTTTGTCAATGATAGGCGAAATATTAAAAATCAATACATTGACTAAAACAAACCATGAATAAAATAAATTAGTAGACATTTTGTGACTTTAGACTTTGATCTAAACTAAAAATTTCCGTTGTGGAATCGGTTGCATTTCATTAAAATGTTTTAAAGATTTGTTGATATTTTTTGAACGTTACGGTTGTTTTGTTTTTTTTGTTTTTTGTTTTTTTTTTTTTTGTTGCAAATATTGTATCTTCTATTAGTATGGATTGGTTCAACACCGACGAGCACGCACAGCAGTGCCAGAGTCCAACTGCTCAGACATCCTCACAGCCTCGCCGAGTAAATGCCACTTGGGACTTCCAAGAGGAGAGGCTGTTATTGAGTTTGATGGCAGCACATTTAGAGGGTGGACATCGGAGAGGATGTCATCTATCCGGGGCCGGGTATGCGAAGGTAACAGAGGAATTCAATCAACAAACTGGGAAAAGCCTAGCGTGAGTCAAATCAAAATCCATATTGAAAAATTACGAAAAGAATGGAGGGCCTGGACAACCTTAAAATCCCCCAGGTCAAGAACCACAGGACTTGGTTGGGATGCCACGAAAGGCACCATTGATGCGCCAGAACATTGGTGGCAACAAATGGCAGTGGTAACTCTTTTATCCCATATTGCTTGTGCATTAATAAATTTCAATGAAGTACTCCATTTTCGTTTGAGGGGATTTCATTACTGATGCTTGCTAAAGATTCATTACTTCCTTGGGTGCAGGATAATCCAATGGTACTTAAATTTCGAGACAAAGGTCCAGACCATAAGGACCTTATGGAGCGGGTATTTCATGGTGCTATCGCAACGGGAGAGAGGCATTGGACCCCTTCAGCTGGACCGCCCACCCCACCAGTTACTCAGCCATCTGAGCATGGAGCTGAAGATCCCACCCCGCCTGACTTGAATGAGTCCCATGCCCCCTTTAGCAATGACCGACGTAGTTCTGGTAGTGGTAAGAGGCGCCGTAGCGATGATGGGTCCGTGCGTGATGGGTCCACTTACAGTCGTCGACGAGTTTCCGAAGCTAGTAGGATGAATGACACACTTGAGCGCATAGCAGAGGCCTACTGCTTTGGTGATAAGTCACTGCACCTTGTCCACAATGCTCCCGGTTGTAACAAGGATTGATGTATTGCAAAACTCGCTACACTTCCGGGGTTCACTACGGACCATACCCCTAATTTTATGTGGGCTGCTGACTTGCTCAAAGACACGATGAATCGGGAGTCGTTCATGGCAATGCCTGATGATGCCGCCCGTGTTACATGGTTACACTACCAACGCATGAAGGCCGTCATGCCACCATCCCCAAGTCCTGCACCCACCCGGCCACAGGCCCCCCCAACAGCATGCCACCACCTTATTATCCCAATTTCACTCCGGATCGTGACTATTTTCCCCCGCCCCCTCCTACTAATTTGTTAATTTAGTTTATTTCGTATACTTTGTATTATGGACAATTTTCATGTTACCCTTAGACTACTAATTCCCACTTTTATGAAATGAACAACATTATGTAATTTCCACGTCCAAACATGTTATTGGCATGCATAACGATGAGTATGTATTTATATTTGTTATAGCTATGTATTATGCTTAATGTCTAAGGACGATAAAATTTGCACATATCTGTGTCAAGTTGTGATGGATGATATTTGTCGGTTATTCATATCGCTTTGGGTTATGATATTTTTCCTTCTCGCTGTGGTGGTTGTAGGTTGTAAGCATGGACACGAGTTACATTATGGACATTGATGGAAGTAGCGCTTTCATCAACGCGGCTGTGCGACACTGGGATTGTGAAGTAGACTTGATTCTATTCTCCGTTGTACGTGCATCCACTCATTTCCACAACAGGCTTTTCAAACAACCATGCCACACATCAGCTCTTTCTGGCAGTGCTTGGGTACGGGAATTACTCGAGGGCCACCCCAAACGACTATACAACATGTGTCGGATGAATAAATATGTTTTCCTCAAGCTATGTGAGGAGCTTACTACAAAGTATGGACTGTCCCTTTCGCCTACTACTGTGGTGACCATTGAGGAGAGTGTTGCGATGTTCTTGATCAGAATTGCTCTAAGAATGTCAAATAGACAACTTCAGGAGAGATTCCAACACTCGAGAGAAACAATCTCCCGCCACTTCCACTTGGTCTTGGATGCGTTGAAGCTCCTAGCTCATGATTACCTACAACCGTATGACGACCAAAATCAAGTGCCAAGTAAAATTCGTGACAATCCTACATATCGACCGTTCAAGGTAATAAATAAGATCACATACAGCAAGATCAGAACACTTTAGTTAGTGGAAAATATGATATTACGCAAGATATGTTTCAAGTGCAGGATGCTATCGGGGCATTGGATGGCACACAAGTTGCATGTGTTCCGCCTACTGCTGAGTCGTACGCTTATTACAGCCGGAAGGGTATATTCACACAAAACATTATTGCTATCTGTGACTTCGAGCAGCGCTTTACGTTTATGTCATGTGGATGGGAAGGAAGTATGCACGATAGCCGGGTGTTCCAGACTGTTGTTAACGATCCGGTCGAAAATTTTCCGCACCCAATCGGAGGTAACTAATAGCCTGGACTACCATCATTCCATTATACTAAAGTTAACTAAAACTTCATTTCCGTTTAGTCTCAAATTTTTATGTGCTTTCAAGATAAGTATTACCTGGTTGATGCTGGATACAAAAACCAGCGAGGATATCTCGTACCCTACAAAGGAAAGCGGATGCACTTGCAACAATTCAGCTATGGAGCTGAACCTAGAAATGCTACTGAGAAATTTAACCAGCTCCATTCAGCACTGCGTTGTGTGATCGAACGATCGTTTGGTGTCTGGAAGGCTCGGTGGGCAATCTTGCAGAATATGCCCCCTTACGACTTTGATGACCAAGTTGCGCTAATTGGTTGTACCATGGCACTACACAATTTTATCCATGTCCATCGTGACACCGACCAAGAAATTCGCGATGCATCAATGAATGCCTCCACCACCAGCCATTTGAATATGTCTTCTAGCCAATCCAGTATCGAGCCTCTGGACTTTGATGATCTAGAAGAAGATAACACTGATAATGATGTCTTTGCAGATGACATAGAAATGAATACGCTATGTGACCTGATTCGCGACCAAGTTGCACGTCACTACGCGAACCCAATATGACGTCGCAAGGATAATAGAGATGTCACAAATTAGTTATGGACAATTGCAAAATGCCTGCATGTGTTGAATCAGTCTTTAAGTGGTGCTTCTATTTCTTGCTTGTTTTGTAAGAAGTGCAACTGTTGCGTTCGACTTGTTTATGCAATGCAGGTAAAACTTGTTTATGCAGTGTGGTTCATGTGTTCGGAATTTCAAAATTTTAGTGCACTAAAATAGATTCTTTAGTCCAAGATCATGTTTGTCCTACAAATTTTTGCTTATTTAGTTTGTATACTCTAAGTGACTTTATGGAAGCATGATTGTACTTACTGGGGAGTAGTCTTGGGTAGCCATTTTTAGTATTGGAACCTGTGGGCCTGTTGAGCAATTGTTGCTTTTCCTTATTTTTTTTTCCACTGGAAAGTCTGGTTTAAGTCTCATGTTTTTGAATCAGTAGAGAATAGTCCTCGGCTTTACATCTTCAAAATATTAATATTATTAATTTCCCTATATATATATATATATATATATATATATTGTCTACTATTTATTTGATCACTCGGTAGGACAAATAGTGAATTTGATCACATGCTCAGAAGTTCCACCCCTATGTACTGCTGCATTCAATGTATTGTCTTTGTTTGGTTCAATTTCTAAGCTTTTGGTTTGTGTAGTTCAGTTCAGCAAGAACTAGAAGTAAATGTGGAGCTAATCATTATGTGTGTTGCTTTTTTGGCCTTTCAGCTCTTGAATAATAGCTATGATGTCACCATTATTTCTCCCCTGCAGAAGTTTCTTGGTTGGATGTCCTCTTGCGCCCACTTTACTGCTTTGGTGTTCTTTTGTGGAATTTGTCTCTTACCCAAAAATTCAATACTTGTGGAAACCCTATATATTATTTTATTGCCATATTGTTATTTCATGATCACTCTAGCTTCACTGTGTGCCTTTGTGTGCTCATGTCTAATATTTGTTGGCATTGGTTCTGTATTTGGATCAGTCTAATTACCATCGGTATTGTGAGATTTATTTATTTATTTGTTTTTTTTATTGTAAAATGCATGTTGCGGAATATTTATAATGTGTTTTTGAAATTGCATGTTCTTGTTAAAAATTCTGATTGCATAGCATTACAGTTGTTTTTTATTTTTATGTTTTGTAACCGGGATGTTTCCTACAAATGATGCTTGCTTGTCTTCTATTGATAGTTTATCCTTTGAAATTCTTTCAATACCATATCAATTAACTTGAGTCCTGCAATCCAGATCAGTGTACAAATGTTGCCACTCTTGCATTCAAAGTTTTTTTGAGGTAGACAAATTTCATTGGCTTCTGCTGCTTGCTTTATAGAATATGAACATCATTGATAGCGTGTTGCAAATTGATTCAACAGTTGGAATGATACGATTTTCATATTAGTTCATGAAATTGTCACTTCTATGAAACATCACTTTGTGTTTGGGACACGGTCTCAGACCTCTGCTGCCACTGCTAGTCTTATTGTTGTCCTATTCTTGTATTCCTATATATTTACACATATTGGTTTTCTTGTTTTTAACTCGCAGATTGGAACAGGTTGTACTGTAAGGGCCATGTTTGTTTCATGGGATATGGGGTTGGGGTTGGATAGGATATAGTATTTAATTTTTAATTTTTTCTTTACATTTAAATATATATATATATTTATTTATTTATCTACCTAGCGTGTCTTATAGAATGTAGACAAAATTGTAGATAACATCCTATAATAAATGTTATACCAAGAAAAATGTGAAATTAAATTTAGAATAAGAATTAAAAATGTAATCATATCTTTTTTTTTTTTTTAGTACGTATGTAATCATATCTCCTCTCCATCCTTATAGCCAACGAAACAAACATAACCTAAGGGTACTATTTATTATTTGCCTTACAGATTTTCTATCCATTTTTTCCCCAAGGTTATTCTATTTGCCAAATATTAAAAGATGATCACATCTCGTAACTTTTTACATGTGCTTTTTGCTCAGGCCAATGACCCCACTATTAAGTACATTATTATTCCTCGAATTGCTCTTACAACTGCAGAATACTTGGCTTATGAATGTGGAAAGCACCTCCTAGTTATACTGACAGACATGAGTTCTTATGCTAATGCTCTCTGAGAGGTAATAGGTTGTCTCTATTTGGAGTTGACAGGAGAGAGAGACCTGGATAATTTTAAATTTTAATCATTGCAGGGTGCGAGGAAACAAGTTTGATGTTTTTTTGTTGTGTTTTGTGATCAATGGTACCACAAGCTGTTCAAAGTTCTATGGACATGAGTCACATGGTTGATTGTCTACAGAACAATGTTATGATTCAGTTTTCATGGAATTCAAAGGAAGAAAATTACTTTATCAGATTTCATTACACTATTTACATCTGGTGCAACTGACAGACATGTGACTGCAGGTATCTGCTGCCCGAGAGGAAGTGCCGGGAAGGCGTGGGTATCCCGGGTACATGTATATTGATCTTGTGACAATATATGAGCATGCCGGACGTATTGAAGGAAAGAAGGAAATAATTACTTTATCCTGTACTATAACCGTGACATGGCTAATTGAATTTGATTGTGATTTTCTGCTATAGTGTGCCAAGTGGCATATTATTATTTTGCCCCCACGTCTTACCGAGCTAGTTGAATTATTAGAATAATAAATGATATTGTTTCTCATCTGAGAGTAAAACTAGGCTATCTATCTTATCAGAATGGTCTGTAGAATTCTTTGCTTCGGCTGCATTTTAGCTCGTGTAGAAATTGTAATTTTGCCTTGTATTTGGGTTTGTCTATGCCCTTATGTTTCCTGTAATATGCACATTGGAATTTGAATTTGATGTCTTTAGGAACAAATGAGGCTTTTTAAGAATAAAGTGTTCCGCCTTATTTCAATCTCGCTCTCTCTCTTTCCCTTTCTATCTAAATTTGTGCCTGGTATCAGTTTTAGGAAACAACAGTGCCATTGATAGATATTGCTTCTCTTTAGGCCATTGATGATTGTTTGAAAATTGGGAAACGCTGAGAAATTGGGAGTCCAGCCAGCCATTGATATGTTGAATGCAACATTATGTGATGCTAGTGAACTCTCTGTTATCCATTCTCCTTTTTCTTGCAGGGTCATCATAATGTTATTTCCATTGTTTTTCCTTGACTTTGGTTTGCGAATAGTCAATGGTTTGTTCCAACCTCCACAGGAATTTGTAGAAGCAATAAATTAAATAATAATAATAATAATAATCTATATAAATAAAACACATTCCATTTTTAAAATATCCCTATCACACACTATAATTAACGGTTGAGATTAAAATTTTCATATAAATGAATGGCTGAGATTCTTCTTAAACAAAACTTTTTTCACAAGTTCGATTGTTTTTTCACAAACATACACATATACACAATTACATGGCAATATTTAGGGGAGGGGGAAGGGGGTTGCTAGCGAGAGACAGAGAGAGGCGGGGGTTGGGGTTGAGTGACAGGAGAGAGAGGGACGTACCAATCTGACCAGCATGATTGGACTTATTATACTTTGTTGCTGTGCATAGTTGCCCAGTGTTTAGTATTGTCACGTTGCAGAGCTTAGCTAGCTAACTGCTTTTTTTTTTTCATGCATCACTAGCCTCCCACCGACCCACCTATGTATTTGATCATTTGGTGCATTCAAGATTTTATGATAACTCAAGAGATCATACAAAGGCCATGTATTATTTTAAAAAAATAATATTTAAATATGTTTATTACAATTTTAATTTGAAATTATTGTTAACCATTAAATATTTAAATTAACGTTTTTACTCTCTACTTTAATTGACTTTTCGTTCATTTTGTATAAAACAAATAATTTTTTTATTTTTCTCATATTTTTTAATACTTTATATATAAAAGTTTGTAAATTAATATTTTAAATTAAATAATAAAATTTTATGCTTTTATATATTTATCAAACACTGTGGGAATACTTCAGTCTCTTTTAATTAGTAAAATTTATTTTTATAGATTATTTTTATAAATTTTTATGTAGATTTATTTTTATAGATTATTTTTATAAATTTTTATGTAGATTTATTTTGGTCCCGTTTGGTAACGTTTTTATTTTCTATTTTTCTGTTTATGTTTTTAAGTTTTTGTAAACTTGCAAAAAAAACATATTTATCAAATCTGTTTACGTTTTTTTGTTTCCAAAGAAAATGAAAACTTAAACAAAAAAATATAAATAAAAAATATTTTTTCACTGTATTTTTTTCGCAAATATTTGCTCACTTATAAAATTTTATCCATTTTTGTTATATTATATAAAAATAAATGATTTTATTCAAATATTGTATTATAATAAATTATTTTAAAAAAATAATATAAATAAATTTATAAATTAATATGTAATATATATTATTGTATTATTTTATTAAATAATAAAAATTAATTAATTAATTAAAGTCAAAAAATAAAAATATTACCTTTTTCATTCATTTTTTTTAATCTAAATTGATAATTTTTACTTAAATAGATATGAATTTTTACATTTTTTAAATGCGATTAATATATTTAAAAATTATTACTTAAAAAAATAATTTTTAGTAAAAATAAGACCAAAAAAAGCTTAACAAATATTAAGACTAAATTAGGCGATGGGTGTCCGTGTTTTGCACGGACAATCGGTAGTAATAATAAAAGGAGGAAAAGAAGAAGACATATGTGTGAGGTCTCAACTCCATTTAGGAAGTCTCAACCTTTGATTATTCAATATTTTGGTTTGTTCAGAAGCAACTGCATTTATTTTTTTATATTTTAAATGAAATTATTTAGGTGATTCTATTTGGTTTACTTTTTTGTATTATATTTTATATTTTATCTTTGGTGTACTTTTTATTGTTTTATGTTTTATTTTTTATTTTGTATCTTTTATTTTTATGTGTTTTATCTGTTGCAGACAAACATTTGTCCTCTGTGGCTTTCCTCAGTTAAGCAGTGAGTTTTTTTTATCATACTTCACTTTATAAAACCCAATCTGGCCGACATTCAATTTGACCTAAAACTTTTCATTTTTTTCTTGATTATTTTTCTCAAATGAACTTGAATGGGTATTAGAAGAACAATACAGTCCAGATATATCCAATTTGCCAATTTTCGTCTCCAAAAGAAAATTCTCTTTCTTATTGCATGACCCAAGTGACAAAGGTAATGGAACAATCCAGCAATCATCGGAGTGCAAACCAGAATATAGAAACTAAGACTGCAAATTTCAAGACACACATTAAATTTCCTTGAAAAAAAATCAGCATAAAGATGTATTAGTGACTGTTTAATCCATAATGCCCCAACATTTGATCCTTGATCAAAAAACCAAAAGGAATAATAACAATAAATCCAGACAACCTGTTCAAATTGTAAGGTACAATTTATATGTTTGACAAAGATAACTGGATAGCCCATTTTTCTTGGTCCATGTGTCCATCATTGTATTAACTTGGAAACCAGATTCTTTTGAAAGAACACTCCACAAATCTTCTATCTTTATGTTTTTACGAGCATAGTTCTTCATGTATGAACTTAAAGATTTCTGTTTTCAGTGATAAGAGGGATAAGATGGTAAGAAACTACAAATAAATGAATGGCCTGCATGGAGAGCAAATCAAAATGAACTGCAAATACAAAATAGTGAAATACAACACCTTAATTGAAACTTGAGTCCTTACTTCTCTACCTCGGTTGTGGATGATGGAAGATGCATAAGTTAAAACTATTTGACTTGAATGTTCAATAAAATCCATTTGTCTGGTAGAACAGATACAACTCTCTTGCTCTTTTAATTTTTTGTATTTAATAGTTTTCTATTACTCTCTGTCCCCCTCCCCACCCGCAACCCCCACCTCTTTTTTTTTTTTTTTTGTTTGAATATTCATATACTCCATTTCAAACCATAAGAACAGAAGCACAAAATACAATTAAAAATTCTTACACATAGAGGGTCTTCTAAGCACATAATATTGGTTTTTAAAGAATGATCAAAGATAAAACAGAAACAAACGAACATGAGGTCCAAGGCTAATGTAGCACCCCCCAAGTGAAGCATATGAGGCTCGCGAAGAACAAACAAATACCCTAGTATTCATATTCACGAGAAATTGACCTCTCCAAATGCCCATATTCACGGTCCAAATCACGAGCCCTCTTCTTTTCACGCTGCTCAGAGGTTGCTCAATCATAATGGTAGTCATCTTCCATTTGATCATATCGCTCATAATTACCTTTGGCCTCCAAATCATCATATTGTCCCTGACCTTGATGTTGTTCATAATAATCTTGGTGTCCACGGTCATTTTCAATTTCTGACCGCCTATGCTATCCAGTTTGGAACAGTTCTACCACGTTCAACATCCAGAAGCACCCTTCTGGCATCAATCTTCTTCCCATCAGCTTGTTTATACACAATAATTAATACTCTATTTCCTTGTTTAAGTGAAATTTCATGATAATATAGACTCCAGCAAGGCAATAATTAATAAAGAGCCTCTTGTTGCATAAAGCATGATACTAGATACTACTATGACAGCATGGGAAAAGAAAAGAAAAAAATACACGCAAAAGTAAAAAAGTTTGCGATCCATCAAATGAAGAAATAAAGTAGCACAACCATGTTATCATTGTGGAGAAAGAGTTTTAGGTAAAAAGTCCAGACCGATGGAGAAGAATATTCGATTGCATGCGATCATCACGAGTTTGAAATTACTGAAAAAAATTCCAAAAGAAGGGAAAACGAAAAGGCTACTTTAAAAAGCTTTTTTAAAGTAGTGCAAACATCTTTTTCAAAATAAGTACAACCCATGGAAGAATATAACTGCTGTGTTTCCCAGATATTAGGCAAAAATACAGTAATATAACAAAAATACCAAAACCAATCCATGGTAGGATGATCGAACTAGGCCGGTGGTCATAGCTGCTGCCCCGAACTGGGAAAGAAAAAGAGCTGACTGCGCACCCAATCGAAGAAGTTTTGCTGCTCGGCCCTCAGAGTACAGAGCTTGTCACGCACCTCGTCTCGAAAGGCCTTATCAAGCTCTTGCTTGCGCTCGTGTGCAGCCTGGAGCGATTGTACCATCTCAAGTATATTCTGGATTGCACTATTGTCCTCCCTATCCGACTCCACAGTCGAATGAACCTATTTTCTCCTTTTTTTTTCTGCGATTTGCTGCGATTTAGGGTGGACTCATCTATTTGGCACTCAGGGTCTATCATGTTGTCGTCACTAGTTAGCTCTATGCCCATTGCTTTGGCGACTTTTGTGATAAAGAGACCAAAAGGAAGTGCGCCAGGGTGTTGCACTTGCTTCCAATGCTTTTGAATGACATCGCCGATGAGCCTCCTGACGTCCACCTTTTTCTTAGACATGATAGCACACATCAAACTGGCTCGGTCTAATGAAAGTTCTGACGTCCGCTTCTGTGGAATAAGGCTAGAGCAAGTGACGAGGTGGAGGAGACGAAACTGGTCGTTGAGGTTATTGTGTTTGTATTGTGGATTCAACCATGGACTGTTGTTGTGACTCATTATTCGGACCATTACTTCCTTTAAGTACTTGGTGGATTCGAGACAAAAATCCGTGTCCTCAACCACAGGGAGGCCTAAGATCTAGTCAAAGTCATCAGGGCCAATAATAAAAGGCTCTCCTCTGAGTTTGGACACAATGTGAGGCCCGTCTGGGTGTTGGTCGATACAGCTAATGTTCGCGTAGAACTCCCGAACAATGTCCTCACAGGCCTGGCCCGTCTGTGTGAGAAACTTCTCCCACCCTCGCCTACGAAACTCTGGGACTAGTCCTAAGGTTCGGAGCTTAACATCACTGAACTTGACGTAACGCTCAACCACCACGGCTTTGGTGCTAAGGTGATCGTCAAAAATTTGGGAAGCGTAGTTACTGTCAAACTTGAATGTGTCATATGAAAGCTGGCCACGCCCTCTGCCTCTGTTAGCTATTCTTTTAAACCGCCCCCGCCCCCGACTGCTAGGTTCGGCCATATCTGTGGAATTTAAAAACACAAACAAGCAGGAACATAAGGAACAGGCATTAACTAAAAAAATCCAAACATATTTACTAGTTATGATTAAAATTGATTAAATAACCAGAACTTGTTAATTACTTGGCTCTTTATATTTATATGTATGATGAGAACATGGCTTTTACTCAAACAATGGAGGGGGTATCATTGAAAGTGACGCTGTTTCATAGTTGATGTACACAATAAGGTTGTTCAAGGGGGTACTTTGTTCGTATGTATGATGAACTGTATCATTGTTCTAATTTGTTGAAATGCATACGGTTTGTTGAATAAAAGAGCAACAAAATTTATCATGTTGTGTAAAATTCACTCTTGAGGGGCTGTTTGGTAGGACCAAAATCTACCAAAAGTGACTTTCAAATGATACCAAGAAATACAATTTCAGGGCCTGCTCATTTCTGGGAAATGAGTAATCAATTTTAATCATTCATTTGTCTAAAAAATCGTCGGTAAAATATGTGGGTCCAACACAGATCAATGAGTTAATTAATCGTGATTGTAATTGAAGGAATAAATTATCTCCTGCACTTTTGGATTTTATTTATAGAAGTACTCTGAAAGTGATTGTTTACTTTCTCCATTTCCCACGAAATTTTTGATGGGTTTGTTACGTATAATCCCCCCCTAGAAAAATTAATTACAGTCATTCAAACTTCAGAAAGGGCAAACCACATTCAAGTTGTCAACTAATAAAACCAAAACTTAAAAAGCAACTTCCTATTTAAAAAGGAGTTTCCAGCAGAGATTTAATACCAAGTCGATCATAAAAGACAAATAACTTAACATACCTTGAAGAGGTAAGATTAATCAATAACAATGACCAAAAAAACCAGTTGATTCTAAAACGACAGTGCTCTTACAAACTATGTTTGTTTTGGTTCCCAAAAAAGTAAAGCAAAAAGATAAAATTTTTTGCACCCTCAATCTCTCAATGCTTGGAAGTTGGGAGCTTGAGTGTAAAGGACCTATATGGTTGAGTAAATCATGAGTAGAATGATAGAATCCAATAATTTAAAAACAATTCTTTCCTATTTTCAACTAATTTTGATTAGGTGGACTTATCAAGATTCTACAGAAAGCACAAAATTTAAAAATTTAAAAAGAAAAAGAAAAGCTTTTTTTCTTTGATGACCAATCACCACCAAATACTAACTAAAGCAAAAATACCCACCACAAAAACAAACGTCAACCCTATGTCTCATATAATATAACCACAGAGATAACTTTTTATCTCAAGATTGACCCACAACTAAACACATCAAGCCAAAGCATGCAATATATAGGTTCATCCAATCGCAATGGAGTACCCTCAAATTCAATTTACAAACATGTACATATAATTGTATATATATACACACACCCATCTTACCTGATCGGAGTGAGAGAGATCCAAGGGGTAAAATTGGTTATAACAAGCAAGAATTTTCGCCTCTTCCTTGGTGATTGGGCGATGTGTATGCGAAGAAGAGAAGTTAATCAAGTAGATAGGAGGGGCTTGGGGTTAGCGGTGAATCGAGAGAAAGAGGAAGAGAGAGAGAGAAGGGGCTTCGTCGTCGTCTCCGACCTGGAGCTAAACCTTAACTCCCACCTGTAGAAATCTTACTATTTTTACTAATGAACGAAACTGACTTTTTTTTTTCTCCTCGTGTTTTTATTTTATACTGTCAAGTAGTCTCTCTAATATTTTTGGAAGCATATCACCTCCCCTCAAATAACGTTCAAACAACAACAGAGAAAATGCCTGTGCGTGATTTCTTTGGTGAGTAGGCGTAAGGTCTCTGTTTGATCGGAGACTGCAAGAGTGGTTTTGGCGTCCGGCACTGAAATGCACGGCGACAGAGCGTTGGCATTTGACCGCGCGCGATGGGCGACAAGTTGCGTAGCCTCACTGTTGTTTTTCATCCTCGTCTGTCTCATCAGTGGTCGGAATACCAGTGGGTTCCGTTGGAACAGTTTGTTTTTTGGACGTTAGAACGGATTTTGGGGGAGTAGACTGCAGGTAAAAGTCAGACAGTTTCAGATGTATAATTATTCATGCACGGATCATGAAATTAGTAAGTATTGAAAAAAATCTGTAACTTTTTGTATCTTTTGATCACTTTTGATAGATTTTGATCCTACCAAACGAGCCCCTAATCTTTAATCTTCTAACCATTTAAATCATTTAAAGCTATCACCAACTCCTCAAATCCACCTACTTGGCCACCCCAATTTATAATAAATTTGGACGGGTCACGTCAAGCATAAAGCTCAGAAGGAAATAATCCAAGTCCAATTGACCACCGCTCGCCAACGCAAGGCCATCGACGGCAATAACTAGCAAACCTCCCAGTTCCAACAACCCCCATTAGTAGCTTCATCGTTCGCAGCTCACCCTGTATAAACATTACAGTCGCCGTCGCGCATGAAAGCTACAGTGGACGTTGGTCAATGGCGGGCGGATCGCTGAGGAAGAAATCCAACAGACGATCGAGCTCGAAGCCCAAAACGTCTATGGCCTCCGCATCCTCGCCTCCTTCTACGTACAGAAAGATCTCCATTTTTGTCATTGTCATTCTAGTTGTCTGCGTCCTGGTTCTTGTGAGCATTTCATCGAGCGCGTGGATTGTGTTCGGATCCAACGCTCGCCGGGACCAAATATTCTCCATCGACGTGGTCAACGAGTTTCCTCACGATCCCGACGCCTTCACTCAGGTCAAGTCTCATCCGTGTCTCGACGTACATGAATAATTGATTGGTTTGACCCGATTGGATAAATCAAGTGGGAGTTTAATTTTATTTTCCTTCAATTGTCGATTTGATTTCGGGACTGCGTGGAAATCGTTCATAAGCTTCTTGGAGACAGTTTTCTAGGATCGATTTTCGTAGATTGGCTTCGGTTCCCTTGGTTTGGGTTTTCAGTGATCAAGAGCTGTTAGTAACTGTGTGAGAACTTGATGGGCATTTTCAGTTGATAATTCTAAATTTAAGTTTCATGAATTCTACTAGTATTGCAGCATTATATGAGGCAGATACGTGTTGCTAGGGAAATAAAAATATGCTTGGTTTTCGCAATCATAAGAACTACTTGGTTCTAGATATTAATAAGGAAGATTTTAGTTACAATAGATACAAGATAATAGATCGGTTTAGGTTATTCTCTTCTCTTTTTTGTTTGTTTTTGGTCTATGTTATTTGAGTGACTATTTTCAATCAACGTTGAATAATAGGTTGGGAGAGCATATTGCGAGGAGTTATTTAGCCTGAACTAAACTTGTCATGCATTTTTCGTTGATGATTGATTCTAAGCTTGCTTGCTTTCAGGGGCTCTTGTATGGTGGAAATGATACCTTATTTGAGTCAACTGGTCTCAATGGACAAGTGAGTTTGAGTTAATGCTTTATTGCCCTGTCTCCCTTCAATTCTAAGAACAGTCATCATAGATGAACACGTTCCTTTGAAACCATCATTTATTAATTTATCAATTTTTTATCACATAGTTTTAGTAGAAATTCTTTATCTACAATCTATTTGATGATATTGCCCCAATTTTAAATGCTTTATTGCCTTGTCCCACTTCAATTCTAAGAACAATCATCATAGACGAACAAATTCCTTTGAAACCATCGTCTATTAATTTATCAATATTTTATCATATAGTTTTGGTAGAAATTCCTTATCTACAATCTGTTTGATGATCTTATGCTAGTTTTGCAATTTTTCATTTTTTTCTCCTTTTCTTCAATGAAATTAAGTGCCATTAACTTATAAGATCCACGTAACTCACTAATTGACATTTTATCCTTGTCATTTCAGTCATCAGTTCGGAAAGTGGCTCTTCAGACTGGTAAGGTACTTGTCTTCAGGAAATATGATGTGAAGTTTTTGACATCTTTTGAAATACCCGATTAATGCTCATTTTCAAGACACAAACAATGAGTTATATATATTAGTAATCAGTATTCAACTTGCAATTTTTTTCAAAGTAATTGTTGATTTAGACAACCTATAGTATTATATTCTTGAAATTTATAGGCATGATATAGAGAACACAAATGGGACATGATAAATTAATTACCCAACTAATGAATCTAAAGTTTTTGTTGTTTCTGGTTTTCAGGTCGAGGCTATGCACAAGATGGAATATTCTTATTTTGGAGAGGGCTTAACTCTTCTAGGTGAAAGGTCTGTGCAAAATCGTATATGTTGTACTTATTTGTCCTTTTGATTCTGCTGGCATAAGTGATGATATGGGAACAGAT
Source organism: Vitellaria paradoxa (assembly GCA_019916065.1). Classification (NCBI taxonomy): domain Eukaryota; kingdom Viridiplantae; phylum Streptophyta; class Magnoliopsida; order Ericales; family Sapotaceae; genus Vitellaria; species Vitellaria paradoxa. The sequence goes on from CM034240.1 coordinate 3,473,323, forward strand.
TTATAAAAAAACATAATTTCCTTTTGCTTGTTTCATCTCTTTCTAGAGGAATCTTATTTGAATCATCTTCCATATTCGTATAGTTTCTGGTGAGTGTTTATGTTGATCAGATGTCTATGTTTTTGAGCCATTATACTTCTTAAGCTTCTTATTTACTTCCATTATAGTTTTAATTAGTCCATCATGGAGTGGACTGATTTGGACATCTGTTATGGTGATGCCACCTTTTTCTTTTTCCCAAAAAGTGTTGTGGTGAAGCCACCTTGTGACTGCATGAGGCATTTGCTAATTATTCTCACTTTGTTTTGTGAGTAAAATTGTGAAAGCTATATATTTACTCTCTCTCCCCCTCGGGGGGGGGGGGGGTATTATGGCAAAAAGTGCTGACACTGCATAGATATATAGTTGCATATATATGCTTTCTTTTCTTTTCTAGCAAAGAGTGTAGGGGTGGTAAAATTGACTCAAACCCATCAACCCACCCAATTAAACCTATAATAAATGGGTTTTGGTCCTATTATTTTACTAATTGGGTTGTAATTGGGTAACTTATAAAATACCCATTTATAAACGAGTGCAAATGGGTTGTGAAACGGGACCCGTTAAAACACTCATTTAAGTTAAAAAAATTAGTTTAACCCCCCTCTCTCTTTACACTGTTCTCTCTCTCTCTAGCAATATCTACAATAAATATATATGATACGTGTATATATATATTCAGCGTATACAATAAATGTATAATATATACATTATATATAATTTATTTCTTCTTCCATTCTCTGTTCCTATTCTCCTCCATACTCAATACAAATAACATGTGCGCGTACACACACGCGCCCATACATGCATACACGCCTACACACACACGCGCGCACACACAAGCCTACACACGTGCACGCGCATGCTCACGCATACACGCGCGCACACACAAGCCTACACACGTGCACGCGCGTGCTCACGCATACGCGCGTGCTCACGCATACGCACGTGCATGCACACATACACGGACGCGCGCACATAAACGCATACACGCCTACACACGCGTGCGCGTATGCACATACACAAGCATACATGCCTACACACATGCACGTGCACACATACACACGCGCACGCGCGCACACATACATACATGCCTACGCACGCGCGCGCGTACGCACACGCATACATGCCTACATGTGCGCGCTCACGCACATACATGCCTACATACGCGCGCGCGCGCACACACACGCATACATACCTACACACATGCGCGTGCGTACAGACACGCACGCGCGTGCAAACACATGCATACATGCCTATGCGCGTGCGCGCGGGGGGCCACACATGCACACGCGCGTGTGGGCGCGCACATGCACACACACACGAGTTTGTGCGCGCACACGTACACACACGAACACCTGCACACACACGCATACATGCACACGCGCACGCACACACATGCACACACCCTCCCCACACGCATACGTGCGCGCGTGCGCGCAGAGAGAGAGAGAGAGAGTTGTTGACTTAAAATTGAATAAAAAATAAATCGGTTCGTACAAATTCGAAATTAACTGAAAAATGTAAATATAATATATAATATTATATAATATGTATAATATTATATTAATTAAAATAAATAGTGATGTATTTATATATATATACACATTAATTGAAATAAATTTTTAATTTTTTTTAAAAAGCAAGTTGGGTCATAAGTAAATGGGTTGAATATGGGTTCATGGGTTTGATATAACCCATATTCAACCCGCCCATATCTAACCCGCCTTTTAAATGGGTGGATTTGGGTTGCACCCATTTAATCTCCAACCCGTTTAAACCCATCACTAACCCACCCAACCCGCCCATTTTGCCACCCCTAAAAGAGTGCCAGACAATGCTTTTCCACCTGTTCCATTGTTACAACTCTTTAGGAAAATTACAAACAATTTAATTCAGAAAAATATGATTCGCCTTGCTTACATGATGCAAGTGGTATTGTGAAAGGGTGAATCCATGAGCTGTATACATTTTTTATACAACCTTTTGTAAATTTCTCTAGGAGCACTAATGGGTAATGAAAACAAGTGGGGGAAAAAAAAAGATTGAGAGAGAGAGAGAGAGAGAGAGAGAGAGAGAAGAGTAGAACATCAATAACATGGTGTAGGGATATTCCTATATTACTAACTATATCTGTACGAGGGAATGGGCTGAAATGGAATACTTATTCCCGTGTCTTATTCTCATTCCTTCATTTGGTACGCTTATGTGAAGTGGAAATTCCCTTTTCAACAAAATGTGGGAATGGCAATCCTCTCTCTTAAGAGAATGAATGATCATTCCCTCATGGAACAAGAGATAGAATAAGAAAAAAAATGAGAAAGAAATGTGAAGCTCAATGGTGGCCTCCGCAACCACCACCGCCCATTAATTTTCACCCCCACCCATCACCTCCACCACCTTAGACCCCTTGCCAATTCCCCTGCCCCCCTCCAAAAAAAAAAACACCTTGAAGAATTTTTTTATTTCATTTTTAATTTAATCTAAATTAATGTTAAAAGTAAAATGACTATTCTGTTATAGTATTACTTGACAATCAAACAAATGAATGAGAATAGTCATTTGCATAGTTACCTAGTTCGCAGGTCGATTTGGTACGTGGTACGGGTACGAATTCACGGTACGGTACTTTGGCCGGTACGTGGTACGGTGGGGGTATACTTAGCTGGAATGCTATTTTGGATCGCAATTCACTTTAAAATTCTATTTCATTCGATATATAGTAGTACATGCAATATGATTTATGTGTGTTATAAAATATGTGTGGAGTACTTAAGAGTAGAGTCTTTTTTGGTTTGAAAAAGCAAAGGAAATTCGTAGAGTCCTTTTTCGTTGGAACCAAAAAAAAAAAAAAAAAAAAAAAAAACAAATTAATTATCCTAACTTGAAACAATGGAAGGACGAAAGTTGAGAGTCCTTTGTTGGACCAAAATCTGGACCTAAATATCAAAGGAAGTTGTAGATATATACTAAGAAGTTACAAAGTCTCTTGTTTTGATTTGAAAAAACAAAGAAAATTCATAGTCTTCTTTGATTGGAACAAAAAAAACATAAATTAATTATCTTGACTTGAAAAAATGAAAAGAAGTAAGTTGTACAGTTGGACCTAATCTTAACCTAAATATTAAAGAAAGTTATAGAGTTCTTTGTTGGACCAACTCCGATGGAAGGCAACCACGACAATAGCAATTTCAAGTCGAAACTTGTTTCTTTCTCATCTCAAGTATGTGTTCTTCTCTTGTGAAAGTGGATTGTCAATATTTACGATTTGGATCGCGAACGCACCCAATTTTGGGATCGCACAATCTGGTTCAAGGGTCGGTGGGGGGGGGGTAAACGAATTAGGTAACTATGGTCATTTGATTATAACATTATTTAATTTCACAACCAAACAGAGGAATGGGGATGGTTATTCCATTCCATTCCCGTGTACTACGAATATAAGTGTGCATCCTTTTCCACCTGTGTGAAGTAATTAAATAGTTTTTCCATCTGAAGTTTGCAAATAAGAACTTTTATTGCTCTTCTTGTTTAACATATAGTTACTCAATTGGATCATGTTTCTCATTCCATAGTTTCATGATTTTTTTGCTAATTTGCTTTTGCATAATTTTTTAATATTTTAGTGTAAATGTGCTATTATTCAAGAGAGTCTAAAATTCTGATGTATGAATATCATGAACTTTTGTAGGTTGTTTCAAGTAACTTGGTTGCAGAAAACTGGTTTCATATATGACCGAAATAATTTAAGCAAAGTTTGTGCTTCACCTTTTTCCTTGTGTAATTTGTGTTTCTGTTTTGTTTCTCTGGTAGATTCTTTCAATAATGCAATGTGAATAAACCATGAAAAATGGCAACTTGAATTCTATCAAGATTTTTCATTTTTTTTTTAAATAATTATTGCAAAAGAAGTGTAAGCATGAATCTGTTTTAGGACATAGACCTTGTTATAAGTTTGATGCAGGCAGTGCTGCAGAGCATTGGCCTTCTGCTATATGACGGGAACCCATCTGATTTAGTAATTAATTGTTGGACAGGAGGGTCATGTGAACCAACGATGAGGCCTCTTGTAGTCCATAGGGAGAAATAACTGCTTCTTCCACCCTTTTTTTAAATGAAGTGTCTGGAATATCATTAGAGCACAATAAATGTAGACGTGAAAGTTCCCTTCCTCTTGTTGTAGTTATGACTTGAGATCTTGATTAATTGATTGCATTTCAACTTAGGGATATGTTAGTTTTGAAACGTAGAGAATCATAATTACTGATATGGTCCTCCCAGTGAGGAAAAATGGATACACATATAGGATAGGGGATTAACTTGAATACTTGATAGGGATATGATGACTTCATGAGACAATAGGTTCTTAAGAACCAGGATATAGACTAATTGGTTTAACTAAGTTAAATTTGATTTTTTCCCCCCTTTACATATTGTCTTCAAAAGGTTCAAGTCATGGATCCACATCCTGTTTTTTCAAATATTGATTGCCCCATCAGAGTGCCTTTGTTCAAGGAAGCTAAATACTTTGTTTTTTTTTTTTGGGGGGGGGGGGGGGGAGCCCTGATGGCGAATGAGTGCATTGTCTCAAGAGTCAGAACTGGAGCCTCTGAGGGCGATTCTGTAACTGTAGGCAGCCTAGGCCTGACTAAATAATGGCCATGCATGAGAACACTTTGATCATGAGTTGGGGTATGCCATCTTACAGAGTTGAGTCATTTGAAAATAGATGGGCACACATTCCTGCATGCATAGAAATGAAGATATAGAGTCATTTGAGAATAGATAGGTACACATATCTATATAAATAGAAATGAAGATATGTTGTACATGCGGTTTTGGAAATAAATTAATGTAAAAATTTTGAGCAGAGACTATAATTTCTGTTTCTTATCCATTCAAGTAATGTTCCCCCTTCTAAAAAGTAGTAATGTTTCAGCCAGTGTGACTATATATGTTTTTGAGATGTTTTCAGCTGGTCCATGTGATTTAGAATTTATAAAGGTCTGGTTTTTCTTTCCTTGGGAATCTTTTAGATGAGATTCTTAAATTCCCTTTTTTTGTTTTTGTTTTTTTGGGGATAAATAAAAGGGATTAGAGGTAAAAAAATTCCTTGGATTTTAAACACAACCTCATTGATTGAGCGATCTGTTATAATAGCAATACTTGTCCCATTGGAATACTGCCACCTTGGATTTAATCTAACTTCCAATCATGGTTTTAGTTCTTTTCATGAAGACTGAACACAGTAACAATTCAATTGAACCATCTTGATGCACAGATTACTTTTACAGTGCCATCACATTCTAAGTACACCATAATATTGACTGTCTACATTTTTGTTCCAGTTTGAGGATTCTGTTGGAGTGCTTTTAGGATCATGTTTTTGTGATATTTTTCATACTTGGTGCAGTTTGAGAAATTTACTCATCAGATGGAAGATGGTTGGGGGCTGGCAACTGATGGAAAAGTTCTTTTTGGAAGTGATGGAAGCTCAAAATTGTATCATATTGACCCACAAACATCTAAAGGTTTGTGTGATAAAAAAAGTTAGTCGTTTGCAAACCCTTTGGTCTGTTTTTATTCAAAGTGGTTGCCTCCCCTCATAGGAGGTTGGGTTGCTTGGCATCCATTCGACTAAATCACCCCCCCCCCCCCAAAAAAAAAAAGTAAACACACACACACGCACAAAATTTTTCCTCTTGTTTTGATTCATATTATCTGTTTCTTTTTGCATTTTCACTGCATCTAAAGTCCACCCTTGCATGATGCAGTCATTCGAAAGCAAACTGTCAAATATAAAGATCATGAAGTGCACAACCTCAACGAACTGGAGTATATAAATGGTGAAATTTGGGCAAATGTTTGGCAGGTATCACCCTATAAGTTTGCTATCTGTTTATGGGCTCCATAATTCGATTTTTTATTTTTAGGCAGCATCTGTATTATTGCATCAAGATTGTAATAACTATAGGGCTATTAAGCTTATGAGTCACACTTTGATGAGAGTGACTGAAGCGAGGCTAGATGTGTGACAAAAATATTAAAGACCAATTTGGTTTTATGCCTAGTAGATTGATTGTGGAAGTGTTTTTTTTTTTTTTTTTCTAATTGATTTAGAGAAAGCATATGATAGGGTAAGTTTATGGTGGACGTTAGAAAGAAAAAATACGTATTTTTAGGCAGCATACGTATTATTACATCAAGATTGTAATAACTATAGGGCTATTAAGCTTATGAGTCACACTTTGATGAGAGTGACTGAAGCGAGGCTAGATGTGTGACAAAAATATTAAAGACCAATTTGGTTTTATGCCTAGTAGATTAATTGTGGAAGTTTTTTTTTTTTTTTTTTTCTAATTGATTTAGAGAAAGCATATGATAGGGTAAGTTTATGGTGGACGTTAGAAAGAAAAAAATAAAGGAAAAAAGAAAAAAAGAAAGAAAAAGGAAAAAGGAGTAGCTCTGAAATACAATAAAGTGATCAAAAGTATGTACGGCAGAATAGTTACTAGCGTAGGAACAGTTAGAGGTGGTACAAATAATTTTTCAATTTCAATTGGTTTGCAACATGGATCCGCATTAAGCTCTTATCTTTTCACTTTAGTTATGGATGAGTTTACCAAACGCATTCAAGACGACATCCCTTGGAGTGTGTATGTTAAATATGATATTGTTTGCATAGATGAATCTAGTTATGGATGAATCATAAGTTAGAACTTTGGAAGCATGTTTTAGACTCCAAAATTTTTAGAGTAAATAGAACTAAGACAGAATATGTGCATTGCAATTTTAGTAAAATTAAAATTACGAATAAGGGTATATATTGAAATTTGAGGATCAAGAAGTGTCAAAAAATAATCATTTTAGGTATTTGTTTGAATTATCCATGTAAATGGAGGGATTCAACAGGATGTTATCTATAGTATTTGAATATAAGAAGTGCCTTGGATGTTTCATGTAACCATAGAATATCTATCAAGCCGAAAGGAAAATTTTATAGCTTAGTTCTAAGGGCAATTATGATTTACAGAGTGTTGAATTATTAAGAAGTAACACACTCATTAGATGAGTGACAGAGATGAGAATGTTAAGATGGATGTGTGGTAGTATAAGAAAAAATAGATCAGAAATAAATTTCTTAGAAAGAAAATTGAGATGGCATGGATGGAAAGATAATTTAAAAAAAAAAACTTAATTTTAAATAACCTTATGGAAAAGACCTACTATCATATGCAAGCCTTATGAAGGATTCTTGTCTCTATATTGGATGCTAGTTGAATTGCTCTGTGTTTTTTGTCTTAACATGCCTGTTATTGACTTTTGGGGTTTTGGCCACCAGGGGGGAAAAAAAAAAGGAAAAGAAAAGAAAAGAAATTGTCGTGAAGGAATGCTGTGACAATGTAGTGGGTTATCTGGAAGGAGAAATATGCTAAAATTTTTAGGGATATTCGGGATGATGTTTTTGGCTTATGAGAAAATGTCAACTTCTTTGCATCTTTTTGAAGTTCAATTGCTCTGAGTTTGCAGGGTTTTCCCTTGTTTTTTTATTCAAATGAATTGCTTAGCTCTTTCCATTATATGTTGCCAATGCGACCCTCCCCCCCCCCTCCTGAGGACCTCTCATCCTCATGCTATCTTATTCTTTGTTTATTATAAAATAAAAAAAACATAACCCTTGATAGAAGTGCGTGGAGGAAAAGTATTCATGTAGCCAACTCCAGTTGGTTTGGGAGTAAGTTTTGTTGAGTTGAATTAAGTTTTTTATATAGGATTGTATCGCAGCGAAGACAATAATTGTTTAGTCATGTTACCCAATGGATATCTTCTGCATTTTGATCTAGTAGTTGCTTGATAAGTCAATTTTCCCACTTAGTGATCTTATGCAGTTTAGATGTTATGCTGTATTTTTGCATTAACTCTGAACATGGAAGGAGAGCCCCCTTTAAAGAATTTGCAGTCTGCTAGTAGAAAATCCTGTGAATTTTGATATGGCAGCTTGCTTGATAAGTCAAATTTCTTCCTTAATGATTTTCTGCGGGTTGAAATGTTATGCCTTACATAGTTTTTGTTACTTGTAACTTGAATGAGAGCCTCCCTAAATGAATTTACGTACCGCTACTTGCAAATCTTGTTTCCTTCTCTTTTTGAGATGTTATCCAACACTGCCAAGGCTGCCATGTAAAAGCCCCTGAATTTGTTAGCCCTTAGTGTGCAGTATGGACTGTCCAATTTGTTGCTTTAGCTTACTGTATTAAAATTTCTGTGTTGACGTCATTTAGACTGACTGCATTGCTAGAATCTCATCTGAAGACGGTCTTGTGCTTGGGTGGATTCTCCTTCCCAATCTGAGGTTCTGCTTTTCATTCGTTACTTCTTTGCAATGCGTAACTGATTTTCATCGTATGTTTATTGATCAGATTACTTTGAAAAGTTACTTGGAAGTTGAATTTACTTAAATCATTTTTGTATGGTTTGTACAGGAGAGGATTGATAGAAGCTGGGAACAATGTAAGTTTTTTCGGTCAGTGATTTATGAATTGGTTAATTTTATTTAAATTTGAGTTGTCTGATTTGCTTAATGCTTATGTTGCCATTTTTCTGCATTCCAGAACATCGATGTTTTGAATGGCATAGCATGGGACAGGGATAAAAAACGCATTTTTGGTAAGTTCTAGCATTTTTTCTTTTGTCCAGAATAGTTGTTATCATTATTTTTTCATGTAATATAACTTCTGCTCATTTGGTGCGTTGCCTTGTATTTATATGACTGGTGGAAGAAATCAATATTAATCAGCATGGCTTGGGGTTGCTTAATTCCGAAAAGAAAAGAAATAACACACGTACACATATTTAAACCAGCTGGGTTGGCATAAATTCCGGGGGAAAATGGCCTTACGTCGATCAATCTCCGATATCTTTTTTTTCCCAGTTATAAACAAAGATAAATGACAAACAAATTGATGTTTGGCAGTTCTTCATTTTGCCAGTTCTTGTGATTTACTTGACAATTATTATTGTAATTATTTTATTTTATTTGCCTTCAGTTACGGGGAAACTGTGGCCGAAGCTTTATGAGATCAAGCTGCTGCCAGTGAGAAAACCATTCCATGGATCCATCGAGCAATTGTGCATTACACAGCCTGTCCACTTTGGGAAGCCTTAGAGCAGATATCCCTTCCCTCCACAGAGCGCCCCCCCCCCCCCCCCCAAACACAAAAAAAAAAAAAAAAAAGAAAAAAAATTGCGTGGCTTGGTCAAATGATCGGAATAGAATTGGAATTTTGTATAATTTTATTGTGAATTTCAACTGGTGGTTTCAGAGATGCAATCTCATTTTATGTTTTGAAGTCTTAATCAGTGCTTCTTTTTTAAGATTTGGGCATGTATGGTTAAATTATAATCGAATGTTCTGATGTACATAATGTTTAACTTTATATATCTAATTAAATTACATAAATGAATTTTTTTATAATTTTTATTTTATTTAAAATAAAAAATTTAACAAATATCCTCCACGTTGTGTGCGTTCATGTCTATTCAATTAATAATAGTTGTGTATTTAACAATAGGATTTTACACAGCATAATTAATCCTATTTTTAATGAAAACTATCATAATTTCTCTATAATTTAAAATTTACCAGTTACTAGTTTTGGTTGTTGATAACATAAAAGCTAAAATGAAAGTTTAGAAAAAAAAAAAAAAAAAGTATTAAAAAGGACTATTGAAAAAGTTTGCCAAACGAGAAATTAAGGTCTCGATTGCGGATAGTTTCTTTTCCTCCATTATTATTATGTTTAACTAAAGGATATTTTTTATCCTTTTATAGAAAAAAAGAAAAAATTAAATATTATAATTTTTAATCTATTTTTGTGTAATTTATATTTTTGGTTTATTTTATTTCTTCTATATTTTTCTAAAAAAGTGGGTAATGTAGAGTGAAAGTTGCTGAATCAAATAGTTGAGCAAGTCGACTGTAGTTTCCGGTTTAATCTAAAAATACTCGTAAATAAAACATAGATTTGTTGCGGAGAAAATTCTCTAATGAAATTTTTTTAACACTCAAAAGTCTCCCTTCCTCCTTAGATTATAATGGTTTAAATAAAAATCAAAAGCCAGTAAAAATTAGGAATTGAGCCTTTTTAAATCTTCAAAAAGGGAAATCGAATAAAAAATAATTCTAAAATAATTAAAAATAAAAATTTCTAAAAATTAAAAAGGCTAAAATTCAAACTTGTGCAAAAAATCATAGCTAAATCAGAACTTGCCATAATATTTTATTTCTAAATATTTTAAGACAGCCTAGTCTACGTAATTAATGGTATCTCCATACCAAAATAATTAATGAAATATGAAAATTAAATTTCAGAATGAATTATTTTTAATATGGAGAGAATGATACAAATTGAATTGTCATATGGTATCCCAAAAAAAAAAAAAAAAGAATTGCCATATAATATATTTGTAAATGAAATATTATGGCAAATTTTGATTTGGTCATAAATTTTAGTTTTTTTTTTTTTTTTTAAAAATTTATATTAGAGAAGATTTCTTCATAAAAATCTATGTTGTTATTATTATTATTTTTTTAAATATTCTTAGATTAAACAGATAAATAATAGTCTACTTGCTTAACTGTTCTATTCATCATTAGTTTTCGCTTGCGTGACTTTGATTTTATCTAAAATTTTTCAAAATAAAATATTCAAATTTTGGTTCAAAATTATATAAAATCAGAAAGAACTTAATCCAACAAATATTTAGAAATAGAGTGATTGTGAGTCAATTAAGTCATTACGCATAACTTTTATAAAATCGCTCGAATCAATTGGTCGTCCATTGAGAAGAGAGTGGTCGCTTCCACACGTTATCCCAGACCCAGGACTTCCCGCTACTCACGGTTTTCTGTTGGTGTGCCAAGATTCGAATTTACGAAGATAAAGAGTTGAACTCAACCCTCTTCTCTTCTCCATAGCAGCTGCTCGCTCTCTCGAATTTTTCGAAACAACTTTTAGAAACTCCATTCCAATCTCTCCGTCGCTCATCTATCTGATCATCTCTACTCCTTTCAATGATGGCGCTAGATCTGCCGTCTCTTGAAAGCAATCTCTCAAACGCTACCCCATTCTTCGGCCTCAGATTATGGATGTTCATTCTCATCTGCATTGCAGCATTATTCGCTTTGATTCTCTTACTTGTCTGCTTTTGCTTCATCTGCCGCCGTCGCCGGAGAAGCAGCGAGAATCGATTCACCACACTGAAGCCCGGGAATTCTCACTCTGCTTCTAGCGCAACTTCTTCTTCGCTGGACCGGAGGTTATTGTCCCGGAATGGATGGGACATCGAATTGGCGAACCAACCGTTGCCTTTCTCCGGCCAATGGTCGGCTCAAGCTAGCGGAAGGCATAGTAATTTGACCCATTTTGGGTCCCTGGCTAGGTGCTCTTCCACGGTTTTTGATACGAGGGGAGGGAAACAGAGATATACGCTGAGGGACATTGAGGCAGCCACCAATGGGTTTTCTGATCAGAATGTGCTTGGCAGTGGCGATTCTGGGATTGTTTACCTTGGTGTCCTGCTTAATGGAACCCGAGTTGCAGTGAAAAAATTGCTATATGACAGGTATAATACATTCACATACATAAATGCGCCTGTGTTTCTAATTAGGAAGTGAATTTTTGAGGTTAATTACTTCAGAGTTGTGTATTCACGAAATTAATGAATCATCAGTGGTAAGGTGGAAAAATTTATAGCACAAGTGGAGACAATTGGGTCTGCTAGCCATAGGAATCTGGTCAAGTTACTTGGATTATGTACTGAAGGAGATTTCAGGTACAATTTCTTTTGTTTATTATTATGTATGTACTATAATGTTTGTATCTCTTCAATGCAGGGACGAAGTTTCGATTTTATTTTTTGGGGGGGGGTGTTGAAATTTCAGTAAAGAATTAAGTAACTATAATTAAAAAAGATTGATACCTATTAAGAGAGATTTCAATTGAGAGAGAATCGGAAAATTCTTGTTGTAAAAATTGATGGGGAGATGAAGTGTATACGTAACAATGTGGAAAATGTGGTGATGATTAGAAAGAGTTTAAATATGGAAGTTGAAAGAGAGAAATTTGTGGGTATCTCTTGAAAAAGAGAATTTAATTTATTACTTTTTATCATTTTTACGTGGGTCTCATTATAAAAATTTAAGTTAGTTGTAATTTTTTATGTTTCAAAAAGAGGGTTGGATATAAGTGAGAGTGAGGTATTTATGAGTTTCTATTCAAAAAGAAGAAAAGTAATTTATTGATTTTTATTTTACCTTAATTCTAATACAATAAATTAAGTTGGTTGGAGACTTTTCAATTATAAGAGGGGCATTATTAACGAAATATTTATTTTTTAATAAAATATAACATAGTTACAGCCACCCCTTGCCCTATATCAGTCCCATCCCTGTTTCAATGCTTCAATTTCTGATCACTTTCTTGTCTTGTTCTCTGTTTGGGGCTTATTAGGATGCTTGTGTACGAGTATGTGGACAATGACAACCTTTACCAGTGGCTTCATAGATGCAAAAGAAGAGTTAGTCCTCTCACTTGGAGTATCAGAATGAACATTATCCAAGCAGCAGCAAAAGGGTGTGCCTCTTTATCCATCCAACACTGTTAAGTTAGCTCGATACACTTTATTGAGGTCATCTTAAACTTATTTAATTTATAATTAATAATTTAATATGTTCTATGAGATTTTGAGTTCTAAGTTTTTATTTGTGGTTATTCTCCATTTATTCTTGTGCACTTATTCCTATTTAGATTGGTGCAACACTTTATTTAATTTGCCTCTCTACCCCAATTGCAAACGTGGATTGGATGTAAAGGAGAGTTTTGTGTTAGCTTGATATACATTGATAAACTAATTTCCTAATAACTAACAAACATCGTAATGTTGATATTATAACTTTTAACTTTGCATACACTGGAGTGGGTTAATTAGTTATTTTTTTTATTTTTTGGCAGCTTGGCATACCTGCATCACGATATTGAGCCTAAGGTTGTTCATCAACACTTAAAGTCGAGCAACATTTTGCTTGATCAACAATGGAATCCTAAGATATCCGATCTTGGGATTGCGGAAGTTTTAGGGCCAGAGTGGAGTCATCTTGCAACTTCTTCCAGGGCAATGTGTGGGTTAGTCTCTATGATTGATCAAATTTAGGATACTACTTAATATGTACTTAAATATCTATATTATTTACTGAAACGTATTTCTCTCTCCTCACCTCCTTCACCCTCATCTTACGTGACATAACTATTTGCTATCCGCTTCCCTTTTTCTTTTTTTTTTTTACAGAATTTTAATTTTATTTTTAAAATAAATTCTCCTCTCTCTACCTGTAATGAATAATAATAAATATTTGATTAAAAAAGTTTTTCCTTCTCTGCATAGTATTCTGTCCATATGAAATGAATTATAATAAAAGATTCATTAAAGGATAGTTAGAAAAAAAATAAAAATAAAAATTCAAAACTCAAGAGTCATTTTCTTTCAAAGTTCCTCTCTCTCTTTTTATAATCTTCCTGCCATCGCTATAAAACTTTTGGATTTCTTCTCTAATTTCCTTTCTCTTTCTACACACGTCCACCCATCACTTGAAACTTTTGGATTCTTTTCTTTTGTATAAGTTTCTTCAATTCTCTTTACAGGTATGTTCAATTTCTACTATAGATTTATAGATATATTACTAAGTATATATCTATTTTTATATCAATCTATTTTGATACGTGGATTTATGACTATCTATTTATACTATATACTAAAACCATGTATTTCTCTTTTCTCACCTCATTTACCTTTATCTTACGTGACATAACTATTTGCTCTCCGTTTCTTTTTTTCTTTTTTTTTTTTTTTACAGAATTTTAATTTTATTTTTAAAACAAATTCTCCTCTCTTCACCTAAATAATAATAAATGTTTGATTAAAAGAGTATTTCTCTCTCTCTGGATAGTATTTTGTCTATCTGAAATGAATTATAATAAAAGATTCATTAAAAGATAGTTAGAAAAAAAAACAAAAATAAAAATTTGAAACTCAAGAGCCACTTTCTTTTCAAAATTCCTCTCTCTCTTTATAATCCTTCCACCATCACTAAAAAATTTTTGAATTTCTTCTCTAATTTCCTTTCTCTCTTTACACATGTCCATCCATCACCTAAAATTTTTGGATTCTTTTCTTTTGTATAAGTTTCTTCAATTCTTTTTACAGGTATGTTCAATTTTTTTGTATAGATTTATAAATATATTACTGTGCATATATCCATTTTTATACTTATCTATTTTGATACGTGGATTTATAACTATTAATATTTCTAATTTTAAGTGTCTATTTTGATTGTTTTAAAAATATTTTTATTCTTTTAATGTTGATAATTGAAAACATTTGCATCGTCGGAACATTGCATGGGTTACTGCTAGTATATATATATATATATATATATTTGTTTCTTACTAGAGCACAAATAAATTACTCAGAATTAAGTTTCTGCCATTTGATGCTAACTAGTATTTTGTTGGTTTTCAAGTTATGTAGCACCAGAATATGCTTACACCGGTGTTTTTGATGAGAAGAGTGATGTTTATAGTTTTGGGATACTTCTCATGGAGATTATTACTGGGAAAACCCCCGTGGAGTACTCCACAGAACCTGAAGCAGAGGTTGCTTGTCTTAAAACATTAAATTTAAGCCTCTTATGCCATGGTTCAGAAATAATAATGAAGTTAAAAATGAATCTCCAATTGCAGGTGTACTTGATAGACTGGCTAAAGTCTATGGTTGCAGGGCAAAACTTTGATCATGTGTTGGATCCTAAGATGCCTGATATGCCTTCATTGAAGGAACTTAAAAGAGTTGTTTTGATTTCTCTGAGATGTGTTGATTCAGACATTGAAAATAGGCCTACAATGGGAGATGTGATCCATATGTTCGAGCCACTTGACTTGCTTCTCAGCCATGTAAGATCAGCTTCTTCTTTAAATATTTCAAAATCTCATATGCTAACTGTAGTTTTCATTCATCCTTTTTGGTACTTCAAAATGTAGGAGTGTTACATTAGGCACAAAACATCTCGTTGTAATTCCTTAAAAGATAATCGTGCTACCATCATTCAAGACTTGAGAAGGACACATTCATACTCTCCTCCTATGAAAGGTGATGAAACTTCTCGTTGTAATTTCTTGGGAAATAATCGCACTATCATTATTCAGGACTTGACGAGTACATGTTCATACTCTCCTCCTGTGGAAGGTGACGATGAAGCTTCTCGGTGTAATTCCTTGAAAGATAATCGTGCTATCATCATTCAAGATCCTTGAAAGATAATTGCGGTTCATCATTTAGGACTTGAGGACATGTTCATACTCTCCTCCCGTGGAAGGTGATGATCCTTCACAAATCATTGTTTTACTATTTTTTTTTCTGTACAGCCCTTTTACATCCCAAGGTTTTTTTGTAGGATTTTTCTTTTTTTTTTTTTTCCTTTTTTTTTTTCTTTGTCAACAGTCTTTTAAAATGCTTTATCACATTCCATTTTACTCAATTTATGAATTTATTTACGTCAAATATATTTCATACTTGATACATCATATAATGGATTCAGGAGTGTCTAAAAAGTTGAAAATTTCCAATTTCTTCAATTCTTTTCTGAATCAAACAAATACACACATATCTTTTATAGCAGTAGATTACACGAATCTGATCAAATGAAGGGTACCACCACCAGAGCAAGTCTTCAACTGAACATTGTCAATAGGCAACTTATCTTCCGGGAAAGGACATGGTCTGAGTAATCCACCAGGGTCCTTATCAGGCAACAGAGCACAAGGCTGAGGACTAACTTTACTCGAAACACCCTCAATATCAGTGCAATTCCACTGCAATTTATTTGGCTTTTCGGACAGATTGATAGTTACATTAGAAATGCAAATCCCAGAAAACGCATCACGCTGTATTCCGGCAAGATTAGCTGCCATCGAAACATTCTCAGCAGTCATGTCTTTGTAATTTATGCCTTGGATCACTGGGAGTGCCTTTGGATTATAACCCTTGTCAGGATGGGACTTGTAATTGCCTGCCATCCAAAATACGTACTTCATTGTGTGCATCCTCATTCTTCTCACATAGATGTCCTTCACGTAACCTCCCCTTCCCACAGCAGTCTTAATTCTTACGCCTGATTGAGAATAGATGGCTGTGATGTCCTCGGCTCTGACGTCTTGGATGCCACCTGACATCTCGCTGCCAAGAGCGATGACAGCACTGTCAGGGGATATGCAGGTGAGTCTCCTGATGATCAGTTGCTCTGTGGGCATTCCAACTCTTATTCCGTACTCGTCCCAGCCACTCTTTACTGCAACGCAGTCGTCTCCTGAGACTATGTAGCAGTCTTGAATGCGGATGTTTGAGCAAGAATCTGCAGTTAAATTTTGAAGTTAATTCCAAAAAGGTAAATGAATTCAAAGTAGAACAGTTAAAACAACAACAACAACAACAATGTATGGCGGAATGTAAATACAAACCTGGGTTAATTCCATCTGTGTTAGGAACCGTAACTGGGGCAAGGATTGTCACATATTGAATAATTATATCCCTGCATTGTGTGATCAGATTGGACCACAATTTTACAGTTTTTTGTTTTGTGTGACGTAATAGACAAATTAAGCTGGCTGGAGAGAGAGAGAGAGAGAGAGATGAAATTAACCTGCTGTAAACGGGATGAACGTGCCACTGTGGGGAGTTGACCAGGGTAAGGTTAGATATCTGAACTTGCTGGGAATACAATAGCTCAATCAGGATTGGCCGGCTATATTTTAGTTGTTTCTTCTTGAACTTCTCCCACCAGATTGAACCCTGTCCATCAATCGTGCCATTGCCACCTGATGATGAAAATCGGCGCAAATTTAACATATCAATCAGTACATTTAAATGTACGTGTTAAAAGAAACCATTCGCCCAACGTGGCTTGCAAGGATCAGTTTAAACATATTATTAAGGTCTTACATGAACCTATTATCTTACTCTAAAAATCGGCTTGTAAGATGGGAGTTATCTAAGACGTTATATAAAAAATATAATTCCTATGATCATGCTTTGAACATATATATATATATATATATATCAAATAATATCTATACATGTGCTAAACTAGAATTACCTGTAATAACGACATCAGTGAGATTTGTCCCAAAGATTAGACTGCTAAACCTTCCTCCAGGTTCATCTGTTCCTCTCCCATAAGATGGCAATGGTTCAATAATAGGATAGTCCGCCTCATTCTGTACCACCCCCCACCCCCAAAACCCAAAAAAATAATAAAAATAAAAAAGGAAAAAAAATTGCATTTAAGCATGTTGCAAGAGATTAACTTTGGTGAGAGACACCATATATAATCTCCGTTTGAAGCTCTACAAAATAAAATAAAATTTTACAAATCTCTACAAACACGAATTACGAGATAATAAAATTTAAATTATTTACTCACTGCATGAATTACGAAATATTTACTTTCACAATTTTATTTTATTTTATACACCTTTATACAACTCCAAACACACCCATAATGTATATAATGCCTCGCAAATTTGATTTAGGGTGCCAAAAAGTAGATAAATCTATGAAAACTTTTAAATATTTCTAAAACACCATAACATATTTTATTCTCCTCATTTTTCGTGAATTTCTATAAATTTATATATATCTACATATTCCAACAAATTTTTACAAATTCCAACAACAATTCAACAAACTCCAATAATTTTTCTACAAATTCAAAAAACTTTTCAATAATTTTCAAAAAATTTGACAAAAATCCATTTGAACAATTTTTCTCTCCACATTCTAATGCAAAAGTTAAAAAATTCAATAACCTTCAAAAAAATTCTAACATAAATTTGTTAGAACGGACCAAAAAATTCATCCAAACGTTTTCTCTCTCTAACATTGTAATACAAAGGTAAAAAAAATTACGCTATTCATCTCTTAAAACTTGATTTGGTAGCTGCGCATCAAACGCTAAAAAATTACCCAAACCATGTTTTCCGTTTTTTTTTTACGCTCCAAATGCGCCTTTAATTTAGTATAGCAATAGTTTGCTTACACACTAACTAAATAATTTTTAGGATTAATTACACTATATCATATTTTCAATTACTCTTTTTATCTATTAACTCTAATACTTTGACCTCCTAATTTATTTAAAAGGGGTTTTATTTAAACACCATTAACTAAGTCGATGAAATAAGGTCAATAATTAACTTTTTGTATGATACAACTTTATTAAGAACAAAATACCCTCAAATATAAGAAAAACAAATAAATATATACATATATATATAGTATACATAAAAATTTTATTATTCTCTTACTCTCTTTACCTATTTAAAAATTAATTTCTAATAAATATTATAAAATAATAATTGAATTTATTAAAATTATAAATTATTTATATCCTTTTTTTGTAATTAGCACTTATTTTTTTATTTTTGTAATTATCCTTCAGCAAGTAAAATTTGATAAAAAATAATTACAAATTATTAATTTATTTTATTTTGAATAAATAGTAATAAATAGTATAAATAGAAAATTATTATTTATTTATATAATAAAATTTTTAGTAATAAATAATTTTAATTTTAATAATAAACCATTATGTATTTTTAATAGTAATTAATTTTGAATAATATAAAAATATTAATAAAAATTCATTCTAATAATAAATTATTGTTTATTAAAGTTTAATTTTTAATAAATTTAATTATTCTTTTGTAACATTTATTATAAATTAATTTTTAAATGGGAAAAGAGAGTAAGAGAAGAATAAACTTTATATATATACGTATACGTATATGTATATGTATGTATTTATTTATTTTTATTTTTTTAATTAACCCCAATTTTTATTATAAACAAGTCAAATGCGAGCCAAAGGTTTCCATAATTAAAATAAATCTATATTTACTATGGATTTTTAGCGGTTCTGATAAGATTGTAAATAATCAATTAGACCAAAAAAAAAAATCTAAGTAATTGATAAAGATTTTGAGATTCAATTAATTTTAATTAATAATAAAATAGAAGGTATCAAAATTAATAGCACTTTTTCTTAATATTAATAAAAGAATTATTTATTTTAAAATTTGTTTATGATAAAGAATATCTATATTTGATAGAGATATATGGGAATCATTAATTTTGATTTTATTTATTTTTTCTTTTTTTTAATCTCTTAAATTATTTGGGTTTAATTTTTCTGTGCGTAAAACTATAAAATGATTAATAAGGGAATTAGTGCTCCTCATTACTCTCGTCAGAGGAAACTATTCAAATTTAATAAAACTAAACCAAAATGTGATTCTCTTATTTATAGTACTTATACACACACATATATAATCTATAGGTGTCATATATTAATTTCCTTAGAAATTATTAATTACTTATAAAATTTAGGTAAATTTTTATATCTATTTTTTTAATTAGCAATAATTATATTTCTTCATCAATGCTAGCCTTTATATTATATGCAATAGATTTTAAAAAATTTTTCATTTCATTAGCGGACACTCTTTGACTAAATCAAATTTCGTCTAATTATCATTTGATCTTTGAAATTTCGTAATGTTTAATAGTATGTGTTTTATTTTTCCTTCTCCTCTACAAATTCACGTCCCAAACAAGTTTAAATATTTACTTAAATACTATTATTTATTATTTAAGATAAATATTTCGATTTTTAATTAATTTTTTTGACAATTTAAAAAATATATAAAAATAACCAAAAAAAAAAAAACTGAGTATTTCTTTGTCAATATAAAACGCACGCATTTAATAGTACGTAAATATGTATACCTGAGATGCAAGAATAACGGCGTCCTTGTGGATGTAAAGAGTGAAATGGCTGGTGAGGTTGAAGCTTCCGGTGAGCCATTTTCCGGGCGGCACAATGAGTAGGGCTCCTCCGTCGGATGCACGGCGGCTCAGTTGGCTGATGGCAGATTGGAAGGCTTTCGTGTTCAGAGTGTTCCCATCGCCTTTGGCTCCAAAATCAGTCAAAACTGCACTGTACTTTCGACAGTTTATTGCCTGGTAATCAAACTGCTCTGGTGAATGTCCACCAGTTCTTCCGCATTCTACCATTACTGAACAGCCTAGTAGTCCCCATATGAAGAAAATGGCGAAAGCAGTCTCCATAACCTGTAATATTTTCTTTCCAAAAATAAAAAAAAAAAAGTTGGAAGAGAAAATTGAACAAAACGAAACAAAACCCACTGCTTTTTTTCCTTTCCTTGAGACCCGAAAAGAAATGATAATACAAAACCAGGAAAACCCATTTGGCAAAAGTTTTTAACATTTTTGAAGTGATTGGATCCGAATCAAATAGCCAGAAAGATAAGACACAGAAGAACTTCGTACATGGAATTTTCGTCTTTGGTTGCACAATCCCATTATCTGAAATTTATATGTTTTGTTTTGATTCTGCTAGGACTTTCTTCCCTTCAGAGGATAGATTTACTATATAGGCGTTTAATTTGGAAGGAGGTGCACGTCTGCTCTCCTTCCAATCTTGGAGAGATGTTATTGCGTAAATAAAGGCATTAATTAACTAACCTTTTTTGGTTGCAAAAATAAAGGTATTAACTAATTTGGAGACAAATTTTTGGGTATGGGTCGCTGTGCAAGTCGGCGACTCTTTGTTTTTGGGTGTCCTTTCCATCAGTCTTTGCAACTGTGCAAATTCGCTGTTTGTTGCCACACCAATTAAGGGGCCGTTTCTCACCGACTTTTATTATAAAAAATTAATTTTTATTAATTTAATTAATTTTTTTACTGAGTATAAAATTAATTTTTACCAATTTTCTTTGATTTTTATTAATTTTTTAATTGTCTTCAATTTTTATTGACTTTTTTTTTTAATTTTTTGAATATTTTTTAATTATTTTTAACTTTTACATATTTATACTAAATATTTATATAATTATTAAAGTGTCACGTGTTAAGAATAAGATTCTATTATTTATTTAATTTTTTTCTTTTTAAGTGGTGCCAAATGGCCCAACAGTTGTCACTTTTTGATTCTTGGCGTGAGTTCCCCTAATGTGTAAATTCGTGATTTATTGCCACAACTGTCAACCTATCGGGTGACGTCTACACCTAATCTTTTCAACAAGGAAAAAGTCTCAAAAAGGCCCAAAAAAA
Source organism: Vitellaria paradoxa (assembly GCA_019916065.1). NCBI lineage: Eukaryota > Viridiplantae > Streptophyta > Magnoliopsida > Ericales > Sapotaceae > Vitellaria > Vitellaria paradoxa. Next base: position 3,494,605 of record CM034240.1, read on the forward strand.
AAAAAAAAAAACTAACTCTGTTTAAGAAGTTTTTGTATTTCCTCACGTAATGATCCACGAAGTAGACAATATAACTGAACCGGAAGTGAAACGGGGCGCATTCCGTTTTAATTCTTGGCGAGAAGGAGACTCTGATTTCATAGGATGGTCCCACTTGTTCGTCGAGATCAAGGATTACTTGTTCGTTGAGATCAAGGATGCGGCCAACCAATTTTATTAGGTTTCGCGGCTGCGCTTCTTGATTAATTTATTTATTTGTAATTAGCGGCCGGCGACGGTCAAAAAAATAAAATAACAGAAAATGGCTATGATATAATTCAATTACTTTGACGGGTTTATTTCCTCAAAGCTCATTATTTTAATCTTGTATAATTAGATTTGACGTATTTTATAAATATTCTATTACATCTTTTGAATTTTGTATTATATTTATTCAGATTTTTTTTTTAAATTTTGATAAAAAAAATAACTGTTGGCTGATTTATGAAATTACGTTTATACTTTTAGTCTTAAACAAAATTATTTTTATTTTACCAAAATTTATCACAAAAAATAAGAAAATTTATTAATAATACCTTCATTTATTTGCGCTCTGTTACAAAATACAAATAAATAATAAAAGTAAATTTTGTTAGTCTTTGCGATAAATTTGGTAAAAAAAAAATATTATTAAAAATAAATTATTTATTGATGATACTTTTACTTGTACTTTACTGTGAAGATGTTAATAAAGTTTGACAAAATAATATAAAATTATTAATAAAATTAAAATTAAATAGAATAAAATTGTCAATTTTTTGGAGCATCTTTCTAATGGTATAAATGTAATTTAATAGTATTAATTGATCAACCATTATTTTTTAAAATTAAGAATTAACCGATATCACAGGGACGTTTGGTAGCACAAATTTTAGTACTTTTTAGTAATTTTTAGTCAAAAATTACTAGTTGTAATTTTTGGTGTGTTTAGTGAAACAAGTTGTAATTTTTAGTAATTTTTACAACTTTTGAGTGTTTGAAAAAATTTTTGGCAATACTCTTAGTAACTTTTGAGTATTTGGTAAAATTTTTAGCATTTTCTAGTAACTTTTGTGTGTTTGATAAGATTTTTAGTAACTTTTGAGCCGATAAAAGACTATAACAGTGAAAAAGGTAAAAGTTGAGATTTTACCAAATACTCGTTTTGTAATTTTTGATAAATTTTTACACATTTTTTACTGCCAAACATCCCCCGCCATATGTAATATATACAAATGTCGTGAGGTCTAGAACGTGCAGGTGAAATAAACCCTTACTTTGACTTAAAATTAGAATGATTTGGTTTAATTTTAAAATAAATTCATTAAATGATAATTTAATTAAATTTAAAAATTTTTAAGCATAAATACAAAACGAAGAGTCGGAATTCCGAATATAGTACGCGAAGAATCCGATTGCCACGGCTGCTTGGAATGGCGAAATACACAGTTATATCATATATAGAAAAATTTTCTCAAGGAAAATAATTACACTAATATTCATGTCGTAATAAATGCTTAAAGATAACCCACCATGCGCAATTCCAATATAAAAACCAAAATCTGTGCCACAAAAATTCTTTTATGGGTGAGTGTGGTTTGCAAACAAACTCCAAAAAATTCTATAAATCTTTATTAATTTTATATCACGTTAACTTTTTTTTTCACTGCATGCATTACGAACTCTCAATTTATCTCACTTTGTCTCTGTTTGGAGCTCTACAAAATAAAATAAAATTCTATAAATCTCTATAAACACGAATTACGAGATAACAAAATTTAAATTCTTCACTCACTGCACGAATTACGAGATATTTATTTTTACAATTTTATTTTATTTTATACACTTTTATATAACTCCAAACACACCCTTTATCTTACTCCAAACTCACCCTATATAAAAAATATTTTCATGCTACGTACTAGGGATGTCAACGGGGCGGGTATGGGGCGGGTATGACTTTTCCCGTCCCCGTCCCCGTTTAGTAATACTCTTACCCGTCCCCGTCCCCATCCCCGTTTCGGGGAAAAAAATTTTCCCCATACCCACCTCCACAAAATAATGAATTCTTCATCCCCGTCCCCGTTTACCCGCGAAGGATATTAATTATTACAAATTATATATTATATGTATAAAATAAATATTTAAAATTATTATAAATATTATATATATTAAATAAAAAAATATATTACATATATATATTAAATAAAAATTAAAAATATATATATAATATTTGAGTTTGACTGATGCACTTAACCAAAGATGAAGTGGTCTTTATTTATTACCTCACAAGACCTTCACTTTTTTGTGAGAAACCGATGTGGGACTTCTAAAAGAGTCACCACACTAACAAAATTAACAAAAAAATATTTAAACGGGTACGGGGCGGGGTGGAGACTACCATACCCGTCCCCGTCCCCATACCCGTGCGGGTAACATTTTAAATCTCCATACCCGTCCCCGTCCCCGCTATTAACATCCCCATACCCTCCCCGAACGGGGCGGGTGAAGCGGGTATTCACCGGGTACGGGTATATTTGACATCCCTACTACGTACATACATATATGTATGTATGTATATGTATGTAACACTAGTTTCTTAATATTTAATTTTTAAAATTATTTTTAAAATAAAGAAGTCACAGTGACAATATTTGTAGTTGTTTCCATTGTGTTATATAATTTCCAACATATCTATATATAAGCATGCCATATGTTTAGAAATGTTTTAAAATATATGTATACACATATATATAAGCATAACATGTTTAGATATTTTTTAAAATATTTAACTCGGCATTATATTATTATGTAATTGTAACTTTGGGAGTGACTATTCTCATCCAATAATAGAAAAATATATATATATATGCTTATCGTCACACTATAAATCAAGTAATAATTAAATATAATCCTATTAGATATATTTTGCTAAGACTTTTATATAATTACACCCCATCTTATCATTTTATAATTTTATTAAATAAAACTAAAAATCAATAAATTTTGTAAAATTAAAATAAAAAGCAAAATATAATCTTTTATTTTTATTATTTTACAAATATAAATACAATTTAATATTTATTATTGTAAATTATTTTTCAAAAAAAAAATTTTATCCCTTGAATTACTTCTCTAATATTTTTTATAACTAATTCTCTTTATATATATATATATATATATATATATATCATGTTAAATATATAGAAAGCATAGTCTGGAAACGCCATTGTGTGTATGACTTAATTTGCGATAAGATTATGACATGCAGCAACTAGCTATAGTTATATTACACTACTTAGTACTTAATTTGTATTACGGTTGTAATACATGACACCTACTTATAATTATCTTAAATAATTTTATTTATATGTTAATTTTAAATATAATCATCTTAATTTATAATTATATAATCTAAAAAGAACATTTATAATCTAAAAAGAATTAATATTGTACATAATTATCATTTATTCATCTTATTTAGTCTATACTTCTATTTATCATATAACTTTTTATTTTTTCTATATTTTAATAAATTATTATTTAAAAATAATAAATATTATTATTAAACAAAATAATAAATAATTATATTTAATAGTAATAATAGTATTAAACAAAATAATGCAAAAACAAAATTAAGACATAATAGATATTATTATTATTAAACAAAATAATACAAAAAAATAATTATTAAATGGATATTTAATTTATTAATATCAATTTATAATTATAATTATTTTAATTTATAATTATATAATCTAAAATAAATTAATATTGTACATAAATATCACTTATTCACAATTTTATTCAAACTAAGTTCATTGATTAGATAAATCCTAATAAGATTTTTTGAATTAAAAATCAAAACAAACACTATTCTTATTTTATCACATGATTGGATAAATTAAAAATTAATGAATTTAATAAAATTAAAAACAATTGGCAGTATCTATATCCACATTGTATTCATCATATAACTTCTTTCTTCTTTTTTTTTTTACATTTTAATAAATTAAAAAAATTAAATTATATCTTATTATATAAATAAATAAAGATTTGAATTTATTAACAAATAACATGTATATATTTCTATATATCTTAATAAATTATTATTTAAAATATAATAATTATTATTACAAACAAAATAATGCAAAAAAATAATTATCTTGATAAATAAATATTTTAATTTATTAGCATTAATTTGCAGTTATAATTATCTTAATTTAAAAGGAATTAGTAGTATACATAATTACTACTTCTTCGCCATTTTATTCAGACTAGAATATTTATTAATATCATTTAATATTTTTATTTAATCTACACTTCTATTTATCATTAATTTCTTCTTTTTAGTTTTTATATATTTTAATAAATATTTATTAAAAAATTAATAAATATTATTATCATATAAATATTATTAATAAACAAAATAATCCAAAAAAATAATTAACCTCTTAAATGAAGATTTTAAATAATTTATTAATGAATAACATGTCCTTTATTATTTTTATTAAAAAAATAAGCAAAATAAGTGTAATATCTTAAATCAAATTGTAATATTGTTTATTAAAATTATATATTTATTTATATATATTGTAATATTATTTATGAAATATCAAACAATGTTAAAAATTAAAAAAATAAAATTGAAAATGGATAAATCAAATCTAATTAAAGTCCTGCTCAAACTTTTATTTATTTACTAACAGGATTTGAAATTTTAATTTGATTAAAATCATATTCTAACATAAATGGGATATGAATAATGAGAATTTAAGTAATAAATAGATAACAAGTTTTCTTTTCTTTCAAAATTTTTGAGACGTTTTATTACATCAATTTTCTCTTCGATTTTGCATTTTACTTGGTACGTACTTATTTTAAAGACTTTGTGATTTACTTAGTACATACTTAAATTTTTAATTTTAACAATCTCTCATTTCTTTGATCCTCCTTTTTCTTTGTGTTGAAGTGTTTAACTATTTGATCAATATTTTAATTTATTTTACATTATTATTTGATTAAATTTGTATAAACAACAATATATTACTTTCAAATATATTTCTATAATTTAACTATTTTAGTATATGATAATACGCTTAACTTAATCACATAATATGACAAATCCGTGAATCGTACGGCTATATTACTAGTATACATATATATTTCCCTAGTTATACTATACAAAATTTTATAGTTTCTCATTTTCTATCTCTAAATAAGTTTAATGTTAAATATCAATTTCCTATGTAATAAATTTTCAAACTAAATTCTTTTTAATTTTTAGTATTATAAGAAAATTGAAGAGATATACTAAAAATCTTAAAAACAACAATACGTAGAAAAGGATAAGAAGTAAAGAAGAAAAAGATAAAAATGAAAGACGAATACAAGAATAATATATATACATAATATCAAAATGCGCAAAATGAATACACGCGTTTTATTTACGACATTTCTTATATTTTTTCATTAAGCATGACAAAAAAAAAAATTCAATTAGATAGTGTTTAAGTACCTTGCACATATACTTTTTAAATATCAATATAATTATTATTTTATATTTAAATTTTCATAATTAAATTATAAATGACAGAGTTATAGTCTTAGTCTACTTGTGTAAATTTCTTAACATGAAAATCTAAATTAAATAAAAATTGTTATATTAAGTGATAGGTAATATTTATGAGATGAAAATAATAATTGATTAATAAAATTAAATATTTTAATTTAACATATTTTAAAAAGAATATGTTTTTAATATAACCAATAAAGTGACATGTGTGGCTCATTTGGTAACGCTTTTGTTTCTATTTTTCTGTTTATCTTTTCAAAATTTTGTAAATTGGTAACAAAAACATATTTGTTAAATCTATTTAAGTAAACAAAAAAATATGCTTTCTCTTTATTTTTTTCTATTGCAAACATTTTGTCATTTCTAATATTTTGTCTATTTTTGTTTCATCATATTAAACTAAAGTTATTTTTCATAAATAATATAATTAAATTAATTAAATTAATATGTAATATATATTATTAATTTAATTATAATAAATAATTAAATTAAATTAGTTAATTTAATTAATAGGAAATATATATTATCAAATTATTTTCAATATATAATAAAATAAAATATATTAATTTAATTTAATATAAATATATTTATTAAATTATTTTTAATAGATATTATAATTAAAATATTTAATTTAATTTAATAGTTAATTTAGAATAAATAATTTAACTGATATTAAATATATTTTATTAAATTATTTTTAATAAATATTATAATTAAATTATTTAAATTATTATGAAATGTATTCTATTCAATTATTTTTATTGAATAATATAATTAAATTATAATTAATATATTTTATATTTACTAGATTAACTAATATAATACCTATATTTTATTCAATTGTTTTTTATAAATAATATAATTAAATTAAATTAAATTAATATGAAATATATTTATTATATTCAATTAATTTTTTAAAAACTAGTAAAGTTAAATATTTTATGAAAATAAAAAATTAATAGTTGTAAATAAAAATATATTTTCAAATGCAATTTCAATTTTTATTTCAGAAAAAAATGACAACAGAAAATAAAAAATAAAGAACATAAATATATAAACGTAAACAAAAAAATGATAGCGTTACTAAACGGCCGCTATTGTCCAATATCTTTTTTACATATATATATATATATATATATAATGTTAAAATTCTCTAATAACATCTCTAGATAAATATAACAATTCCATAAAAAGCCATTTCCTTTTCTTTTTTTTTCCAACTGTGCCCATACCTTCACTTTTAATATCGTGCATAGTTTCTTAGGCAACTAAGAAAGTTTGGAGTCTTTGGATAAAATTTGATTGATGCATGTTGAATTTAAGAAGCTTAGCTTCCATACACTCTTACACATTTATATGAATGCCGAAAAAAAAAAAAATGAAAAAGAAGTAGCAGCAGTCTTATTAGTTTTTGGGCCTTTAATTTTTAATTTTGTTGGGGGCCCATGAAATCGAGGCCCGTCCGTACTAGCCATCCAGTGTCCAAGCCTTCCCATGTCACAAGGAAGACACGAACCAACTTTGGATTCGGAATTGTTTGCATCGAAATGATTTGTGAATTGAGTGTTGTGTGAGCAAAAAAAGAAAAAAAATCTATTATAATTCAAAGGAAAAATATCGGTAATAATTAGAAATAAGTTTAATAAAAGTATTTAGTGGAAAAAAATAATAAGAAAATTAAACTAGTGCATAGGTTCTCATACTACTCTAATCCTTTTACTAGGGTGCATAGTTAAGGAAAATCGAAGTTCAATTTAGCTAATCAAAGAAAAGGGGGAGAAGCCCACTAGCTCACATGGGCCCATTGGGGATTCTCATGAGGCTAATGTTAATTATTATCCCCTAAAAGTTTAGTTGGGCCGGCGGAAGAAAAGGGGTAACTGGGCTGAGTTCGGAATCCAATTTTAGGGACTTAATTTTCACTTTTCAGCTAATGGATGCTTCACAAGGTTTATCCAAGGTTAGTTGCACTTACCTCCTCTCAACATTTAAATAATTACATTTATCACCTCTTAATATTTAAAATTTATATTTTAGTTATTTTAAAATATTATTAACAATGGCATCCTTATGTTAAATCAACTTTTAAAATTTAATAAAAAATATTAAAATAATCTAAATTTTTTTTAAGTACTTTTCTTATTTTGTCCCTCCCTATTTTCTTTACAAAAATTCTCAAATTATTTTATTTTTACTTGTTTTGAAAATTTTTGTAAAAACAATTGACTTATATGTGAGGGATGGAAGGGTAAAATAGGAAAAGTATCAAAAAATTTCGTTATTTTCACATTTTTGTTAAGTCTTAACGATCAATTTAGTAGAAGAGAGTTACTATTAACAATATTTAAAATAATAGAGGTAAAAATAATTTTTCAATATTAAGTAATAGTAAGTGTAATTACATGAATGTTGAGGGAAGGTAGGTATAACTTATCCTTTATCTAATGATCAAAATTTGGGGTGTGGGTAAAGAAAGGTAATTATAACTTTAAACTTTTTTATGTACATTTCAAACCGGACCCAAAAAAAAAAAACTTTTGCATATAGATTAATAAGTCTCTTTTTTTTTTTTTTTTTGTTTATAACTCAAATAAAATTTTGCTCTCATACTAAGCACAAAAAAATTTATAAAAGTTAATTATTACTATAATACCAAATGTAATTAAATTATACAAGTAAATTACTAATTACACTTACTCCAAATATAATATAATTATTACAGTTTAAAATTTATTCTTATTATTTAAATATAATTAACAAATATATATTTCTTCCGTATTTATTAATCCAGCAAATTAAATTTGCCTTTATAATTCTTTATATCCTCAATTCAAACTCTTTTTTTTTTTTTCACCCCAATCCAAAAATAAAAATTTGTTTTCTAACAATAATTCAACTTTCATACGCATGCAAAATGCACTTTAGGGTCCGTTTGGGAACTCTAAATTAGCACTAGTTAATTTGTAACTAGCTTCTAGTAAATACAAAAATTACCAGATTACTTTTACTAATTTTTTCAAGCTATTAGCAAATTTTTAACACATAAGGGTATAAATGTTAACATTTTAAAAATTTTATATTCTCAAGAAATTAGCATGTACTAGTTAACTAGTGCTAATTTTTCCTAACTAAGCCTTAGGCTCAACCCCTCGTGAGAAGAAAAGGAGAAAAAGGCTCGTCAAAAAGATGTTAAAACATGCAAACTTCCAAAATCTATCTTGATAATATATAATAATGTATTTTGGCATTATTTAACGCTTTTGATCGTGTCAGGGTCTTGTCGATAAAAGTAAACAGGTTTGGCGAAGTAAAGATAGATATATAATAATTTGTTTGTTTGAATATCGTGTGGGATCAGGTAAATGCTGCAAGAGGCGGATTGTTCATTTGTTTGCAATGAAAAAATATTGTACTAACTCCGGTGCAATATTTTCAAATAAGGATAACGGGCGTGTTTCGAATTATAAAAATTAGTATAAATTTATAAAAAAAAATTTATAATTTTTTAATCTTTTGAATAAAAAATTTAAATTTTATAAAAATTTATAAAAGTTTGTAGTACTATATACGCACCTAAGATATATCATCTATAATTCTTCAAATAGTAAACTTTCAAAAGTTTTCACTATTATTTATTAATGCATATGATTATTTTTTCTTACGGCTTTGCATTTCTTTAATTGGTAGATCGAGATTGCAAACGAGTCGAGTCGAGTACCAAGTTGTTCAAGTTTATTTATTGAAATTTTTGACAGGTTTGAGTGGAGTTTTTATCGAAATAAAAATAATGTGTTTAATCTTATTTGTTAATTTTTTTGGTGATCTTTTATTGATCTCAAAATCTTACATTTGAACTCCACCCATTAATTTATAAATAAACTTGAACTCGGTTTGAACCTAATCCGGTTACAACAGATGAGTTTGTTCTTGAACTTTTATTAAACCTATTTAATTAACTTTTTCCTTTAGTAGACGCAAAATATTAAGTAAAATATGAGTGGGAAAAAAAGTGCTAAAGTAAAATTACTTAGACAACCAATAATTTGTAAAGTGAGATAAAAAAAAAAAGTAACTTTTAATGTTTTTTTATTGTTTTTAAAATTTTTTTTTGGCCACACAAAATGGAGCCTATATATAATTATATTTATATATATACACCATGGGTGGATGCATATAAGGGCAAGGGGGTCAATTGACCCATCTGTAAGCAAAATTTTTATAGAAAATAATATAATTTTTGAAATATTTTTATACTTTTGCCTCTATAAAATATATCTTTCAAAACAAATTGCCTCTATTATTTAAACAATTTATAAATTTTACCTCCACTGGAAACAAAATTTCTTTAAAAATAGTATAAATTTTGAGATATTTTTATATTTTTATTCTTATGAAATATATCTTTCAAAACAAATTATTCATATACCTCAAGCAATTTACAAGTTTACCCCCATTAGAAGTAAAATTTCTTTAAAAAATAATATAATTTTTGAGATATTTTTATTCTTTTACACCTATAAAATATATCTCTTAAAATAAATTACGTATAAATCAAGTACATTATATTTATTTATTGGATTGACCTTACTGTTACAAAATCCTAGATACGTAACTGATATACACTCAGTTATACCACGACGTCAACATGCCACCAGTAAAGTTATGTGTAAGATTAATGAAGGGAATCTCATCGGGAGGACACCATGATAATCCAATCCGCGTCATGATCAACCAATGGCAACGAGGGTAATGTAATCTATTTGTGAGTGGGGGAATCCCAATCTTTTTTGGATAGGGAAAAGTGAATAGGATCAGCCAATGAGAGGCTGATGTGTACCAAAACAGGGAGAACACCATGGTCCCAAACCGACGTGGGATTGCCACGCAATGGCCACACTATAGCCCGTGAGTGAACACGCAATTTATATTGCCTGAGTTAGGCTCGCGACGGAGGTGTTTGTTGGTCGGTGGTGCCACGCACGCGCACGGGCCTACCATGAGCCGCCCGTTGCCTATCGTTTCGACACTTGGCCCCCCAAATAATTTCAGTCAAACCTTTTAAGAGTTACGCTCTCTTTTATTATATACTAACTATTATCTGTGTCTGAAGGCACATAAATATAATTTAGCATGTAAATAAATTAAATTTAAATTTATAAAACAAATTTACATGAAAAAAGTGTAAAAATAAAAATTATTAATCAAAATAGATTAAAGTATAAAATTTTATTATTTATTACAAACATTATCACATTTTTTAAAATATTAATTTAAAATATTTTATATAAAAATATTAAAAAAAATGAGAAGATGGAGAAAAAAATAATTCAGACCATTTAACAAATTCAACAATTGAAAATACTCCAAATTTAAAATTTTAAAAAAATAGAGATTTGAGTTTAGAGGCTTTGTAAATAACTCAAATTCAAAATTCAAGTTTGCTTTATAAATTTAAATTTGAGTTATTTACGTACTAAATTATATTTTTGCACCTTCAAGCAGGGACAATTGCTAGTTTTTTATATAAAAAAGTATTAAAAAAATAGGGGAAGATGAGAGAAAAAGAAAAATAATTTTAACCATTTAACAAATTTAATAGCAGAAAACTTTAAACTTCCTTATTATATAAATGACACATAGTGTAAAAGTGTATGTATTTAAAATTTAAGTTTTAAGAACATTTGGATGTGACATTTATGTGCGTGTCGAGCGGGCATGCTGCAGTTTTGAAACATATTAATCACATTCAAAAAAATTAAGATTTTTAAAAAATTAATAAAAAATATACAAAATTAAGAAAATTAAAAAAATAAAAATAATTTTGTAATCACATTTAAAAAAAATTTCATATAAAGTGATCAAAAAGACAATTAAAGTGGGAAGAAAAAGAAAAAAAATAATTCAAACCATTAAATAAATTTATTAATTAAAAATTGTCAAATTCCAATTCTTTTGCCTGTGCTTAAATGTAAAGAAATATAATTTAATGTGTGAAGCCTGCGCAAAGTATGAATAACTTAGCATAACCTTTCCTTTTCACGTTACGTACATAACTGTCACTTCAACTAATATATTTTGTTATGTAAATTTGAATTTTAAATTTCAAAATTTGAAAAAGATAACAGTAATAATGTGACAAAGTTTTAGCGATAATTGGAACAAATATCAAATCATAAGTTATTTAACGTGTAAATAACTCCATTTTGAATTCATAAAACAAACCAATATGAAAGTGTAAAAATAACCTATAAAAATTAAAAATCACTAATCAAAAGAAATTAAGGTATAAAATTTTATTATTTATTATTGCTATTATCACATTTTTCAAAGTTTAATATCAAATATATTTTATTTAAAAAGTATTCAACAAAAATATAAATTTTGAGAAAGAAAGAGGAAAATTAATTCTAGCCATTAAGGAAATCTAAATTTTCAATTTAAATGTTTATTTTTTAATAGAATTTTCAAGAAAACTGAAGTTTAAGTATTTATTTTAAATAAAAAATTAGTTGATTTTGTCTAATAGGTATCCCTATATTGTTTAATATCCTTCTATCATTTTTTTGTTTATATTTTTCGCTGTCTTTTTTTTTTTTTTTGAAACGAAAGCTGAAACTGTATTTGGAAATAAAATATTGTCTACAATTAGTTTTTAAAAAATTAATTGGATTTGTAATATAGATTTCATGTTAATTTAATTTAATTATATTGTTTATTAAATTAAATTAAATTAATTATGATATTTATTAAAAATAATTTAATAAAATATATTTGATATTAAAAAAATTAAATTAAATTAAATTATTAAATATATTAACTAATTTAAATTATTTAATATAATTTAAATATTTATTGAAAATTTCAATAATATTTTTATATTAATTTAATATGAATTAATTAATTTCACATTAAATTAATTAATTAATTATTTATTTTATTTAAAAACTATTTAATTTAATTAAATTATTAAGTAAAAATAAATTAATTAATGAATATGATACATATTAACTGTAATATGAGACAATAAAATAAATAATTCACTATAATACAATAAAAATAGACAAAGTGTTAAAATTGACAAAATATTTGCAATAGAAAATATAGAGTAAAAAGATTTTTTTATTACGTTTTTCTATTTAAGTTTACATTTTTTTAAAAACAAAAAAATATAAATAAATTTAACAAATATTTTTCTGTTGTGAGTTTATAAAAATTTATAAACATAAATAGAAATTTTAATTTAAATGTTTAATTAAAAAAATTAATTGACTTTGTCTATTAGATATTCATCTATTGTTTAGTATTATTATATTTTTTAAATATTAATTTAAAAAAATGTATATTTTTGTGCCTTTAATAATATTAAAATTATTAAAATTAAAATTAAAATATCTATTTAAATAAAAATTAAAATTATTTTCTTTGCCTTAAAATCCCTCACCCCCACCCCTTTCCTTTTTTTTCTCTTTCCTGCAAAGAAATATTTATAAAGTAAACGTACATAAAATAACCTGTATAAATCAAAAGATATCACATTTTGAAAAATATTAAATTAAAAATTTTTATAAAAAATATTATTGTATTTTTAATATTAATGTAATAATATTTGTAATAAAATTTTACACTTTTTTATTAGTTATTTTTATTTTTACAGGTTTCTTTTATAATTTTTCATATAAATTAAAAAAATTTACATTTAAGTTTTTTTAAATCAAATTATATTTTTATACTTTTATCTAAATTTAAAATTAAAATTAAAATATTATTTTTTATCTTAAAAAACTCTCCATTTTTTTCTTGAAATCTTCACCCGCCCAACCCAACCCCTCTCTCTCACTCACTCTCTCTCTCTCCCCTGCACCCCCGGCCCCACCCCCTACCCTTCCCCCCTCTCCCCCTCTCTCTCACTCACTCTTTCTCTCCCCTGCACCCCGGCGCCACCCCCTCTCACGCTGCACAGCCCCCCTCCCCCTCTCTCTCTCTCTCTCTCTCTCTCTCTCTCTCTCATGCTAACACATATATAAATGTCTAATTGTAATATAGATTGTAATATAGATTCGTGTACATACTTTTAAAAAGTTTTTTTTTTCCTGTATTTTGAATATTCTTTCATTAAAGGAAAAGTTTTTTTTTTTTTTTTGTCCTGTATTTTGAATATTCTTTCATTAAAGGTTGATGATGGAATTGGCTTTAGGATGAGATTAGTTATATAGTTCTGTATACATTCACTTTAGATACGTTTAGAAGGGTAAAATGGGAGTGAAAAAAAAAAAATTAAAAGCTGGTGTTTTAGTGTTTGGTAAAACATTAAAGATGGTCAATTTTGTCGTGTTAGTAAAGTGCCGTTTGGAGTAATAAAAAATTTTAAAAAATAGTAAAAAATACAAAAAAATTTTAAAAGTTATTTATTTTTATTTTATTATATGAATTACAAACTCACAATTTATTTATTTTTTGTCACTCTAAACGTACCCTAAGTTTTTAAGATATCAATTTTTACTGAGTTGACAAAACTAATTTAAAAGTTACTAAAATTTTTACTAAACACTTAAAATTTCTTAAAATTTATTAAAAATTACTATTTATTTTATCAAATACTTAAAAGTTATCAAAGATTACTATCACCAAACATACAAAAAATTTTACTACCAACTTTTATGAAAAAATTACTAGAAATCACTTAAAAAATTAACTTCCAAATGAGGCCTTTACTTTAATTGTTTTGTGTGCAATTACCAATCCACTTTCTCTATTTTTATCAGCTTAAAAGAAAATCGATAAAAATTGAAAGTTGAAAAAAATTAAAAATAGTTGTAAAAAGTTAGGGATTTTTAGTTTAAAGGAAGTTGAGAGAAAATTAAAAAAAAAAATAGAGAAAGTGGAAATTTTTTTGGTCAAATTTGACACTCTAAACGAACTCTAAATTGCATGATCATCAATAAGTATATTTGGGAAAACTTAACACTTCGTTTGAAAACATTCCTCCTGTGGAATTGGTTTGATTTAAAAATAAATAATTGATTTGATTTGATTTGGTAAATAAAATTTATTTTGAAATATATTTTAAATTTAAAAATTGAATTGGTTTGATTTAAGAGAAATATTAAATTTGGCCATATTAATATAAAGTAGAAAATGTAGTATTTATTTACTTAAATTGGTTAAGAAAATAATGAATTATCAACAAATTCTATTATTTTAGATTGAGTTTCAAATTATATAGAAATTTCAAATTTTAAGTTATGAAAAATCAAATACAAATTTTATTTTATATCCAAACATAAGAATTGATTATAATACTCGTTAAATGAAATCAAATTTTATTAAATTTATCATTCCAAACGGTGCGTAAACACAAAAAAATTGTTGCTCAGGGTTTAGCTAAATTGATTCTAAAAGAAATTGGTTTTTCCCACGTGTGCCTTATGATGTACTAGTCAAACTTCCCCAATGATTCTTATTATTATTATTATTATTATTAATTGTTTGTTTAATGCTCCTTGCCCCACCCTCCCTCCCTTCCTCTTCATCTCTTGTATAGCTTTTTCAAATGAAAGTATGAGAAGATAATTACCATGACTTTTTGCTGTCTACCAATTAATTAGGCCTTCATCACCAAAGTAGTTAGGTAGCAGCTCGGCACAGGGAGTTGATGTGGATGCAGTGCTCATCTAGTGGGTTGGGCAAGACCTGCCTACATGCAAGCTAATTAGTTGAGGTTTGACCTCCAATTTCATTTGGGCCCGCAAAACGTCAGTCAGTCAACAAAAGCCCAACCAATTAAATAATTCAGGCATAAGTCATTTACAAAGTTACCAAAAAAATTTCAGCATAAATCCATCAATTAGTAAGAGTTTGGATTTGTATATCAATGGCCACTAGTTTTGAATATCCTAAGGACTACTGAAAAATATACCTAATTGTTAACTTTAAGACTCCATGAATTAGTTGAAATGCGCATAAATTAATCCGAATACTTTTAATTACAAAAACTTTTAATATAAATTTATTAACTTTTAACAAAAAAAATATTAAAAAAGACTAAACATTAAGGGGTGTTTGAAGTGATAAAAAGTGAGATAAAATGTCATTTGAGAAAACTTTTTAAGTTTAGTACACACATCTTAAATTGTATTTTTTAGAGATGAACAGTAAAATTTCCACTCCAACGGATTGAATTTTCGTTTGAACGGATTCAAAATTTTGTATCAGTCATGACCTCTTTACAGATTAAACCAGACTCGAAATAGTTTCTACAATCCGTTTGGATGAAAGCTGATTGTACGAATCTATTGGAACGGTTTCTACAACCCTAGAAAAAAATAGTCACAGTGGATGCCATTCGATAATTTGAGAATCCGTGGTGAGAATGATAAAAAATTTTTTACTATTTAATTAACCGAATTTTAATTATCGACTTTTTTTTTAGAAAATATTGAACTTTTTTCAAATTTTGAAAAAATAAGAATGTGTAAAAATATAATAGAAAATTTCAAAGATTTTTAAAAATTTTCACCAAATTTTGCGTGTACTAAACACACCCTAAACTTTCAAACGCCCCTACAGTGCAATGAACATCTGCTTTAGGAAAGATTTATTACTAAAGATGCTGTTAATACTGTAATCTTTCAAATATCATTCATTTCCTTTTCCTTTTTGGGTAACTGGGTACCCTCATTCCACAGTACAAGCTTAGTATTATATATATATATATATATAAACAGCCATGTACAGCAAGACGATCATATATTTATAATCACTGTATTTTTTCTTTTTTCTTTTTTTTTTTTTTTGTTTTTTGCCATTTTCTCTCTATTTATTGAGCCAAAGAAACAAGGAAGTCAATCATTTCATTATAAAAGTAGTGTTGTCAAACACTACTAATACAAAATTTGCTGGATTATAAGCCGTTGATCACGAACTCTTGGATAGTTTAGCTCTCCGATTAACCTCCTTTTCCAGCTCCTCCAGTCCTCCCACTTCCTCAACTTCCTGCATCGCAGCTAATACTTTTATTAATCTCTCCCCCCACATTTTTAGAATTCAATATTTAAATTTTAAAAAATAAATATACGAAAATAAAATTAAATAAATAATTAAAAAAAAAGGAATTAGATCAAGCCCACCCCCACCTTGGGTCCCAAGAACAGCCCGTATGGGACTCCGTTGAAGTTGTCCGAGTGGTGCAGCTAAATCCCGACATCAAAATCAAAACAAGCTCTTAACCGTTAGATTCCGTTATTAAAAAGTAAAAAAAAAAGAGAGGTCAAATCATATATGTTAATAAAAAAATTTTAATCCCGATTAATTGGCAGGATTAACGTGGGTTACCTGATGAGCCGCAGCTACTCTTCTAAAGTAGGGCACGTTGGCGATGGGGCCCACCGGGAATCTTTTGTGAACGAGACCATCGTGAACGAACATGTAGGCCATCCCAAACACCGTAATTCCAAGCCCCTGTTCAAAGAAAACGAGGTTATTATGAGAATGTCCAGGGGCTTTTTCGTCACAACAGCTAACTATTGGTCCGTCCTCAACAGTGATTGACTTAAGATTTCAAAGGTAATTGGCAATGGAGATAGATATAGAAAGCCGCTAGAGAGAGAAAATACATAGAGAGAGAGAGAGACTTACGGCTCCGAAACAGAGACCGGGGACAAGGCCTTTGTGGAAGAGGCCATAGGAGAGGAGAGCAATGGCGGGAACTGCGTTGATAATGGCAAAGACGTCGTTTAGCTCAAACGGGCCTTCCCTGGGTCTGTGATGAGACTGCAATAGAAAAACCAGTTCACGAGAGTAAGAAGTTAAAATCCTCTATCACTGAATCACTGGCTGAGAATGTTTCACGTATTGCTTTCTTTCATGTCGGTGACTCGGGAAACCGAACAAACCTCGTGCATGTGCCACAACGAAGCGTGCCAGAGCGCCCTGTGAGCCCACCTCGCCCAAAACTCCATCCCCACCTGGAATCCATCAGTTACCCATTTGGGGATCAGACTCTCGAATCAAAAAAAAAAAAAAAAATTAATAACTCTTCAAATCCTAGAATCTAAAATTAGAAGGCGATTTCACAACTTACTGCGGCTCCCACAGAGAGAGCGAATGTACCAAACATCTCCGAATAGGGAACCTCTCCACCCTAAACCGAAAAGGCAAAAACACAACCCAAATTTAGAAGATATTATAAGAGGTAGATAAGAAACCAAAAGATTGACAAAACAATAAAAGATATCCACCTCCATTTGCCACCAGAAGCGATAATAAACGGACATGACCGCCATGGACGTAATTCCAAAACTAGACATGACTGCCGCCACGAGATAAGTGAACCGCTCTGATCTCTTCCTCGCCAGCTTCTCCGCCAGGCGTGTGGCCGAGATCTGTTCCTCCGTACCCTTCTCCTCGTCAAGAGCTTCCAATTGGATATTCGATTTCTCCTCCCCCATGACGAAACATACAGTTGTCGTTGTCTTCCGACCATATCGAAACCCCGTATCGGACCAGCGAACCGGCAAAGAAGGAAGATAGGAAGGAGTGACAATGGAATTGGGTTTGTACGCAAGGAATGGGTTTCGGCCCAAACGCAAGGAGCGGGAGCTTACAGCGACGGAAATTCCGGCCGCCATGGAGGGCGGTGGTCGGATTTTCGCAGGCTCAGAGAGAGAGAGAGGGGGGATTGGTTGGGTTTGGCGGACTCGCTGTGGTTGTTAGTGTGGAAGTCTGGACCGCAGTTTAAATGCACGCAGACCACATGCTTTGTTTGTGGACTTATATATACTGCTACAATGTTCGACAGGCGCAAATAGAAGGTCCTGCTTGTCCACATAATCACATAAATGCCATTATTACATTTTTGTGAATTGCATTTCCTAACAAAATTTTCACACTAAGCCTTCGTCTTTTTCAAAGTAAAATACTTTTAAAACAATATTTTTATTCGGATTCTTAAAAAATATTTTTTTAGAACAATGAATATGATTGACGAATTTAGTGCACAAAATATTAGATTCAAATTTATATTCCTAAACATTTGGGTAGAGTGTGAAAGTATATATATTTAATGAGTTTATTGAGTATGAATTTATCAGAATGAGGAATGTTCTTTTAATATCCAAATAAGTTGGAAATACCAATGGAAAGAATTCCTATTATTTAAAAAATTAGGAAACATGAAATTCTATTAAAATCTTGTGCGTACGAAAAATCAGTAAAAAAATTTCAACTTCTAATTTTGGGTGCGCTTGGAATGACAAAAAATGAAATAAAATGAGATAAGTTATAGGTTCGTAATTCATACAGTGAGATAAAAAGTAAATAATTTTTATGATATTTGAGATATTAAAACTAATTAAATTAAAAAATAATTTACTAATAAATGTCCTTTATTTTCTTATTCACTCAAATAAATACATGCATTTGAAATTTTATATTTCCTTTCCTTTTTTATTTCTTCTTCCCTCGCCAATTAATACTCAATCAAAATACATCTTAATAATAATTACTAGAATCAATCTTATACTTTTAGAAAATATAATTCTCTCTCTCATATTTTACAAAAATATTCATATTGCACCTCTCATTTTTTATCTGAAATCTCACTTTAAGTCTTACCTTTTGTTTTATTTTGTTTTTATTATTTTTTATAATAATTAAGGACCTTAATTTTTAATTAATTACAATTTCTCATTCATTAACTATTTTATTTCTGAAAATCGAATGATTAATAGCAGGAGTGAAATTTCGAGTAATATAGTTTCATCTCAAATACATTGATTTGAAATTCATAATTTTTCAAATTGAATCTTATATTTAGATTAATTCAACCAATTAAAAAATAAATAAAGAATCTAGGCCTAAAATGTCATTTTATCAAATGGATAATGATGTTTAAAAATTAAATTATCATTTTAATAAAAAGGTAATTACACTTTACTCTACTGTGGTTTGGGTAAAAAAATAGTTAATCACCTTCTAATTCAAAAATTAGTATATCTCTCTTATGATTTGAACTAAAGTATAAAATTGAAAAAAAATTAATTTAATTAAATTCATATCACACGTGTCATATAAACTTATACGTGATTGTCTAAAAAATATTATTTACAAAAATCAAGTCAAATCCAGTGTTTTTAAATACTAAAAATTGTTCCATTCTAATGTAAAAATATATTTTTATGCACCATTTCAAGAATTTTTTAGTAAAGTATTCTTTTCACACTATGGGTTTGTTTGGAGTAAGAAAAAATGAGATAAATTAAGATAAATTGTGGCTTGAGGAGAGTTCGTAATGTGTGCAGTGAGAGAAAAAAGTTGATGTGATATAAAGTTAACAGAGATTTATAGAGATTTTTGGAGATTTTCAACGAATTATTGCACACCAAACGGATCCTATGTTTTCTGATTATTATTATTATTAGGATCATCGTATTTTAATTTTTTCTAACATTCAGTATTTTCTAAATGTCTTTTTTCTTATATTTAAGAAGAACAAAAACAACCACACACTTTCTTTAGAAATGTCATTTAATGATGCATACACTCGGTCTCCCTCCCTCGACAAATGACAGTAGATTTTTGGCACGTCGTTTGTTTGTTTCCTTTTTTATTCGAGAAAAGGAAAAAGAAAAAAGAAAAAGAAAACCACGGGAAAGTGCGGGAGTGATAATATCGTAATTTAACACCGGAGGCAGGGGGCAAATGATTTGAATAGTGGAGGTCGTGGGTGCAGTAGACAACTGTCAAAGATCAGACGATGGAGGTGAGGAATGTGAGGTGGATGGGCCGCCGCTGGATTGCGGAGGAGGAGACAGCGAGTCACCCATGGACTTGCCCCGAACCAACCCGATTGCGTGAGCATTCGGTTTTGTATTGTAGTGTCTTGCTTATTGCATTTTGCGTGGAGCTAAATGTTCGGTGCTGTTTGGGTACACGTCTCAATTGCGATTATTACTAATATCTCACAACCTTAGCAATCGCGACCTTTTCTCTGAAGACGTGGATTTGCCAATTAGAACGACCATTACTTGTCCAAATGGGTGAAGTCCTATGTAAACATTTGGCATCCACCACCAACAATTTTGTATTCATTACATATAACAGTACAACCTAACTTTGACTCAAATCTTAATTTTCTTTTTAATTACTAGGATTAAATGCTAGGGCCAATCACATAAATTAGATTTAAAATCTAGTCGTTTTACATTTTTCTTTATATACTCTATCTTCTCTTTTCATTTTCACTTTTTCTCACTTGCTAACTTTACTTTTCTCATTCTCACTCTCTTCAAACTATTTTTTTGAAATAGAATTACAAAACTTTCTTTTAAGTTTTCACTCTCCCTACCAATATGTGGTTGCTAAAATTTAGGTGGTATTTGTTTTATTTTTCTGTTTTTTATTTTTTATTTATGTGTTTTATGTTTTAAAAATCTTAAAATAAGAAAATAGAAAATGTTTTATTTTTCTTTATTTAAAGATTTTTCTTATTTTAGATTGGAAACGCTCAAAATGACTTTTCGTCATTTTTCATTTTATGTGTAAACCTATTTTTAGTTTTTTAAAACAAAATTTGAAAATTGAAGTGGCCAAATGCGTTTTTTATTGTCTTTATTTTGAATTGAAAACGTTCAAAATGACTTCTTGTCGTTTTTCATCTTATGTGTAAACCTATATTTAGTTTTCTAAAAAAAAATTTGAAAATAGAAGTGGCTAAATGCGTTTGAGCTATGTTCCTTATTTTCAAAAGTATAAAATGAAAAATGAGCTCAAAATGGAAAATAAAAAATAAAAAAACAAACCAAATGACACCTTAGATTTTCATCATAGATAATAAGGTTTTATTTGGATCAATTTAATTCTTATATTTTTAGGTATTTTTCATAACTAAAATTTTAATAATTAAAATTTAACAATATATATATATGTTGAGTTTTCTTTTTTTTTTCCCTTGTTCATTTTAAATTTATTCTTTTAAAGACTTAAAAGCCCACAATTACAAATCATAAACATCACCTTGTTGAAAAAGTTCTTATATATTTTTTAAATTATAATTATTTAAATTTTGATGATCAATAGGTTTAATGATTTAAAAATAATATACTCACAAATTTTCATAACATCTTAATTTATTACAAATTGCAACTATTTTTCTAATTATATAACTTTACTCAAGTTAATGTTTCAATCTATTTTTGTACCTCTAAAACCCACTTTCAATCCAACATTTCCTTTCAACTAATAGGTGCTTACAATATTAATGTCAGCACCTGCATCAATTGTACAAACTGTAGTTTCATAATTGACAAGGATATTATTATAATAAGGACCCATGATAAATAAATAACGTGTTTAGACTCTTTTAAAATAATTTATATTATTTTTTAATATTAACTAATATTGACATATAATTTCTAGATTGGCCAATGCCCTGGTGACCCATCACCTCCAAATTTAATTAAATAACTTTAGTTGCTGATGATGCATCTACCCCACCCCCACCTCCCCACCCCACCCCAAAAAAATAAATAAATAAATGAAAATAAGCTTCGCATTTCATGACTAAATGTCGTCGGTTTTCTTTTGCAAAAATGTTATTTACCAATTTAAGAAATTTTATTTATTTATTTATTTATTTATTTTTAAGTGGTGACTGCACCAACGTTAGACGTAAATAATCAAATAGATTAATATGTGTTCGTGTAGATGTTTGGATTCAACTAGTAAAATGTTTAATCCAATATAATTATTTAATAAACGAGTTTAGGAAGTTTTAAGAAGTTAGTCGGATTCCAATAATTATCGGAAAAGAAACCCAACGCTAATAAAAAAAAAAAAAAGAGAGTCGAATTGTAATTTTCTTTGTAACTATCCGTTCAGAAGGATCTATTTAAAAAAAATTATGTAAAAATTAAAAAAATTTCTATGAATTCGTTTAAACGATTTGTGATTAAGTTTCAAACATTAAAAAATTACTTAAATTATAATTTTTTTTTTTTTTTTGTTACTCTAGACGGCAAAAAAAGAGAGGCGAATTGTAATTTTCTCTCATGTACTGGTCGTGTTTGTCAGTGGCCTCCAAGTCAACGATTGAATTGTATTCATGTGGTAATATATATATTATTATTCAGAGCACATTAAGCCTTCACCCGCGCAAAATGCGTTGATTTTCATTTGTTTATTTATTTTTCTTGTACCCCAAAAATGCTACACCTAAATTCCTCCAACGACGACCATCCAAAATGTAGAGTGCGTGTTGGGCTCAGCCCGGGGATGTCAACCACCCAAAATTTAATATTATTTATTTATTTATTTATTTTTCCCGTGGAGCAAATCTCAATAATCAGGAGAGTTTACAAGTAAAACTGCTTGATAAATTTATTTATTTTTTATTCTTACTCTTTTACTACCACTGCTGCTACTATTACAAAACTGTTTAAAATTAAAAAAAAATAATACAAAATTCTACAAATCTCTATAAACACAAATTACAAGACTGTGAACTTTAAATTTTTTTACTCATTACACAAATTATACGAGACACTAACTTTCAAAAAATTATACAAATTTATATAACTTCAAACATACTCTATGTTACAATTGACTTTCCTCACTATTAATATACGTGGATTCCACACACCTTCAATACTTGCTACTTGCGAGGTCTGTGGCTTTCCTCACTGTAATCTCACCGTAAGAACAAGTTGCTACTTACCACACTTGTCTAAATGTTACAGGCCCACCATTTTCTTCGATTTGTGTGTATGTTTAATATCTGACTTTTTTTGTCTAAAAAAATATAGAAAAATATATTATAAGTAAACTTCATCGAATTTGATGTGGAGTGCAATTAACAAGTAGATGATATTCTTTTTCTTCCCAAAAATGAGAGGCAAAAAAAAAAAAAAGGGGGAGGGGGGCGGCGAAGGAATGAAAAGAGGAAACATTGCCCATCTACTTTGGGCCTCCCGGCCTAGTGTTGTCTTGGTCCCAATCAGTTAAAATTTATAGGCTTGGAGCTTTGATTTCTTTCCTTTCCCACAGTTATCAGTAACCAAACAGATATTTGATTGTGACTTGCGAGTTATCACCATCTCGCTTGTGGAAATTGTACTGTAAATTTTGCCCACGCGGGACCCTTTTAGCCCTAAAGATCTCAATCAATTAGAGTAAAGATCAGTAGTTGAGGAAAAGAAAGGCATTTGGTCTCGGGTTTAACACACAAAGAGAGACAGACTTTTACTTAAACCTTACAGTTCACGAGCCAGAGTCCAATCTTCAGGAATGAGTCCAATATGAACGTGCTTTGGAAAGATTTTTTGTTTTTTTCGAGAGGTTGGAAAGATTTCTCACCACCAACAAAGAAATAAATAAATTAATAAATAAAAAGTACACTTTCATTTCAAATTTATAAATACAAAACAACATAAATGATGATTCCAAATCCACACAAGTTGAGCATTACACATCCAACTTTTCAAATTCTTCATCATACACAATCTAAGATTCAGTATTGAGTTACATATTCAGTAACCACTTTCACAAAATTCCCCTTCACATGAGATTATCCAAATGTCTGTAACCATCCGGGACCGTAACCTAAGCGGCATGTACATGAGTGGAACATATGTTATAAAAGCGTAACCCAAGCGGCATATAAATGAGCGGAACATATGTTATAAGGAGATGCCACCCAATTTACAAATCAAAACACTTCAAATAACTTCCATGCGCTTAACATATATATATAATATATAAACCAAGCAAATAAACGACCAGAAAACCACAGCTTGATAGATACCGCTGCCGTTACCAGGTGTGCTAAAATTTATTTTGGCAACTACTAGGAATTCAAGGGTTTGCACGAGCTATTGATTCGTCTTCCAGACATTTCTTGCCACCAGAAAAAAGCAGATGACTGCACGAGTCTCTTTCCATAATCCAACAGTAAGTTTTAGAAAATGCCTTGCGAGTTAAGAGGAGAATATGCTCTTTAGTTTTTAAGAAATCTTCTGCCATATCATGCTTTTTTAAAAAAAAAAAAAAACACAACCAATTATGCTTCAAATGAAACAAATGCCTAAAGAAAGAAAGGAAACATTGCCAGATGAAAGGCAAATCAAGACAAGCAAAATTCAGATACGAGAGCACAACTATTTGGGAACTTCAAGTAAGTCTAAGAATGGAAATTTAACTCGAGAACCCAATTACCTGCGTTGCTCCAACAACGGGTATGGGATGTGGATATGAAAAAAATAATAAAACCTGATGCCAATAACGGCAGGGGTAGAGTTTTGGTCATTCCAATTTGAACTCGGCCCGATTACATTTAAGATATTCCTTTTATATTGTGATAATACATAAATAGTACTTATCCAAACAAATAATATAAAAAAGAGGACAACCTAGTGCACAAGTCTCCCACATTGTGGGGTCTGGAAGACTCTGAGTGGGTTCAACATGCTAAACCTGATTAATTAAGTGGGGAGAGTAAGTGATGAAGGAGTTCAACCTGTCACGAGTATGGGCACATGTATGAGGAGGACTTTTCCCATTATGGTCGGGGTACTGTTTCGCTAAACCCATCCCATTGCCATCCCTAATGATATCAAGAAAATACTAAGAATAAATTCAGCAATAATCAAATTCTCACACCATTTTATCAAAGCAATGGTACCAAAGAAAAGCAGCTAAAACCAACTCAAAGCTAGTGTTCTCTTGTGGAAACTATAACAAGATACAACTTGGACAGCAATGGACTATAAGACTGTTAATATCTATTAAACCATTAATGGTTGTAGCTAAGCTAAAACAAAATTTATTCCAGGTTACGTTGCCTCAATATACAAGGTTTCAACAGATGCTGTTCTATGCTCTTAGGTATCTGAAACAATATGTCAAAAGGGGAACCCCAAGCAGCCAAATTCCACAAATACTTAAAATTTGTAATAAGTTGGGGTGTTTAATTCACACGTTCTAACATTTGAATGAAGATGGATGAAAAGACAAGGTCATGCTGCCATGCTTTACAATTAATGGCCAGATGTTTTCTCCCTCATTTAGTGTTTACTGACATGCAAAAATGCAGTCACGTGAACTAATGGGATACAATCCCACATCTTTTCTTCATGCCCTCCCAGTTCAACTACCATAAATCAAATACAGCATCAACCCTAGAGAATAGCCACTTTGTGTGAATGGTAATTTAACCTTCAAAGCTAACTGCCATAAACCGGTTGGCAGCAAGACTCCATATGCGCAGGTATAAGTTGACAAAGTTAACTAGATATAACACAATCTACAGTCTACACTACAATTTCAGTGGTTAACTTCATTTAAGAGGTCAAACTTAGCTGCTAATCGCGACTACATTTGGAAGCGTACAAATGAACATACCAAAACAATTCAAATTCAAAGCGAAACTCATAAGTTCTGAAATTTCACTTATGCTCACAAATTGCTTGGCACCAAGGAATTAAAATTCGAACCTTAATCCAGTCATACATTTTAAGAATACATATTCTAGTCCATATGAGTGTTTTTACCCCTTAACAAGATGGCTTTCACACCTAAACTGTATTTTTAATATCGGCTTAATCATAGCTAATCATACTGTGCATCACCAAGATGTACTTTGAGACTCATATTTTGTGTAAAGAAGTACAGCACACAACCAGAACTACATCAAGTTCTACTAGACTCCAAATCATATCTATCAAGCAGACTCTGAAGCACAAATTTCAATTTAGTTATAGAGGAAAGCTATTATAGCAGTGACAATCTTGCGGTTGCCTTTAAAGCAAACGCCAAATCCTATCTCCTTTTAATGCACAAACATATACCCAAGCACAAAATTCATTTTAGTTATGGGAGGCAAGATACTAAAGAAGTAACAATCTTGCAGTCAACTTTAAAAACATAGAACCTAGGTTGCCGTTAACCAACTTGACATCACCTTAATGGATTTTAAAAAACAATTAACATAAAGGGTGTGTTTGGTTTGCTAAAAATCACTAAAAAACTCTAAAAATCTCTAAAAATCTTTAAAAGTTATTCATTTTTTATCTTACTGCACGAATTATGAACTCACAAATTATCTCACTTTATTACATTTTTTGTCACTCCAAACGCACCCAAAGGCATACAAGCATAGACAAGTTCGTATAAAAGAATAAACGCAGAGCGTTTAGTTCAAAGACTCCGATGCTTGATAATCAGCAAAAGAAACGATTCACAAAGAAATATAAGTGGAGATTGAGAATTTGGCCCTGCTAATCAAAACTGCTCCCAAATCACAGATTACAATTGAGCTGACACAAGTAATAAAACGCAAATATCACTTCTAATTGCAAGAATAGACCTAAAACTATCAATAAAAACAGTAAGACCAACAAAATAAGACAGACAAACCTTACCTTCCTGCTGTATATAGCTTTAACTCTTGCCCAAAAACAGCCAATTAGTAAAACATTGCACCCCAAAATGACAACCCAAATAATCCTAAAGATTCATGGCATTGGCACAAATTCTACCCTCCAAAGAAGGAGAACCACCCTCGCTTTTTCGGTTCCTCTTCCACCATCACTGCCTGCATGCTATCCTGCTCAACTAACCTCCACGCTGCCTGCTCAAATGCCAACCCAGCCAACGTTGGCGGCTTATTTAATACAAGTGGGTACCCTCTATTTGTACTCCGAATCACCTCAGAGTCCTCAGGAATTACCCCCAACAATGCCAAACCCAGCATTTCCTGCACATCCAGCACCGACATCATATCTTCGCCTTTGATCATATCCGTCCGAACGCGGTTCACAATCATCTTTATATCCCTAATCCCATCACATTCCAGCAGTCCCGTGACTCTATCAGCATCGCGCAAGCTCGTAATGTCAGGCGTGGTCACCAAAACCGCCTCATTAGCCGGCGTAATAGCAGTAATGAAGCCGGCATCGATGCCGGCGGGACAATCGATGAGTATAAAGTCCGGGGAACCTTCTGGGCGATCCTTCAGCGCATCAACTAGCCAAACTAGCGCTTTCCCACCGAACCCGATTGGGAGTTTCGACCGGGGCTTCGATATGCACAGCAATTCGAAGTTGGACCAGCGTTTGTCGCGGACTAGGGCTTGGTCGAGCCTGCAATCCCCGTTGAGGACCTCGACGACAGTGTAGTTGACTCGGTTTTCGAGGCCGAGCAGGAGGTCGAGATTGCGGAGACCGACGTCGGCGTCGATGGCGACAACGGAGAAGCCGAGTCGAGCGAGGGAGAGGCCCACATTGGCGGTGGTGGTGGTCTTGCCGACGCCGCCCTTGCCGGAGGTGATGACGACGACTCGTGGGGTGTCGCCGGCCAGTTGGGGCTTGCGGTTGTATTGGAGGACTGATCTTATGGTGATTGAGGAGTAGTAGGGCTTGGTTGTGAGATAAATGGGTTTTAGGGTTTTGGGCATGAAGGGTCTGGAGGTCGGAAAGTAGATAGAGGAGGGTCTAGGGCTAATGCATAATTGTAGAGTTACCATCGCTTTTGCAGAGAGAGAGAGAGAGAGAGAGAGAGAGAGAGTGAGCAGGGCTAGAGGAGGAAGAACATAGTCACAGAGATACCTGGAATAGAGCTTGAGAAAGTCGAGAGTGTTACTTTTTTAGTTGGAACCTAGATTCATTGTTGAGCCGATGAATATCTGCTGTTGCTGCTGAACTGTAAAATTATCAAGAGTCCAGGGTATAGGTTTAATAGTTATATAAATTACCCTTATTCCTTACTACAAATTTCACTCCACGACTCCACTTTATTAAACTGTTTCCATTGCTAAATTTCAATTTAGATATTTTTCACTAACAAGTCATGTTGCTATTTCTAAGAATATAAAATTAGAAAATCACATGATTTGTTCAATTTTCTCAAAGATATTCGTTTTTGTTTGACTAAATTACTAAATATTATTTAACTGAATGAATAAATTTTGATTAAATTACAACAATTGATATCTACATTTCAGCTCTTATAACCCAGTCAGTTAGACTAGAAATTTGTTGGAGTTCGAACTCGATTGAGTTTGTATCATGAAGTTTGGATCGTGGAGTGTGAAACTCGCACCCAAGCCCGGAGTCCAAAATCCGTCCTAATCCAAATAAAACCCAACCCCTTTCTTTGTTAAACTGGAAGGAGCACATTTTACAAAATGTGTGCCAGCAATATATAAATAAGAAATAAATATTTTGAAAATTTATTAATATGAACAATAAATAAAAGTAAAAACTAATATAAAAAAAGAAATATAAAAGGAATAATATCGCATTATATTAAAATTAAAAAAAATAATAAAGATAAAAACTTCACGTCCTTAAGATTAATCTTCAAGAAGCCCAAAATAACAACTTTGCACTGTTTTACAATTAATTCACAATGAAACAGTTGAAAAGAATTTGACATTTTACACATAATTCACAACGAATGACTAGCGAAAGATCTTGCATTTTGTTTTTAACTAGTACACAAGACAACGATGCTGCAGAAAACGTAGCTCCTCTCAAGTACCGTGCCTCGAACTATTCTGACGACGCAGGGTGGCATCTGCATTTTGTTGTTTGTCCAGAACCATCGTCTCCTCCTTAGTTTCAAGTTCTGAACTAGTAGATGGTTTAGAAATAAGGTTTTTAAACCATGTAGCTTGGAATCTAGGACTCCCTCTGTTGGAACTATTGCCAGAATGGGACTCAGGTGGACCAACAGATGACAATGAATTGGTAGTAACACCCAACAGGAACCGGTAAGCCACTTTGCTGGCTGATACAATCTCTGTTTTAGCTTGTCTTAGCTGCAACCCACCCAAACAAATGCTAAAGTAAATGAGCCATCAAAATCGAAGACAAAATAATTCAACTTAAAAAAGAACATATAGCTGCTCAAGTATTCCTGCATTCCAGGTGCATACTACAAGTTTACACTGCAAATGATAAATAAAATAGGCTGCCTCACAGTAGAAAATAAATTTGTTGAAAGTGTGGGTGTGCGCATGTTTTTGGATTGAGGAATAAAAAAATAAAAATAGATAAATAAAGAAAACAAAAGTATAAGCATCTCACCCTAAATGCCGTGTTTCCTGCTATTTCAACCGCAGCATCACCCGCATGGGCAAAGCGGTTAACCCAACCTGTTACAGAAGCTATAAGAACCTATTCTACCATGGGAATGGCAATCATAGAACCGTTCACTTTAATACACAATCCTTTTTTTTTTTTCATAGGTTCAAAAGAACACAGGACCGAAGCACGAGAGTTACAAACTGACAGTCATACTACAACCAGATTACACAATTCCTTTTTTTTTTTTTTCATAGGTTCAGAAGAACACAGGACTGAACCACGAGGGTTACAAACTTACAGTCATACTATAACCAGAACTACACCAACAAAAGTAAAGCTTCATAAGTTTACAGACATACTTTCGGAATGCACATTGGCCTCTCTTTTTCTTGGTCCATATTGGTCTTAAGGAATAGGGAAAACTTTGTATGCCTCAACAAGACCAACTCCAAATATTGCAAAAATCCAAATTAATGCATTAAAAATTCTTTAAAACTATTGTGCTCATCAATATTTTTGTTTTTTTTTTTTTAATTACAATATTAGAAGTCAAATTATAGATTGATTGGGAATTAATTCCTCTATTATATAGAAACAAAAACCATTTAATAACATGAATCACAGAATTCATAAAAATGGAAGAAAACGTTAACATGATATCCATGCTTTGTACCTGAATCTAATTTGTATTACTTCAGAAACTGATACATAATACATGTTGATTATCCAGGACAATTTTTGTCGTTTTGTAACTCATGGTGTCCGGGTCAATTTGGGCGCAGCTTGACTACCTAAACACATAATAAAGCTAAATTGTAACCCAAAAAAAAAAAATGTCACATGATGAATTAAATGAAGATTTCTCTAAAGATTATATCTATATCTATCTCCACTATGTGGGGCACATGAATGTCAGCAGGCAGCACCATATACCACTACAACAGGACAATTTTTTCTTTCAATTTTTTTTTTTTTCCTGGTTGGCTTGGCCGCATGGGGATGAATCACTGCACAATTCATTCATTGATACAAAAGAAAATATTTTACAATGGCATGCAAAAAAATTTAAAAATGCTTTAATAACAATATCAAGGACATTGAGTGACCGAAATAGAGAGGAGGCAATGCAATTACCAGGAAGTTTAGGTACACCAAGCCTTTCACAGAACTCGTCACAGAAATGATTGCAGTTTTTTGATAACAAGTCATATGAGCATCCAGGCCACTCCCTACTTAGTTCCCTAAGGATCTGATTGACGTTGAATATAGAAAAGTTTGTTTTTCCGAGAACAATGCATTCACGATATGCATACATTGGATTCTTTCCAGCCGGGCAACTAAAAACTCCAGTACCTTGTTCACAGTACCCAAATGACCATTCATCATCTCCAAAAACCTGCCATCCATCGCACAATCCATATAGTTATGCAGTATAAAATCTCTAATTGCACTACCAACCACAGCAACATAAAAATTTAGAGATGGTTAATGAAGCTAGACTGCAAATACAAGAAATATGCATACAAATGGAAAATCAATTGATCATATATGAAAGCATTCTTAAGCATCCTGTTTTCACCTGTTTTTGCCAATTTTCTTGTAACAATTGAGAATTCTTGCAATTCTTCTTCAAACATTGGATTAAATATTTTCAATATGCCAAATCTTAGTAGTGAAAAGGCAACTCAAGATGAGCAACTCAATGATATCATGGATGAAGGAAAAAGAATAACTAAACAGTATTATTCTTTATCATGATTCATGATCATTATGATGCATCTGTACTCACAAGGAATAACTCTTTTTCCTGTCATTTTGTAGCTAAGAATGCAACAGCAACTAAATTGAGCCTGATCAAAATTTAATCGCACACAATTATGCAAAATAGATTTAATAAGAATAAAAAAAATAAAGACTAAATTGAACAAATTTTAATTAAAATGTGAATTTTTTATTAAATAAATAAGAAAATTGCATACAACTTAAAATGAGATTATATATTTTGAAACTATTAAATGATTACTTGAATAAATGATCTTGCATCTTTCACAATTATTGTTTACAGAAAAAAGGAAGAGAGAGAGAGAGAGAGAGAGAGATTACAAGATCATCAATGATAACAAAACTACCACAAAAAAAAAGGAAAAACTAGATGTCATATTTTTTAAACAATATATATACTAATAAATCTTAAAAATTTATCCACACATTGTACACTAATTCTTGATGGTATATGACACACAAATTCATCATTTTTCATCTTTTACTCAATATATAATCCTAAAAATAAGTCTTTCACTATTAATTTGCTATCTTACTTGTTTTAAAGATTTTTAATAAAGAGAAAAAAAAAAAAAAAGAAATAATGAAACTTCTACAAGAAAAACAATCCCACTTATAGGTGGAAAAGAAATCCACACTTATACTAAGAATTTTAATTTTTTCAATCCTTGCAGAAGTCTTGTAAAATATAAATATTTATATCAATAGTCAATCATAATTTTCCTATTTAGGAAGGAATATTGTAAAATTTAGGAAATATATAAGCCCTCACTTATACCAAGAACTTCAATTTTTCCAATCCCTACGAAAGTTTTGTCAACTATTAAAGTATCTAACTTAAGACCAGTTGACAAGGAATGGGGAGACCCATTAATGGATCTTATATTAGTTTATGAGGCATAAGTCATCAATATGGGATATATCTCAACATGTGACTCCCACTCACGTGTGGAGAGGCAAAACTGATGTATTGACTACAAGAAATGCATAAATAAGAGATTGAGAGGCGAAAGGGGGTGAGTCCTCCTAAAATCTAGCTCCGATTCCATGTTAAAACATTCAACTCAAAACCAATTGATAAGGAAAGGAGAGATTCATTAGAATCTCATACTAATTTGGGAAACACTATTTTATTGATGTGGAACATATTTCATCATCAACCAAAAGTGGATTCGTTTGGGCAATTGCCCCCTCCCAAAAAAAAAAAAAATCTAAAAATTACATTTATGACACCTTTATTCTTCAACTGAATAAATAAATAAATAAATAAATCAGTATTTTGCCCCCACTATCTACCTACAACTGTCCCTCATGTAGGGCACATGTCCAGAGGCAGTTCAACTCAAATTAAAATAATTTTGGATTTTTCTAAAGTCATCCCTACAAATTTTATTACATTACCACAAATACCCGTAAAAAATAACTTTATTACAAAAATATTCTCTTTTTGTCTCTATTAATCAATTGTAGGTAACTTTTGCCCCCGTCGATTAAATATTCTGGGCCTGCCCCCGTCATCAATAATCAAACATTAACTTTCCTGGTTAAAAATGATTGTTGGAAAATTTTAGGAAAGTTCTCTACCATATCAATTTTCCAGAGGGAAAATCTAATATTATGTGCATAAAAGCGGGAAATACCATATAAAACTATATATGCATAGAATTTTTTCAAAACATCGGGGGGGGGGGGGAATAGATTTTTTTTTTTTTTTGTTCTAAATGACAAGATAAGGGCTTCAATTGATCCTGATTTGATTCAAATGGAGAAATAAACGAATGGGCTTGGTTTTATTAAACAAGAAAGTTCACTATCGCAATGATTTACACATACAAACTGATTCTTGACTCAAAGCAGTTTAAATAAGTATTACTTCTGAAAGTAATTAGGTGAAAGGAGTCAGTCCTCAACTGACAAGTCTATATGATGCACTTTAAAAAAAAAATGTCATTTAAAGTAGTGTGTGATAGGTTAGAAGCACTTCAAGGGATAAAAAAATCAACTATGGCTTCAAAATCTTAATGTTTGCCATATGCATCAAATAGCATCAGATAATTAATTTTGTTGAGAGCAAAGTTCGCGTGAATTTAAAAGGTTACTAAAATTGATAAACCTTAATGTGTAAAGGTCACATAAGCAAAAGAATGCCATTGTGATTGTCCCAAAACATGTCCATAATGACTAGAACTCCATCAACAATGAATATTTGTTCCACCGATTCGACATAGTATATCCGCAGTTTAAAGATAACCCTCCATATTGCATATTCACTCTTTTCTTCTAACCTAAAAATCAACGGAAGTAACAACTCGATGCTAACTGATATGCAATTTTCGTCTACTCAATACCTCGATGAGATCAAAGCTTAGATAATTCTCTCAACGCATTTGCAAATCACAAGATATTTCTAAGTGAAAACACTTGGAAAAACACTGGCAATAACAAACTATGCTGCCAGGGCTATGCAATCATAATCCAAAGGTCTCAAATTACAGATTTAAAACTGACTCAAACGGAAAGCGCACAAACCAAACATGCAGTTCAATTGTCACAGAGCACCAAACCAGTACACTAATGTCTAAGTTGCCATTCATGAACTACCATCACTTCATACAGAATTATACGAAGAAAGTAAACGCTCATCGAAGTGGAGATCTCAAATCAGAGTACCAACAGCTCAAACTAAACCCTAGATCTCGTATCCAATCCAACATTATATGATTCTATACAAACATGTGTGTGTGTGTCGAGAGCAAGAGAGAGAGAGAGAGACCTGGACAGCGCTGTGGAATATGCCACCGAGACCGATACGGTCTTTGAAGATCTTGTTGATCTGAACAATGGTATTGTTCGTCTTATCTGAACCGCTATTCGTGACATCGTATACGTGGAGGACCACCTCCGTCATCTTCTTTCCACCTAATGCTTCTTCCTATGCGTGCCACAGAGACTGATCCGAGAAACCCTAAACCGCACCTCTTCTCAGTCTCTGTCCCCCTCTCGACTCTGAACTCTCTCTGTATTTATCTGCAATCAAATGATTCAATTCAAATCAACCACAAAAAAAAAAAAATGAAATAAAGAAAGAAGAGGAGAAAACGCAATCATTAGCACCCCCACCGATTAACAAAAGCTCCCATTGTCGTCGCCGTCAATTAGTTCTTTATATTTGCGAGAGTTTGTGATTTGCGTCCAAATGCTCAGTCTTAAACATGTATACGTTTGTTTTCTTCTAGTCTCGGAAGTCCAACAGTGGTGCAAGGGTGCGGTAAGATGGGTTGATTTTTTTTTTAAAATTTTTGGGCCGAAAGAAGCGAGGGGCCTCCGTGAAAAATGAGGCCTCAATGTCGACTGAAATTACGAAATCGCTGACCTGGATGCCACTCAGGGACCAAGTTGGACGTGGGCCCCACCAAGTCATGCATGCCATTGTTGGTTATGGCTAAAGGCGCCGACAAACGCTGTGGAACTTTCTATAATGACAGTCCCCCCCTCCCCCCAAAATTCAAAATCTTGAAAATAATTTATATTAATTAAACGACTTTATTTTTAAATTTTTACACTTTAAAATATAATATTTTTTATCAAAATAAAATATAAAATGTAAAATTTTATTTATCATTATAAAATAACGTTCATATTCATTAATTTATTGAAAATACTAATTCAACTTTTTATTTTTTTGGTGCATTTTTTTTTTTACTATGCTCTTGTTAGTGTTTCACATTTATGATTCCATCAATAAATACTTTTTTTTATTGGCATATGGATGATTTATTTGCTAAAGTTTTTTTTTTAATTTTTCTATCAATATCTTTAATTAATAACCAACTACAACTTAAAAAAATCTAAATAATTTTTTTAATTCTACAAGTTATTTAAATAATTTTATCATTTTACTTTTTTTTTCTTTGTATGCTTTATAACTTACTACTGTTTTGAAAGTATTCCTCCGGCCCGCTCATCACCCCGGTTCGAGCCTGAGTTGTCCATCTCTGTTGCCTATCAAAAAAAAAAAAACTTCCTATTACTTTTATTTGTTTTCTTAAAATATTTCTTATCTACTCATAATTTACTTAACTAACATTGCTTATTTTTTAACATAAATATTTCAATCTTTTTAATTATTAAATAATTTTTTGAAAATTTAAAAAATTTAAAAATTAATAATTTTTCTTTTCACTTACACACAAAGGTGTGCATCCACTTCTAATAAAATAATACTTAGATTATTCTAATTATTAGTATAATCTAACCCGATGTTTTCGTTTTAATCATTTTATTTTATTTTTTTTAGTTTTTATAGTCAAATATTTAATGATTATTTTTACTCATTAGTGTTCCTTTTGCCATCACAGATAAGATAAGGTCGCATTCCGTACTAATAAAACAATTATTACGAGCGTTACCGCAAAAAAAAAATACAATTATCGCGAGACAAGAGGGGACTCAAGTCTACCAAAAAAAAAAAAAAAGCTCAATTCAAAACTTAAGTTATGAGTTTCATTCGTAATCACCCTAAGAGTTAACTTAACTGATAAGATTTTGAATTTACTTTCCATTAATCACTAATTTCCACTAAAAAGTTTACCTAATGCTTAATTTCAGATCACTGAAATGTTTATTTGGTTCTTAACTTCAGATTACTGAAAATTTTACCTGATTCTTAACTCTGGTTCTCAACTTTAGATCACTGGAAAGTTTACCTGATTCTTAACTCTGGTTCTTAACTTCAAGATATACACACTAGTTCCACTCATACTAACACCTAATTTCATTAACTATAACTATATAAATTGATATGTTTTTTCTATGCCCAAAAATAAATAAAAAAGGAAAACTATAAAAATGAGAAAAAAAATATTGTGCATAGAATATTGAATAGTAATTAACGAAGGCAAAAATATAATTTACATTCAATCTTTTAACTCTAACTGTGACCGCACAGGGTGAGATAAAAATTACAACTTTACAATTCCTTTTTTTTTTTTTCTCAAAAATTAAACTTAAAATACTTTTAAGTATAAAGCTGATTTAAACTTGTTTCCAAACAGACGTCTGATCTAAATTTAATTTCCAAAAAATACTTGTTTTAGAAGGCCGGTTATGAAATCCGCCTTCAAACTTCAAAACGGATTTGGAAATTGAAAGCCAATTTTCCAAACACGACTTCGGTGATATTGTGAACAAAGTTGATGTGTTTGAGGTCCCGTTTGATTTGTAAACAAACTCAAAAAAACTCTATAAATATCTGTTAACTTTATATCATATTAACTTTTTTCTATCACTGCACGTATTACGAATTCTCAATTTATCTCAATTTATCTTACTCCAAACTCACCCTCAGAAAGCCACATTCCAGCTCGAAAATGTATTTACTAAATTCGAATTCGTGAATTTCTGAAATCCGTTTTAGTTTTTTTACCTTTTTTTTTAAATTAATCGAAATTATCTTGCAACATTTTAGACTTCCTTTACATCACGAAGGGTAAATATATAAAATAGAAAAAAAAAAAAAAAATAAGCCTGGCTAAGTTGATGTAAGTACTCTACTTATGACTCAGGTCAAACTCAGTCATGAGTTTGAGTTATATTACCTTTAACTTCGCCGATTATAATCTTATTTGAAATAACAAAAAATTTTA
Source organism: Vitellaria paradoxa (assembly GCA_019916065.1). NCBI lineage: Eukaryota > Viridiplantae > Streptophyta > Magnoliopsida > Ericales > Sapotaceae > Vitellaria > Vitellaria paradoxa. Next base: position 3,531,702 of record CM034240.1, read on the forward strand.
AAAAATGATAAAAAAATAGTGTGAAATTTTAAAATTTATTTATTTTTTATTTCACTGCACGAATTATAAACTCACAATTTATCTCATTTATCTTATTTTTTGATACATCAAACGCACATGTCAAAAAAAAAAAAAAAAAAAATCTAACTTTGTCTTCTCCAACTGAGCCACGTTCTCGAATGCTTGTGTTTAAGGAATAAGTTGACAATCAAGAAGGTCAATTCAAACAACATAGTCTCTAAACTTCCATTCCATCGATATTAAGAATAGCATTTAAAAATTACCCAAAAAAAAAAAAAGAATAGCTTGTAAAGAAAAGAGTAAAACTACATTACAAATTGTAACATTTTTACTATCAATCTCACTCTAAAATTAAATCACGTACTTTAAATTATTTTATTTTGTCATTTGTAACATGTCTTGAAATTAAATTTGTAGTAAAGTATAAAAATATGAAATACAAGATTTGTATATTTATTTTGAAAACCACCATAAGGAAGCAGAAGATGTTGAATTATTCCAAACAAAAAGATTACAAAATACTTCAAAGTGGGTGATGTGCTTGTATCAGATACAAACACACTACGAGATCTGTATTAAACACATCATATAACGTATCAAGATGTTTTATTTATTTTTTTATTATCAGACATGAAAATGATACGACAGGAATATATTAGGAGTCAATATATAATATTTAAAATTTTATTTATTTTTTTATTATCGGACACGAAAATAATACAACAGGAATACATTGGGGATCAATATATAATATTTAAAAATTTTTTAGAGACTATTTGTAATTTTTATATTTATTTAAAGTCAAAATATAAAAAATAAAAATTCACTTTCAAAAATATATATATATATATATATATATATATATATACATTCTCGATTAATAAGTCACATGTAACCTATACATTTAGACTAAAAATCAAAGTATAATACATGTATATTTTATAAAGGAAGGAGTGCCAATTCAAACATTATTTTTTTTACTTATTGTTTTGTTACTTTGTTATAAAATATTGTTGTCTACAAAATATTTTTAACAAAATATATAATTTTTTTTATTATTTGTCATATATTCACCATATTTGTATTCTTATTTTTTTTAAAAGAATCATATTTCACATATAAAGAGGCTAACACAAGGGCCGCAGACACAGGACACAGCAACCTTCGTCCTGAGTTTTTTTTTTTTTTTGGTCCTGTAATCTTTGGATTTTTGTCAAAACTGGAACAAGGATAAGTCCGCCCTCATATTACCATTCAATAGCATGGAATTGGACTTCAAATCTCACTGAAAATAAAACAGCAAATTTCACAGAAAATTCGTAATAACAGTTAATACCCTAAACAACATAAATATCAAAGATCAGAGTTGTCAAGGCATCATTCATAAAATCAAACAAACCAAAACTACAATACCATATACATTCCAAGGACTAAAATTATTAGCTCATGACAACTGGATATCCAATAAGACATCTATCAACACATTCAACTTAAAAAAGAAAAAAGCAAATATTGAAACAAAATAAAGCTCAAACTACCTTCCATACCTCCAAATGTATGTTCCTGCAGAAATTTCCAGAGAGGGAATTGCACATTTCGTGGTTCGAAAATATAGACTATCTACCTTCTCTGTTCATCAACTGGGAAAAAACTTGGCTTGTTGTGATATCTGAAAGCCTGTCATCATCACACCCCTCAACTCTGACATGGCTTGTGAGAACTTGGGGAACAACTCCAGGTGTTGGGAGCTCTAAAGCAGTGATGTCACTATCTTCGTGAGGTTCCCGTTGCTTTCCAGTTTCCTGGAGCTGAAGTGCATATTCCAAATTCCACAACACATCACCCATTGAAGGCCTATCAACACCATATTCAGCCACACATTTCTCTGCTGTTTCGCCAAATTTTTTCAGAGAGCTTGATTTTATTGACCCCGTGAGATATGGATCGATGATCTGCTCAAGCAGACCTTTCTTCTGCCATTGTATGGCCCATTCGGCCAAATTCACCTGCTCCCGGGACAGCAATGGGTCGACAGCAGGCCTTGCACAAAGAACTTCAAAGAGCACAACCCCAAATGAATAAACATCTGATTTATCCGTAAGCTGCTGCCTGCGGAAATACTCCGGATCAAGATACCCAAAACTACCCTTGACGCCAGTGCTTACATGAGTGTTATCGAGACACGGACCAGACCTTGATAGACCAAAATCTGCCACCTTAGCAGCATAATTTTCATCGAGCAAAATATTGGTAGATTTGATGTCCCGGTGGATGATTCCCTGCGCTGAACCTGTATGAAGGTAGTGAAGGCCTCTTGCAGCACAAATGCATATTTCAAGCCTCTGCTTCCAAGAAAGTGGTGGCAATCCTGAACCATATAGATGACTTTTCAATGGCCCCTTTTCCATGTATTCATAAACAAGTATCATTTCTGACTGTTCTACACAATACCCAACAAGTGAAACAAGATGGCGGTGTCGGATTTTTGACAAAACTGTTATTTCAGACTGGAATTCAGGGAGGCCCTGCCTGGATCCCGGCACACCTCGCTTCACAGCAACCTTTATGTTGTCTCCAAGGATCCCTTTGTAAACCATGCCGAAACCACCAGACCCAATAATCATATTTTTGTCAAAATTGTTCGTTGCCAACTGAATTTCAGCAAAAGGGATCCTCAAGCCAAGATATCCATTCAACCCGGGGGATGCAAGTACAGTCCCCTCAGATAGCCTACTCTGCATACTGCCTCCATATGCACGTAAAGGTGTCCAACCCATGCTTTCTGCAGGTTTCGGCTTCTGTTTCTTCTTCCTCCCTCTCAATATCAGTAAAACTGCAAATGCTACCAAACCCAAAAACACGAAGCCCCCAACAATTGAACCCCCCAAAACCCAAATACTTGTCTTCTTGGACCCAGTTTCTGAAGCCACAAAATTCACCATCTTCATTATCTCAATCCCATTCAAAATAGCATCCCTTGTCAATAAACTACTAAGATCGGAAGGACCGACACTAATTTGCACAACCCCTGAATCATCCGAATCCACAACGAAATCAATGTAGTAAGGAGAAGCAATCACATGGAATGTAAGAACAGACAAATCAAGATCTTTGTATGCTACGAAGCTATTGATAAATACATTGAAATAGAGCTGGTTAAGTGCCAGACTGACAATGTCACAGAAATGCAATCGAACAAAGAATCTAGCAATCCCCGAACCCACTGGAAAATCCCAAGTTATATTGAACACCTCACCTGAAGTTGAGTTACCCTTGTTCATATGCTGTGCAGTCATATAAACATTATCCGGAGCAATCTCTCTGCTCGCACCGCCATTCTGATAATTCGGTCTATCTGCAGTCCTCACAATCTTTGCAGCAGATTTCAGTACTAGAAAATCCCCGTCCGGAATCCAGGTCCTCCAAAGGGTATCATTGGAAGGGGTCAACTTTAAACCCCCAACATTGATCCTATGAACAGTTTCCAATATCTGAGAAGACAGATTGTTAAACTCTTTAATTCCATTAGGTCCAAGCAATTTGGCCCCATTCTCAATAATGAAATCATCGGGAGCAGAAAACACCTCAATTGCATTCACAAATGCGAAACCCGATTGACTTGTGGGGACAATCAAGATTTCAAATTTATCGTCGTTGATGTTCAAAATGAACTCTTTCAGCACAGTGTTTCGGACACTAAAATTGCTTAAAAGGGAAAACCCATTAGCAGAAACACCGAAATTCGCATTATTGAGATTATAGTTCTGAGAAGCGAATGGAGAGAAGTGAAGCCGTACCAAGTGCATCCCGGTCTTCTTGATGTTGAATTCGTAGCTGGAAGCAGCGGTAAAAACCCTAGCAGTCTGATAAAGCGGAGCTGAACTCGAAGACGGGTTTCGATTCGTGAGAGAGTGTGACTTACCAGAAGAGAGATAGGCCGAGCCTGGTCGGGTCAAGTCACCGACGAAGACCCGGTTATCGGCGGTGACATTTTTGCTTGATCCACAGCTGATGAGGTAGTTAACTTGGGGTTGGAAAGCCGTCGACGGACGCAGAGTTGAGAGGTAGAAAAGAGAGAAAGCTAGAGAGAGAAAGCGAACGACTTTGGTCTCCATTCACGGAGGATTAATTCGGGGGCTCAATCCAAGAAACAGTTTGCGAGAGAAATGGGGGTGAGATTGCTGCAGAGTGAGCGATTCAAGACACGAAATTCAGAAGGCAGGAAGACGAGAGAAAGGAAAAAGACAGAAGAGTGTGAGAGAGAAGAAGCGACGAGTGTGTTGTGGTCGTCCATTTATGGAAACTTGCGGAGCTGGGAGTGCATGTGAAATCAAAGATATGGGTTTGGCTCATGGGACACTGTCAGCCGTGACAATTCAGCTGAAGAAAGAGCGGCCCCCGAGTAACTGCAGTTTTTGACTTGCCAGTTGTTGTACTGCAGTATGTTGTAGTAATTGAGAGTCTGCGAAATGTGAGTTTGGAGGGGGTTGATCAACCAAGGCGATTTATTGTCAAATCAAATTAAACTAAGAATTCAACTTAGTTGACATGGCATATGTTGTTTTAAAGTTGTAGATTTATGTAAAAGTTTAAATTCACACTTAAAAATTTATTACAGCTCGATGAACTAAAAAAAAAAAAAATCCCTCTAACTAATTTTACCACGCTCATTTTGCACAAAAAAATTTAAAATTGATCACCTCTCAAAAAAAAAAAAAAAATTGCTTTTAAATTACATAAGTTGTGACTAATTTAGCTATCCCAATTAGCTGTGCTCAAATTTGATGATCTCCCAACCTGTTAAAACCAAACCCCCGCCCCCATCTCCACCTTATCGAATTCAAGTATTGAGGTCAATGCCTTGTCATGTTTACCAAAGGAAAGATGGGCTGGCACCCCACTAATAAGCTGAATGCGTGATGCGACGGAACTCCCCCCTCACATCGACATCCATTACCAAAAAAAAAACAAAAAATTTCTCTCCCCTATTCCCTTTCATTCTAATTTTATGTGATATATTTAAGTACTTTTTATTATCTAATTAAACTCTTCTCATTCATTCATTAAAAAAATTAACTTCTTTTTATTTTTTATCCCATGTTGATAAATGAATAAAATTTACTTTTTATTTTGTGTATAAAAGCACTATAATTGTAACAAATGACCTTAATTAATGTAAAATCTCAAGAATTCATGAAATAGACCTATTTACTTATTTGGTTAATGATAGTTAGACTCATTTGTTATTATTTTGATATAGTTATAAAAGTTGTATCTAAATATTAATTTAGGAAATGAATGAATATTACTTGAGTTTAAAAAATTAATATGTTTTAAATTTAAAAGTACAAAAAATGCCTAAATGTTAATATTAATAAAAATACCTACATATTAATTAGGTTTAGGAGTAATAATTTTTATTAAAATTTAAATTTGCCATGTTGACAATTAGGTTAGAAAAATTATTTTAATAATATTTTTAATTCAAGTCAACAATTAAAAAAAATAGAAGTGCATATTAAAAATATGACAAACGTTTTAAAATAAAAAAAATCAACTCGATTAAGTAGATTTGAGAATTAATAAATATTCTAAAGCCAAATTAGACATTTAAAATTAAGTTAGATTGAGATTTATAAAATATAAATTTTTAATAAATTTTATCTATTTATTAAAATTGACATAAATAAAAAATATAAAAATAAAAAGATAAATTAATAACTACCATTTGAAATTATATAACTTTGTTAAAATAATTATAATATATTTAAAAGTTTATTTTTTGTTAATAAAAAATTATTATATAATTCTAAGCATCGCACGGTCAACACTAATAAGCTGAATATATGATATAAGGGGACTTCCACCTCACATAAATAACTAAGGATGCATTTGATTTGTGAAAAATTATTGAAAATTTTTAAAAATTATTTACTTTTTATCTCACTGCACAAATTACGAATTTATAAATTATTTTACTTTATCTCATTTTTTGTCACTTAAATGCATCATAATATATGATATTGCAATCAACACCTGATTATTTAATGAGTGTTTGGTTAGTTAAAACTAATTTAAACTCATCAACTTTTACCAATTTTTTTATACTTTATTCTAATTAAATTTTATCATATATCACTTTTACATTAAATTTTTATATTTATACTGTATTTTGGTTAAGTTTTTGCTAACTAAATACCCCAATATATATGATCTTTGCTTGCAATTAACACCTGGTTATCTAATATGGATTATCTGCCACTTGGTCTGAAGCTTGCCGGTCCAACGCACCGCCTCAGATAAGAGTTTTGTTCTGCCATCACTTATATATATATATATATATATATATGTTGCTTGCAAACTTCATTCTGGTGTGGACAGATGCGTTGAAATTTGCTTGATTTTGCCGGTGAACATCGCTTTCTTTGTATTTGGACGCTACGCGTTCCGACTAACCATTTTTCCAGTACAATTTAAGGCGAGAGTGGGCATAAATTACGGCTAAATAGTGATGATACAATAACATTTCTATTATTTAGAAATAGATGAGGAGGGATACCGTAAATCTCACTTTACTCTTTGAGCTTATCTGAAATTATACTTTAAATCTCGTTTTTTTTTTTTGGGTAAAAATTTAATTATATAAGGTTTAAATTAATTGCAATATCGAATTTATTTAAAACATATATATATATTTTTGTATTTTATATAAATATTTAATTCAGTATTAAATTATTTATGACTATAATTCTAAAAATTATTTTTTTGGCTAAAAATATAATCTAAAATGTATTTAAAAATTAAATCGAATAAAGTAGGCAAACTTAAAATTCAAACTTCGATTATTTGGGCCCCCATTACTATATCAGTCTTTGACAGGCCCATCTTCGAGACGCCGTCGTATTCATCACAACGCCTCTGCACACTTGCACAGGCTACGTCTCCGTTCGTGTTAGCTTTGAATCGTCTGCCATTTTTGTTGTGCCAGAGGGTTTCAGCGCCTCACTGCGAGCGAAAAATCAAACCGTAAGTTAAAAGGAATAACTGAATTACTCTGAATCGCGCAGTTTCAGTTGCTTCTTTCGGTTCTCCTAGGGTTTTAGTTTTTGATCGCTGTTTCGATTTCTGCTCGTTAGGGTTTCATGTTCTTGGATTCATCATCACTCTCAACGAAATTGCTAACTGGTTTGTATATGTATATCATCTTTTATTTTGTTGTGCATGCGTATATATACTAAACTACTAGGCATTATATCCACACACCATATTAATTTCCGTCGCTCGTTTGTAAGTGACAAAAATTTATGGACGACCCAGTTGAATGTATGGATTCATATAGAAGTCCTTGTTCTCCTGAAATATAGGGATAACAGTTGAGAAAGGTGGGTTGACTTGAGGAGAATAAATGTCTGTTTAGGGCCGGGTCGTCCTCTAGATCCATAAATCCGCAGTCGGAAACTTAAGCCGGAAGATTTGAGGCTTATGCCTGTTGATTTCTTCTAAATAGGCCCATGTAGGCGGCATTCTATTCAAGTAGACTTATGGGTTTGCTTTGAAGAAACAGAAGAGAAGACTTTTTGAAGATATGCATTAATTTTTGTTATGGAACAATTTGGACCAATCGTAATTTCATTGAAAAGACGAAAAACAATGGCGAATTGAAGTTTGATGTGCATATATTCTAGTGACTTTTGCCATATTTTCAATTCTACGGTGTTGGCTCTCTCTTACATGTCCTTTGTGGCAGCTCCTGTGTTCATGCGCTTGTATCTATAATTCAGTCAGTATCCAACCTAGACAGGGGATAACTGTTTTTCTAGAATTTTCATAGTTGAAGATTATGTGTTTCCAATCCCATTAAGCCATTCTATGGCCAACTGACAATGGAGCGAAGAACAGTAGGGCACCGCAACACTTGAGTTTCGAGTTTTAAGGGACTAATTTGTTGATAATAATTAAGGGAACAATTACATGTGGAGTTGGTAAGGGGTGGTACCTATAAGAAAAGGGTAAGGGGTGGTACCTATAAAGGGTGACTGGTGGTTAAGAGTTGTTAAGAAAATGTGATTATGTGAAGATGTATCAACTCAGTTCAACTCAACTCTTCCCTTTCCCAAATAAATGGGGCTTCCTACATAGATTATTTTTCTCCATTCTACTCGGTAAAGGGCCACTTCGTATTTGAAACCATATTGAGCCCTGCCTTTCTTTAGTATTTCTATCTACATTAGTTTGGGCTACCCTCCTCACATTACCCCACGATTTAGATGCTATCATATTATCACTCCTACTTGGCAAATCAACCAATCTAACTATGTGAAGATGTATACATCATGAAATTTTGAGTTTGGTGTGTGCTTGGTTGATTTTAGGCAACACAAGGTGCTAGAACTATGATTTTACAGCTTTGCATTAATTTGCCAAATGCAATTTCAAATTAAAGGTTAGCATTGGTAACATCCCTTACCAAAACTAGAATAGAGTGTATACATGTTTTTATTAATCTCAATTGATTAGATGCTGTTTTATGATTAGTACACTTCTTATCTAGTTAACTTGCATAACTAGCCTTTCACCTTCACAATTTTTGGTTTGCTTTGATGCATCTAAAGAATTCTGTGAAAACTGAAAAGTTGTTATGAAAATTGAAATATTTTATTTTTGAGCTTGAGATTGGGTCGAGAAATTGTGTGAACATTTTGAACTTAATTTTGTGTAGTTGAAGGAACAGCACCTAGGAAGCACGGATACTCCAAAATGGGTGTTGTATCCGTGTCCGATATGTATCGGATGCATATACTGTTTGGATATTTCAAGATACATATTGGATACACCACATGACGTTTTCAATTATTTTATTATTTTTCTTCAAATATATGATTAAAATAAATATAGATTTGAGTAGTTGAAATTCCTAAAATTATAAAATTTTATGACTTATGTTTTGCTATATTTTGTATATTGAATTATATATTAAATTAATTTTGTTGTGAATGTTATATTCATATATATAACTAATAAAAATATACAGAATTTATATTTTTTGACCGTATTCCTGCCATATCCGTACCCTTATTTTTTAAAATTGTCATATCTGTATCTGTACCTGTACCTGTATCCCATATCCGTATCCTATATTCCGTATCCGTATCTGCATCTATGCTTCTTAGAACAGCGGTGTAATTGTCCTTTTAAAATTTGTCTGTTGCAGGTTCATTAAACATTGATACTCAACCGGCGGATACTTTCTAGGCTTGGGCATATCATTGGGGACTTCAGTTATCACCAAGTTCCTGTCTAATCTCATGGTACCTTCAGTGTCATTGGGCTTTTATACACGAGCATATGCACTTACAACACTGGACTTCCTCCTCTCTCTCTCTCTCTCTGTGTATCTTTAATTCTGCAAACTTGCTGGTAGATTTTTGTTAGCTGAGGTTGTTTCTGCCTTTTGGGCACTGATAAAGTGATGGTGTTCTGTTGCTGATGTGCATAATTTAATCCTTTTTTATTACGCATTTTCCAATTCCATTCATGGTAAATGTTTTGTCTCTATGCCAGAGAGTATTTGCATCATTGTCTATTGAGTTTGTCTATTTTGAGAGAGAGAGAGAGAGAGAGTATTTGCATCATTGTCTATTGGGTCTGAGCATGTAATTTCAAAATTTCTCCAATTTTTCAGAAGTTGTATTCTCTAGGTTGAATGTTTAAGGAATTAATGCACATACTGAGCTAGAAACAAGCATTTGGATTGTTCAATTTATAAAAGGGTGACTTGGTCTGACATTGCATCTTTCTTGTTATATATCATGATCTATGAGAGTTGCTCATTGCCTGTTGTCATCGGTAAGTGCAGGACCCAGGCAGTTTTGTTGATGAAAAGTCTGAATGCAGACTCTATATTGGCAACCTTGATCTGAGAATAACAGAGTAAGGAAAATCTTATGTAATTCACGGCTTTTGTTTTGCAATGTAAACTAATAGTCTTCTGCTTGCCGCTGCTTCATTAAAATGCCAGGGCTGCTTTGATTAAGATGTTCTCTACATTTGGAAAGATTGTAGCCGAGGACTTCTTGTGGCATACTCGTGGCCCAAGACGCGGAGAGCCACGTGGGTTTGCTTTCATTCAGTTCAGCACCAAAGAGGTAAGTTGTGTTAGTACTGATCTTGTCACCTTTTTGACAATTTCTGATTTCCACTTTTAAAGTGAGCATGCAGGAAGCTAAACTGGCAAAGGAAAAGATGAACGGGAAGTTGGTTTGTGGGCGGCCGTTGGTTGTACGGCTCGCTAGTGAAAAAACCTTGGCGGAAACAGCTGATAATTCTGGCAAGGTGGTTGGTGAGTCAAACAAATCAAGTCTTGCTGGCAGTGGTACGGGACAAATGAGCCGAAGTGCCAAAATTGCTGCTATAAAAAACAAATTAAAGGCCATGGAGGAAGAAAGCCATAGCTCAAAGAAGCAGAAGCGGGTAGATGCCAACTCTAGCACTGAGGGCTTGGAGCCTTCGTCTGGAAAAAGATAATGTAGATTAAGCTGGGAAGACAATGATAAGAATCCATAACATGAAGGGTTTTTCTAGGCCCATTTAGAATCTTTGACCTCGTGGGTTTTTATTCTTCTTTTCCTAGTTTCTAAGATCTTATGGACAACTTATAAGTACAAGAGTTTGTTTAACATTATTATGTGTTTTGAGGTTTGATTGAGCTTCCTGAGGTTTTGTTGGATCGAGTTGTCTATTAGCTAGGAAGACTAGACAGCACAATTGAAAAAATAAAAAATAAAAACAAATATTAAAGAAGGTTAATTTAATGCTTTTGAGTTTATAATTTAGATATATTCTAACATAATAATAATAATAATAATAATAATAATAATAATAGTAAAAAAAAGGAAACAAAAGATTTTATGATTTCAAAACGTGTGACCCATTCTGAAGTTTACTTTCATGATGTGCTGCTGCCCTACAGTCGGTACAATGTAAGAAAATTTCATTGAAAGCTTGATGAGTGAAGAATAAGATGCTTCAAAATGGAATATGACAACGTGCGCCCGCGTGGTGGTGGCCTTAAAGGCGCTGTTCGGAGTTAAACGAAAAACTACAAGATTTTATAAATTTTTATAAATACAAATTATAAAATTATAAAATTTAAATACAGAAAACTGCAAGATTTAACAAATTTTTATAAATTTTTATGAATATAAATTATAAAATTTTAAATTTTAAATTATTTAATCATTGTATAAAGTACAAGATATCAACTTTTTTAAATTTATACTACTTTAAAAACACTCAAAAGTACGTCCCAAGAGTAAGATGCTTCAAAGTGGGATATGACAATGAGCATCAGCATGGTGGTGGCCTAAAAATAGGTCCCTGTAGGAGTTGGCTTGTGGGATATGACAATGAGCATCAGCATGGTGGTGGCCTAAAAATAGGTCCCTGTAGGAGTTGGCTTTGAAAGTAAAATGCCACTATATTTAGTAGAGTTTTAATTGGTCAAAATTAATTAAAATGTATTAATATTTATTAATTTTTTATATTTTTTAATTAAATTTTATCACATATTAATTTTATATTAAATTTTTGTATTTTTACAGTATTTTTTGACCAATCAAACACTTCTCTTAAAAAAAATATTACTATTTAGACAAGAAGGATTTATCAAAAATTTAAATTAGAATAATGTAATGATATTGGTTTTTTTATTTAAAATGGACTTTTATTATTTTATTATTTTTAAAAGAGTCACTCCCATAAATGTGTGTATTTAGAGTTGTATAAAAGTGTATAAAATAAAATAAAATTATAAAAATAAATATCTCGTAATTCGTGTATTGAGTGAGAAATTTAAATTTTATTATCTCGTTATTTATATTTGTAAAGATTTGTAAAATTTTATTTTATTTTGAAGAAATCGAAACGGAGCCTCTATCCTTCTGCCTCTCTCTCTCTCTCTCTCTGTCTCTGAGCTCCGAAAATGAGAGTTTTTTAAAATTATTATTATCATTTTTTTGGTTGCTTTGCTCCCCGAGAGTCAGCAACCAAGTGAACTTGTGACTCGACAAAGTGTCGCTGGTCGTTAAAAGTTGGTGTAAGAGTATAGTGACGGAATTTTGTTCGGAAAAAGTTAATAAAAATTAATTTTTTTATTTTTATTTTTTCATCCGTACACTGTCGAAATTGATCGCCGGTGATGGCGTCGAACTTTCTGTTTATGCCGTCGTCTTGCTCCCCTGCGGCGTTGTCGCCGGTGTTGCAGCTACGGTCGTTCTTTTCTATTCGCAAAAACACCAGCATTGTCTCCGCTTTTGGCTCAAAACCCCAAGATTTATCATCGCATGGCAAGGATCGAGCCCTCGTCTCACCTCTTATTTTCCCCGAAAATCCCTATTTGATTCGATCTCTAACGGTTAGATCCAGTTTGAATTCCCCCATCATTTCTCCCAACGATCAATGGGGCACCTGGACTGTTCTCTTCGCCGCCGGCGCTTTGGGTCTCTGGTAATTTCAGCAACCAAAAATGAGAACCGCGATTTGTTTTGTATTTTTTCCCCCCTGATTTGTTGGGTATTGTGACTTGTTTGTTGGAGGTCGGAGAAGACAGAGATTGGGAACAGATTGAGTGGTGCACTGGTTAGCATTTTGATTGCACTTGCAGCAAGTAATTTGGGGATTATATCGAGTGAAGCGCCAGCATATTCTGTTGTCTTGAGCTTTATGCTCCCTCTGGCTGTTCCATTGCTGTTGTTTCGAGCTGATCTGCGTCGAGTAATACAGTCTACGGGGAAGCTGCTATTGGCTTTCGTGATTGGATCAGGTAGCACTCACTTCTCGACACTGCAATTTTTAGTCCTGCGCTGGCTTCTTTGTTTTTGAGGCACTAAGTTGTGTTTATGCGTCTGATTGATGCTTTGGTTGGCCTTCATTGAAGGATAAGCGGGGTGGGATCATGTCAACTATAATTGAGTGTGGATTATGTTTTGTCATTCACAAAACTTTTAAATTCTATCATCATTCAATATTTGAAAATTGTTTGAGCTATGCATTCTAGTCATGCATGTGATGTAAAAGCAAATACCGTTGGAGTGACAAAAGGGGATTGCCCGGTGGAAAGGACTCCCCAGCTAGGCCTTAGGTCTTGGCTATGAAGCACGGATACGGATACGGATATGAGAGTGGATACGGATACGAGATACGATAATTTTAAAAAAATAAAGATACAAATACGGCGAAAAATATGGCAAAAAAATAAAATAAAATATATATTTTATTTAAAATTTTTTAAAAATAACATCTATACACTACTAAATATTATATAAATAACAATTATATAGCTTTAAAAATACAATTCAATTCATAAATTAACATCATTCATACTCAAAACTACTATTATCATTTATACACAAAACACAAATATAACAAAAGGTATCAAATACAATTTCATACATCCCAAAATAAAAATAGTTTTTTCATTTCCTAAATTTTAATTAGATCCAACTTCAATCATATTAATATATTTTAGTTAATTACAGTTTGGTCCCTTCTAAAATTTTATCATATCAATTTACCCCCCCAAAAAAGGTTTAAAATATTACATTTAGACTCCTGCCGTGTCCTAAAAGTATCCTTCTCATATCCTACTGGTATCCCAGGCATATCCTATGCAAAATTTAAAATAAAAAATTAGAATACGCCACGTGACGTATCCGATACGTATTCAACCATATCCTAGTTGTATCCGTATCCTTAGAGTATCCGATACGAGTGCGGCGCCTAATTTGAAGTATCCGTGATTCATAGGATCCTAAGTTTTCATTTGATTCTTTCCCCTCCCTAGCCCCCAGGCTTCTGTCCCCAATGTACCAAAAAGAAAAACCATTGAGGTGGTGTCAACTCAATGGTAAATCGGTTCTATATCAGTATTGTCGGTTCTATTTGTTTTCTTGATGTAGAGTATATTCGTTGTACTTTTCAAAGTTTATGAGTTTTATCAATTGCATCCCTTGGTTGAAGGGTTATCAGAAGCTGATCCAGCTTCTTTCAAGTCTTTTGAAGTGACCTTTGCCTTTTTTTTTTTTGGGGGGGGGGGGGGGGGATTGGATGGATTGATGATAAGTGCCTTTTGGTTATTAGTTCGTAAATTAGTTTTGTTATGGGCATCTTCCTAGCACGGCATATGCTTATGGTTTAAGTTAATTTCTGAATTTGCCTTAGTGTAGCTGCCACTTTATATTGAGTTATGACCTCTTATATCAAACTCAGGATAGTCATATACAACCAAGAGTGTATGATCATGGAATCAAATTTTTTCTCTTAATTATCTGCTCTGGAGTTTCTTTAACAAATATTACTTATTTTCCTGCACAAAAACAGTTGCAACAACCATTGGAACTGTTGTAGCATATTTCCTGGTTCCAATGCGAGCCCTTGGTCAAGATAGTTGGAAGATAGCAGCTGCACTCATGGGTAGACATATTGGTGGAGGTAATTTATAGTAAATAATGGATGCATGCTACTTTTTCACTGAGCTTCTTGTCTGATATATCATTGACGAGATTTGTAATATGCTAATTAAGTAGTTTTGTTACAACCTAATAGAGACCGCTGTCTTTATCTGCTGCTTGATGGGCAGAATAACCATTTTGTGTTGTGCTTATTTTCTCTACCTGGGGCTTATTTTCACTATTGTAAGAATATGCACTCAATATTTGTTTGGAGAGGAAATTATGATTGTCAAATAAATAGGGTATGACAAGAGGTCTAAATTATTTCCAATCTTCTAATTACATTAGGTTTTTTGGATTTTCGTGTGATATAAGACTTATCCATTAAGAGAAGTTATTAGTTTTGGATGGAATATTATTTATCTCCTTTATCTCCAAGATCTAGGTATGTAAAGAGGGTTGAACATGACGCGACCATGACCCCTATGCCCATGACCCTATGCCCGAATAGATTCCCGCCCTACACCTTAGGGTCAAGACTTGGGGCACCCCTCCTCAACCCGACAGGCCCCATAATGCTACGAATTTAATTTTGTTTGTATTATTTTTTTCAATTGTTTATTTACACTACATCAAAATGGACAATAGGTGTGAATATTTTTATGATTTTGAATGTGGTGACTTAATTAATTCTCCCATCCGTGGTTGAAAAATCCCAACGCCCACAAATCTATGATAATTATTAATAGAATTTATTTATTTTTAAGACAAATTGGTTAATTATTTATTTTAAGTTAGAGTTATAATTAAATTTTTTTTCAAAAATTATAATTTTTTTAAAATATTAAAAAATTCATAGGTCAATGGATTTGGATTAGATATACCTGACCTTGACCCAACCCAACTCAGTGCAGGGATAGTCAAGGTTGAGCCCAGTCATGGTCGGGTCAGTCCATTTAACATGCTTACCTAGATCCCTTACATTTTATTCTAAAATTTACAATAATAGCTTTTTGACATTTGTAGAGCATATATAGGTTTAATTTGTTTCTTTCAGTAGGGGTATTCTTTGTAAATTGGAGGCATCCTATTGGTGCCTTTCTTTAATCAATAAAACATTTGCTTATCACCAAAAAAAAATAAAAAAATATAAAAAATTATCGTAATAGCTAACTTGCTTGTGTTTTGAACTTCCTCCCTTATCCATGCTTAATTGCTATACACTGATTTACCTTGATAGAATCTAATGTGCAAATTTTGAAAGTTTGAATGTTTTACATTTGCAAATCACTCAAGACTTGCCTTTTGTTTTCACATTTTTCTCCCTTATTTATTTTTTTGATTTTAATTAATTTACAATTCTTGATTTGGTACGTTGAGTTGTTGAAGTTATTATTATTATTATTTTTTTTTTCCAATTGGCATTTCCTTTTCCAAATTTTGCATTGTGATTGATGTCTGATGAAGTTTCACTTCTGATTCGATGTAGCTGTCAACTATGTTGCCATCTCTGAAGCTCTTGGCACCTCTCCTTCAGTTTTAGCTGCAGGACTAGCTGCAGATAATGTTATATGTGCAGCATATTTTTCAACATTGTTTGCACTAGCTTCCAAAATACCTCCTGAGCCTTCAATAACATCAGCCAATGGTCTGTATATTTCTTTTCATATTGATTTTAAATCCTATTTTTTTACAGTTGCCAATTTGTTTGCTCACTTATTCATGGTCTGCAGTTTATGGGCTTGTGAAACTCGCGTTGACTCTTATAACAGTTCATTTGCTAATACTTCTTCCTGGAATCAACTTTTTTGGCATGCAATTCATGTGTTGGTTTTTTTCTTGTTTTTTGTCTGTACTTCTCTGCAAAAGCTAAGTCCTCATGCCCTCTGTTAGGAGTCTTAGGACAAGCTTAAGGCATCAAATTTGGTACCAGATGAATGCAATTCTGATTATAATATTACCTGGCCCTTAATGATAGATGGAATTTAACAGATGTTGGCATGGATCGGGAGTCAAAAACTGGTGACAAGATACCTGTGTTACAGACTGCTACAGCCCTTGCTGTGTCATTTGCCATTTGCAAGATTTCCATTTCATTAATGAAATATTTTGGAATTAAAGGAGGTAGCCTTCCAGCTATTACAGCAGTTGTTGTTATTCTAGCAACTGCATTTCCAACACAATTTGCTCACCTTGCGCCTTCTGGTGAGGCTATGGCTCTAATTCTGATGCAGGCAAGTTAATTTCTTATGGAAATTCATCCACCTTTACCCAGTCTCCATCATTCTGAAGTTATTGTATTTTATGAGGTCTCCATGATCATATCTTGCTGTGAAAACATTTCTACTTGCCCTTAGTTGGATGCAAACTGTAACGCAAATATTAACACTTTTGAAGTAGAAGATGAGCAATCGTGGTAGGAATACAGTGGCTAGTTATGCCTATGGAAATATAAGCGCCTGTTGTGGAGAAAATGAGAGCTGTTTATTTATGCACTTACCACCAGTTGTATTTTATTTCAGATTTCAAGTGTTTAAAGCAATTTAAAATGAGCAAAATAGGTCCCTACTGGAAACTATTCTTCAAAGTCCATGCTTGAAGGAGTAGGAAGTGGGGTGGGTCCCTACTGACTTCATTACTTCCTACGTAGGGCTGACAATATCCGTCACGACAAAATAACACAGCTTGCAACACGAATTACTAAGAGAAAACTGAATACAACACGAACACGTTAACTTTAAGTTGACACAAATTTGATATGATTATGAAATAAATTAATTATATAACATGTTTATTAAATTTTAAGGGAATGTTAAATGCACTCATTTTTTGTTTCTCATAGCCAAAAATGGGGTGCATTTAGTATTGCCCGAATTTTAAGATACTTTAGCATATACACGATTATCAACCCGAATACAACACATTAACCCGAATTGCCATGTCATTTGTGAGCGGATAATTCTTTTCTGGAGTCTGTTGAAAACCATTAAGTGATAGTCCCTACCCATATAGAATCTTGAACCCATAGTTCTTTTGGTAGCTTTACACACTAGATATATAGACTACAGAAACTATTGAGATTGTGGATACCTTCCTTGGCCGTCTATTAACTAAAGCGGATCTGATTTTGACCAACACAACAGGTATTTTTTGCCGTGGTGGGTGCAAGTGGGAACATATGGAATGTAATAAACACAGCACCGAGCGTGTTCATGTTTTCTTTTGTCCAGATAGCAATTCATCTTGCTGTTATCCTTGGATTAGGAAAGCTGTTTGGGTTTGAGCTGAAGTTATTGCTGATCGCATCGAATGCGAATGTTGGAGGCCCAACCACAGCTTGTGGAATGGCCACTGCTAAAGGATGGAGTTCTTTGGCTGTTCCTGGTATTCTTGCTGGCATCTTTGGTATTGCCATTGCTACTTTTCTAGGCATGGGTTTTGGGGTGACAGTTCTGAAGCACATGTAAAAACTAATATTGACTATGAAAACTGGACAGGTTCTGTAATTCATTGATGTAGACTGTGGATCGAACCTTTGCAATAATAATAATAATAATGCTGTAGCATTTTGGGTCAAATTTCTGCAAATTTGAACGAAATGACTTGCCTATTAATCATTTCTGTAACACGCATGAAACCATGGTATCAACAATAATTCTAGGACAAAAATATATGATTTCATCCACCGCTTTCCCAGTTTACATGTTCTACAGCTAGATTCTCTGCATTACGTTGTCTCGTGCAGCCCTCAAGAAAGCTCCGCCATACCAAAGAATTTGGTGGGAACGGCATGCTAAGAATTAATTGCTCCGCTTCCTTGAGATTTCCATATCTAGTCAACAAATCCACCATAAGAAGATAGTGCTCCATGTCTGGTTCAATCCCGTAGTTTGTTTTCATTTGCCCAAAGAGTTCTTTTCCGTCATTCACTAACCCAGCATGTCTGCAAGCTGAAAGTGCAGCAATGAAAGCAACTCCATCTGGCTTAAACCCAACTACCTCCATTTCTCTGAACCTTTGTAATGCTTCCTCTGCATAACCATGAAGTCCAAGCGCCGAGATCATCACAGTCCACGTGATAAGGTTTCTATCTGTCATTTCATCGAATATTTTCAATGAACTCTCGAGGCTCCCACATTTTCCGTACATGTCTATCATTACATTGTAAACAAATGTATCGCAACGCTTGTAATCAGTCTTTATCATAAGGCCGTGAAGTGAACTACCCAAAGCAAGGTTGCAAAGTTTAGTACAAACGCTCATGAGGCTAACATATGTATAGTTGTCAGGATTCATAGCAGCCATCTGCATCTGTCCAAGAAGTTCAAAAACTTCCTCGTAATCACCACTGCGGGAACAAGCTGCAATCAAGATGTTCCAAGAGACGCTGTCTGGTTCCTCAATTTGAGAAAACAAGTCTTGTGTTTTGTGATACTGGCCTGTCCTATTGTAAATTCCGGCAATGACATTAGAAGGGACAACTTGAAGTGGTGTATCAGTAGCAGGAACTAAGATCAAAGCATCAGATATGAAACCATTTTTGGCATATGAGGTAATGAGAGAGCACAAAACGTATTCATTCTCGTGGTAACCCATTTTTAGTATCAAAGAATGAAGCTGCTGCAACTCTAACATGAACGACGATTTAACTATAGTAGAAAATGAAAACTCATTTGGTTGATAGCCTAATTGAATCATTTCGCGTAGCAGTGAAACAGAGGATAAACAGCTTTTCTTTGAGTAACCAAAAATCAAAGCATTCCAAGAGACCACATTCTTCTCATCTATATCATCAAAACAACATTGTGCATCTTCCAACTCATCATGTTTCCCGTATAAATCCACCAATGCACTACCAACAAATACATTAGATTCAAACCCATATTTGATTATTTTAGCATGGATGTATTTCCCATATATCAGAACCTGGGAGCTTGTACAGGTGTTAAGAACTCCAACAAACGTTGTCTGGTTAGGCCAGAATCCATCTATAGACATATTCAGGAAGAGCTCTAATGCTTTGTCTGGCGAATCGCTTTTTGCGACTGCTCCAACGATTGTATTCCATGACACAATATCCCGGACAGGAGCCCCCACAAACATTTTTTCTGCTGTGTATGGCCCGGAGCACTTTACATACATATTGATCAGAGCATTTGCAACCAAAATATTGCTACCAAAACCATTTTTGATCAATAAACCATGTAATTGTTCTCCTGATTCCAGGTCTTGCTCCAACACAAATCCAGATAAAACACCCACACAAGAATATTCAGACAAAGCCCCTTCTGTCCTCATAAGCTCACGGAACAAAATAATAGACTCTTCAGGAAACCCCTGATGGCCAAACAAAGATATCATCGAGTTCCATGTGACCAAGTTCTTCCGGGGCATGTCGTCAAAAGCTTTACAAGCTTCATCTAAGCACCTATGCCTCCCGAACAGACCCAACAATGCAGTTCCTGCAAAAGCATCAGTGTAAAGCAACCCACTCTTTATAATCAATGCGTGCAAACAAAATCCTCTACTGAGATCCAAAGATGTGCATGACAAAAGCCCCCCAAACGTGAACTGGGTAAGCTCAAACCCACAACCCCTCACCTCAGCAAACAAATGCCAAGCTTCCTCTGCATTCCCATGACGAGCATAAGCACCAATCATCGTATTATATGACACTGCGTTGCGTTGAGGCATTTCGTCAAACAACTTGCGAGCAAGCAGTAATTCACCCAATGACACGTAGGCCGAAATGATATTGTTGTTAAGACAGATGGGCTGTGACGAACTCGACCGCATGGTAATGGCGAGTGCGTGGAGTGACTCGATTGCGTTAAGCGATTTAAGTCTTGAGCGTTCTTGAAGTAGCTGAAGAAGCCATTGGTGATTGAATTCTCCATTGAAGGGTTGATGAGAAACTGCGTGACGAGAATGGCTGCGTTTAAAGAGGGCAGAAAAGACAATTAATTGGGAAGAGAGTTGTCTAGCGCAGCTGAGGAGCAGGACGGACCTTGAAGCTGCCTTTCTCATGCAGTATCGTAGAATCTATGTTCCCCCAAATTCCCGTTAAACGGAAAGGGTAGGCATTAGTTTTGATGTCAAAAACTCTGCTATTCCGGGCGTTAAATTAAAATTCCTAAGATGAGCGACTGACGTCAGTTCCACGATTCGGGCCGTTGAATTAAAATTCCACGGTGATATCACGCCGGCGACTCCTGTACTCGTTCTGTAATCAAACGTCGAGAAGACAAAAAGGACAAGACAAGGACAAAAAAATCCCAGCCACTGCCCGTAAGGCGTTAGGTGATCTACCTTTCGAGAAAAAAAAAGAAAAAAAGGCGTTACGTGATCTGTCATCACTTCATTTAATGCTAATTCGCCATTTGGCCACACTATTTTGTACTTTCTTTTTTCTTTGGGACCATGAAGTAAACTGTCAGTTCTCTCTCTCTTTTGAGTAATGGAGTCCAGTATTCTGTCACTGAATCCCACGCGCTCTCCGGCGCCGCCGTGGCCGGCGTTGCCGCAGCGGCCATTCTTCTGTTCCCGCCAAAATACCCGCAGGACCGTCTTGAATTGTACCAGTAGTAGTTCAAAGCCCGTAGATTTGTCGTCCCATAGGAAAGATCAAGCCCTCATCTCGCCTCTAATCCTCCCCAAGCATCCAAACTTGATTCGATCCGTGACGGTTAGATCCCATTTGAATTCCCCCATCATTTCTCCCAACGATCAATGGGGCACCTGGACCGCTCTCTTAGCAACCAGCGCTTTCGGGCTCTGGTAATTTCACAACAAGACTGGAATTTGATTTTTTTTTTTTTTTTTTGGTGGTTTATTGGGTTTTGTGACAATTTGTTGAAGGTCGGAGAAGACAAAGATTGGGAACACATTGAGTGGTGCGGTGGTTAGCACTTTGGTTGGACTTGCAGCGAGCAATTTGGGGATCTTATCAAGTGAAGCGCGGGCATATTCTATTGTCCTGGGGTTTCTTCTGCCGTTGGCTGTTCCATTGCTGTTGTTTCGAGCTGATCTGCGTCGAGTAATACAGTCCACGGGGACGCTGCTTTTGGCTTTTTTGCTTGGATCAGGTAATAATACTGCTCGTTGACAATGCAAGTTTCAGTTTTATACTTATTTGTTTATCCAATTGATGATTTGGTTTCTTTCCCTAACGAGAAATGAGTCTTTTTGGGTGGTCACTCTATAAGGGAAAAGATAAAATTTCATTATAGGGAAAATTACATGTAACTCTTAATTTATTTTACAAATGACAGATAATTTCTATAATTTTTTTAGAAGACAAATAGGTTCATATTTTAAAATGAATTTTCAATTAAGTTTATATACCAATTTTGATAGTATGTGATATATTTTTTATGCTCTCATATTTGTGAAAGCATCAAAAAGGGGGGAAAAGTAACAAATATTAAACCCTATTATCAATCCCTTTTTTTTTTTGGCTAGGAATTATTGAATTAGTAATTATGTTCATATACACTCAAAAAATTTTTTTTCCAATTCATTAGTTTATGTGTTGAGGGAATAAAAAGCTTGGTTTGCTTTGGTTTGCTTCAAGGATTCTTCTCTCCGAATTATGCTACGATATGAGGAATCATGAAAGGTGCCGTCAATTTAGTCCATAATGATAATTTCATACCGCAGGATATGCACATGGTTTAAGCTAATTGCTGAATTTGCCTATAATGAGTTGCAACGTTTTGTATGCGGAAAATGGTGGAATATGATGCAATCAAATTTCAGTTTTCCACGGATCTGCTCTGGAGTTTGGCTGACAAATGTTTGTTATTTTCTTGTACAATAACAGTAGCAACAACCATTGGAACTGTTGTGGCATTCTTCGTGGTGCCAATGCGATCCCTTGGTCAAGATAGTTGGAAGATAGCAGCTGCGCTCATGGGCAGACACATCGGTGGAGGTACTCTATCGTGAAAAATATGTGCAAGCTACATTTCTTTCGGGTTCCTTGTGCCCCTCTCTGATATGTCATTGACAATGTTTGGGTCTGCTAACGCTGGTGTCAAGCTAATGAAGTAGCGTTGTTGCAACACAAAAGAAAATACAGTCCTTGTGCGATGTTTCACATGGGGACTATTCTTTTGTGTTGCTGCTTAAGTTTCTTTCCTGTAAGAATATGCTTTCAATTTTTGTTTGGAGAGGAATTATCCCTTGGAACTTGATTTTTTCAAATTTATAGGGTGCGACCTGAAGCTTTAAATTATTGCCAATCTTCTGATTTCTGTAGGCCTTTTGGATTTTCATGCGTGATATAAGATTTCGCCATTAGAAGAAGTTATTGGTTTTGTCGAGGGATGCCGCTTGTTTGTCTTCTTTGTCTTCTAAATCCCTTTCCCTTATTGAATTTACAATGTAAAATTTACAATTATAGCCAACCTTACCTTGCCTGTGGTCTGAACCATTGGTAATTTGAGATGGAGTTGGTCAGCCTCTGCCCATGCAAATACCTGCTTCACACGAGGTTCTTTTTTTTTTTTTTGGCCCCGCCTGGCCCCCGCCGGGGGGGGGGGGGGGGGGGGAAGTATGCTTCACGCTAGTTTATATAGAGAATCTAATGTGCAAATCTTGGAAGTTTGGGTGTTATCTATTTGAAAATTGCTTGGACTGCTTTCTCGTTTTCTGTTGCTTCTTCTTCTTCTTTTTTCTCCTCTGTATTTGGTAGGTTGATTTGCCAAGAGATCATTTTGCAACCTTTGTAATTGGCTTTTTCTTTTCCAAATTTTGCGTGATGACTGATAAAGTTTCTATTTCTAATTTCGTGTAGCTGTCAATTATGTTGCCATTTCTGAAGCTCTCGGCGTCTCTCCTTCAGTTTTGGCTGCAGGACTAGCTGCAGATAATGTCATCTGTGCAGTATATTTTACTTCATTGTTTGCACTAGCTTCCAAAATACCTCCCGAGCCTTCAAGCTCAACCAACGGTGTGTAGTGTTCTCTTTTCACGATTTAATTGATTCTACTCGTCCTTTTTTTTTTTTTTTTTTTTTTTTTTTTAAAGGGTAATTGATTCTAATCTGCCATCTCTTGTGTTTGATGATTCGACTCTCGAGCTCTTGTTAACAGTTCTAATATTTAATTTATTTGCTAATACTTCTAGCTGGATTCAAATTTTGTGGCATACAAAGCATGTCTATTTGATTATAGACTTAATATTAATGATTTGTTCATCAGTTTGTTTTAGCTGCACTCTGCAACAACTGATTCGCATCCCCTCTGCTAGGAGACGTAATAAATTCTGGAACAGATGAACTCAATTCTGACAATAATAACTAACCTTTATTGATGGTTGAATTTTAACAGATGTTAGAATGAATATGGAGAATATGGAGTCCGAAACAAGAAGCAAGTTTCCTGTGCTGCAGACTGCTACAGCCCTTGCTGTATCCTTTGCTATTTGCAAGATCGCTGATCTATTTATAAAACATTTTGGGATTCGAGGAGGTAACCTTCCAGTCATCACCGCAATCGTTGTTATTCTAGCAACTGCATTTCCAACACAATTTGCTTACCTCTCACCTTCTGGCGAGGCAGTGGCCATGATTCTTATGCAGGCAAGTTACTTTCTCATGAAAACTCATCTGCCCTTAACTCTATCATTCTCAAGTTCTTGTGTTTTATCAGATCTCATTAATTACATCTTATCTTTTCAGGAAAACCTAAGAAGCATAGATATGGGACACAGACGTGATAGGGATATAGTCAAAAATATATCTTTTACGTACTTTTATCAACTATATATATATAAATATAACATCTACAACAAAACTAATTCAATATACAAAATATTACAACTGTAAGCCCACCTCTCTGTGAAAATTGCAATTGAGTTTATGTTTTAGCTTGTCAACTGTGAAATTGAGCCGACTTTGTTTTCGATCGTTCGAACAGTTATTTTTCACGGTGGTCGGTGCATGTGGGAGCATACGGAATGTGATCACCACCGCGCCGAGCGTATTCCTATTTGCTCTGGTCCAGATAGCAGTTCATCTTGCGGTGATCCTAGGCGTAGGAAAGCTGTTGAAGTTTGAGCTGAAGTTATTGCTTTTGGCGTCAAATGCCAACGTTGGAGGGCCTTCAACGGCTTGTGGAATGGCTACTGCCAAGGGGTGGAGTTCTTTAGTAGTTCCTGGTATTCTTGCTGGTGTCTTTGGTATTGCTATTGCTACCTTCCTTGGCATTGGTTTTGGGGCCGCGGTCCTCAAGTACATGTAAAAACTATTCCTCGGTGCCTAGCACAATCCTCTCTCTTGGGTGACTAGTCGTGCTCCAATCATCGAATCCGAGCAAATTTTGATCAAATTCTTCAATTGAAGAGTGAAAAGATTTAATTAATTAAATAACTTTTAAAAATTATTTATTAAAATACTTAAAATAGATACTATTTAAATAATATTATACAAAATTAGGGATAAAAATGAACCGAGTCGATTATGAACAAACTCGTACTGGGCTCGACCCATTTATTTAATAAATTAAATGTTTAAATAGAAAAATTAGGTCCATTTCATAAAGAAGTTGACCCTGAACATTATCCAGCCTAACTTGTTGAGTGTTCGGGCTTGTTTAATATTCAAAACTAGATTTTCGATAAGTGACAGAGTTAAAATTTTGACCTCCTATTTCTCTAAGTACAAAATTCTTTTACAGGTTGAGGTAAATATAAATTTCAAAGTGGGGTCAAACGCGTAAAATCAAGATAAAAATTTTATTTATTCTTAACAAAATTGGGAAACAAGTGGAATTGCATGTCTATGCTTGTTCCAATATAGCTCTACTTTGTTTTTAAATATAGAATGGAATAATATACATTTAAAATGTAAAAATATATTTATTATTTTCATTTTTGTTATAATGTATTTTTTATTTTAAAAATTGCATTACAATTTATTTAATTTTTAACAGACTTATTTGTGTATTAGTAATTATTCTTTAAACAATCATATTGTTATACCAATCAATTCAATGAATTCAAAATTAATTAATAACAATGCATTGATTTATTAAAATATTAAAAATAATGCACATTGTATCTATCTTTCTATATCAAATTACAAAATATAAAAAAATATTTGTTTCAAGTAGCTTTACAAATAAAATTTTCACTCATTAACAGCTCAAGTTCAAATGGCCAAAAATTTTTAGCTCAATTAGGCTAATTCATACAATAAATAAGTTGAATTTGAATATATAATGTAAATTCATTTATTAAATGATCAATTTTCGAAAATAATAGAATTTGATTCTACTGTTTGCACTCCTATACGAAATCAAAATAATTTCATCAAAATCTCATTAATTTTGAAAATTTGTAGAACGCTTCTACTATTTCTTTATTATAATAATTAAAGTATACTTGTTGATGTGTAACTATTTTCTTATATTTTTAATTAAAAAATACTTAAAAAATTTCGGTGGTATTTGGTTTACTTTTCTATTTTTTATTTTTATTTTATGTGCTAAAAATCTAAAAAATGAAGAAACGAAAAATGCTCTATTTTCTTTATTTTGAAAATTTTTTCATTTTTTATTAAAAACTCTCAAAATGATTTTTTACTATTTTTTATTTCATGTGTAAAATCATTTTCCGTTTTCGAAAACAAATTTTAAAAACATAAGTAATCAAATGTGTTTTAATTTATTTTCTTTATTTTCAAAAGTATAAAATAAAAAATAAATTTAAAACAAAAAATAAAAAACAAAAATAAAAAGTAAACAAAATAAGTCCTTCAAGTTTTGAACTTCAATTCAACTATACGATGTCATGGCTGACAGCACCTCCCCCTTCCAGTTTTTCCTCGTGTTTAAGTATCGCCAAGCATATTACGCCAAGGAGGCTGGCAGGCACTCGACCTCTGCACTGTTGTTCAGGTGAGAGTTAGAACCGTTAATGTCGGCGCCGGCGTCGCCTTCCCTCCTCTCCACTCACTTCCTCTTGCCGTTAACGTTACGACCAACTCTCTCTTCCCGCCATATCGTCTGCACATTATCGACGACCAAGTCCATAGTATCCAAACCATCGCTTTGTCGTACAAGCAGAGTCTTCTTCAAACCTCAAAATTTCCCCAGGAACCCAGATTCGAATGGGTCTGTAACGGTTAGATCTCATTTGAACTTCCCTCTAATCTCTCCCCAAGACCATTGGGGAACATGGTCAGCTCTCTTCGCCACCGGCGCTTTCGGTCTCTGGTAATCTCTCTTTCTCTATCTCTCTCTCTCTCTTTCTCTCTCTGGACCAATGAAAAGTGTTTTGAGTCCGTCTACTAAGAACACTAGTTAGCCAGTCTAGTGAAACTATTTGATGAATTGCTTGTGTGGGTTCAAATTTTCGTTCTCTCGATTTCTTGATTATTGATCTAATTGGTGTTTAATGCTGTTTCAATTTGTTTCCTCCATTTTATCGGAAACCAGTCACAATTTGATGTATGGTTCTGTGATTAAAGGTCAGAGAAAACAAAGATTGGGAGCATGGTGAGTGCAGCTCTGGTGAGTACTTTGGTTGGGCTGGCAGCGAGTAATATGGGGATTATTCCTTATGAAGCGCCGGCATATTCCATTGTAATGGAATTTCTGCTTCGTTTAACTGTTCCATTGCTGTTGTTTAGAGCAGACATGCAGCTTGTGATAAGGTCAACCAAGACACTGCTCTTGGCCTTCTTGCTTGGGTCAGGTCATACTTGCACAAATTGAAACCTTTTTTTTTTTTATTTCCAATTCTGTAAAGCTTTATTTGATTGATGTCTCTTTAGTACAAATTATGATATCAATATGATCAGTGTTGATGAATTTCAATCATCAATTATGAAGATAGCATGGGTTTAGATTTTTTCTATGTTTCTGTTTGTGCTCAAGTGACCACGAAACAACTGCATGTTTTTTCACGGTTCTTTCCCAAATGTTCGTTTGTGCGTGTGCGTGTGCGTGTGCAGGTGTGCCAGGATCCTAGACGATCCAAATGTGTAGAACTAAAATAAGAAATCAGGGGAATAGAAACTAGAAATGGTATTTCTTGCCTCAAAAGGACTTTTGGCAGGTGTACAACGATATTTCATTAACACAGAAAGGCATTCAAACAAGGACCAGAGAAGGGCAAACAAATGGAAAACATCAAGATCCAAAGTAGATACCTGTGTCCGACGCTATGCAATCCCCGGAATGATCTCGTGAATCAACTCCAAGAATGCGGACATGAGCAATCAAGATAGTATATGAATACAACCTTGATAGCACGACGCTAAATTATCCTACTCTTACTCCTAGATGCTGCTAAGCAACAAGTGAAACTACTTTGAAGAGAAGTATTTGCAGGGAATGTTTGTGGTTGAGGAACCCTTTTTTCTTCTCTGGCTTGGGTATATGTGGACAGGAGGCAGAGAGAAACGTGGTGCATGATTCCCATTTTCGTAATGGCGGTTCCTTAATTCTCGGGACGCGGTGGTTGTGCAACTGCCGCAACTGCCTTGGCTGATATGATGCTTCTGCAAATGTCATTTTCCAATTTATTTGTCAGCCATTGTCCTAGGTTGATGGTAGTTTCATCGGTCTATTTCTTGACCGATATAGTTCATTTACCCTATATTACCTATGGTTGCTTCCATCAGTCAGTTCTGAAGGTCAAGCATGGTCGACCTCCAATAGCGATCAAGCGTGCGTACTCCTCTTTAAGACCATCTTTGGTCGGCTTCACTCACTCTAGGCCGATTGCTTCGATTTTAACCATCATAGTTGACTCAGTTTTCGACCTAGTCAGGGCACGTGTCACCCTTTATCTGGTTAGGTTTATAGGGATCAACAGTTTGCCTGTACCAAAATTGTTGCCCTTGCTATTTTGACCTGGCGTCAAGCATTGTAATGGTCCAAAATTTCTGCAATATAGTTCTGAATGCTCTGTTTGGTTGTTGAAAAAATCACTGGAGAAGAGTAGACATTAAATTATCCTTGTATTGGCTGCTGGAAACTGAAATACTACCCTCAATTTTTCCTTATGATAATGTTATGTATTGTTGAGTTAATTTTCCATGATCTCGTACATAACTGCTGACTGTAAACTTAGAAACTTTCTTCTCTTTTCTAACTGCACCACTTCCTCATCTTACTTGGGGGGGGGGGGGGAACAGAGGCAAAATGATTATGGGTAGATTTGGTAATTTTTTTGCAATGAAGCTTTTCTGGAGCTAAAATTTCAAAGGCTTGCATTCCAAGGTGCAATGGAGCTGGACATCATATCGCCTGCCCTAATTTTAAGGGAAGCACTTTGTTCAGGAAAGTGACCTTGGCACGTAAAGAGTTGCTGGTTGAATTATATAACTTGGTAAAGGGGGGCTTATAAAGGAGTTGAAAAGAGATGGGTTGGAAGAAAAAAGATGCTGGACATGCATTAGATAACAAAAAGCATCGTGCCAATTCTCAGGAAAATTGCTTTGGTTGGAAGAGAAGACTTTGATTAGTTCTCCTATCCTAGACAACATGGTAAATAATGTTGTATCTCAACCTCCATGTTGTGTAAAATCTTCTTTATGTTTGCAGTCGTTGTGTTACATCTGTTGTTTCAACAAGTCTGACATTATCTTGGATCTCATCTTGGGTTAGCTTATCAGTCAAATAGTCTTACTGATTGATGCAAGGGTGTGCTTGAGTTTATAGTTATTAATGGTCGAGTGGAGAGGGAAGTACTAATTTATTTTTGAATATTATAAGTAGAATTATATTCTTTATTGATCAGTATGTCAACCCTACTCTTTTACTTATTTATTTTTTGTAAATAATTAAGTATTCCTCTTTGTCTCACTAATCTCAGTGCAGCTTGTAAGGTCGTGCTGGAAACGCATTTTGCTTAAGTGTTATGATTTGTAGATTTAGCAAATTAATGGTTCCACAGACATGGATTGTGATGTTTTTTTCTCATCTGCTGGGTTGAGTCCTTGGTTATGCAACGAAGCCTGAGCTATGTGCTAGAAGGTTTTATTACTCAGTGAGTTGCTGCATTTGGGTTTTCTGATGGGCTGTGGCTCGGGAACCTAATCATTTTTCTGTTGTTTCACTGTTTTTTTGTATGCATGTCTTACATGTATCTAATTGTTGCAATATTTTGCGAAAAGAGCCATCCCTATGTTAGCTCTATGACTTCTTCATTTTACTACATTGTGGATGAGTGGTTTAGTTTATATTCATTACTGTTCCACTTTCAATAACTATACAGATGCATTGTCCTTAAAAACTTCCTATCTAACATAGATGTAATTCTTATTGCTAATTAATTCCACAAGAATGGTTTTGTCTGAAGAATACATCAATACATAAGCCTTCTTATATTTTATGGCTTGTTTTCAGTGGCCAAATCTTCCAGAAATCAAATTGGTACTTCTTGGTTCTAGTGAAGCATATATGACCTTACTGCTAGTAATATAAATTTCATTCATGAGAATTTGAGGTACTTATGTTTTCCATCCTTTCTGCTCACATAAGGGTGCTAATTACCATATTGGCTAGTCATCCTTGAATAGACTGAATAGCTACTCATATAAGTTTCATACGCATGACAGCCTGGTTGAACTCCTAAGAAATTGGAATTTAAATTTTCTTTCATCGTATGCCTATTAATGATTCTCCATAACATGCTCAACTTTCATGTGCAGTTAGCACAATAATTGGAACTGTAGTGGGTTTCCTGATTGTACCCATGCGATCACTTGGTCAAGATAGTTGGAAAATAGCTGCTGCACTAATGGGAAGTTATATTGGTGGAGGTAATTTCCTAAGTGTATTAGGAGTTGAAGGGGATGTGTTTGATGCCTTCTGGGCATTTTCTCATGGGCTATATTACTGTTTAGCGCTTTTGTTAGGCACTTGAATTGTCCTCTTTTTTGTTGGTAATGTGGATTATTTCTCCAGTTTGGGTGCCTAGTATCTGGCATACCACTAATTTTATATGAGTATTCACTGAGCATGTGTCCATTGTGCAAGAATGGGGATTTTCTGGAAATCAGGTTTCTCACTGAAATTTAGATAGCCTGGAGTTTTTTCTGTATTAGATGGGATTTTTTCTGTCAATAGCTTTTTTTTTTGGCTCTCTATCTCTAGAAGTATGACCCGATATTTTATTTCTCTAGTCGATCCCTGGAAAATACAGTAGAATTCTTCTTTTAAAGAGAGAGAGAGAGAGAGAGAGACCGTTTTCCTGCATGCCCCTGTGAAAGAAAGGTTCCAAGACAGTGTATCTGGCTTAGCATTGTGTGTATATTAAATATCATGTGGTTGGATTGGGAACTATAAGTTTCTTTTTCCTTTAAAAAACCTCGTGTTTGTACAGGTGTGGATTATTCTAACTTCATATAAATCACTGTATATGACAACATCATATATATTGAAGTCAATAACTAGTCCCTCTCTTTTGGAGGCACTCTCACATATCACCAAAATCATGTAGCTAATTGTATTGCACTAGTGGAGGCGTTATTGGTATTCCCTTTTGATGCAATCTAGTAGCCATGTTTCTTCGCTATTTATACTGATTGATTTTACTTCTTAGTAGTAGGGATATAAGCTTCCAATTTTTGCTGCTTTTCTTATATCTCATTTTGATACTTCTCCATCTGCCATGTATTTTTCTCAGAATACATTATCTTGTCATTTCAGCAGCTGACTGAGTTCTATTTCTGATTTTCATAGCTGTCAATTATTTTGCAATTTCAGAGGCACTTGGTGTCTCTCCATCAGTTTTGGCTGCTGGTGTAGCTGCTGACAACGTTATTTGTGCTCTATATCTCATGTTGTTGTTTGCATTGGCCTCTAAAATTCCTACTGAGGCTTCGATACCAAGCAACGGTTAGTAGTATTTAACCTTGCTAAAAGTTTATGTTCGGACGAAATATAATGTTCTGTTTCTGGTTCCTCAGTTTTTAAACACCCAGTACCTCACGTTCCCCACTAGAACTAGGACAAGTTTTTCTCTGCATTGATTGTAGATTCTTTTCCGCAGATGTTCTTTGGTTTTGAGTAGCTTTTAATTTTGTGTTGATATCTAATCCAAATATGAACACATGACTTCTAATCTAAATATGAACACATGGCATATTTCATGTCCCCCAAAAAAAAAAAAAAATCATTACATAAATATATTGGGAAAAAAAAACTAAAAATGCACAGTTTTTAGTTGTAACATTTGATCTCTTTCAAATGCCAATTGCAGATGCTGCTACAGAGATGGAGTCTGATTCACAAAGCAGGCTCCCTGTGCTGCAGATTGCTGCAGCACTTGCTGCTTCCTTTGCTATCTGCAAAACTGCCGCTTGGCTCACCGAATTATTTGGAGTAAAAGGAGGCGCTCTTCCAGCGATAACAGCAATTGTCGTCGTTTTAGCAACTGTACTTCCAAAGCATTGTGGTTATCTTGCTCCTGCTGGCGATGCCATTGCTGGGGTTTTGATGCAGGTAATTGAAATTTCTCCATTTTATTGTATTTTTGAATCATATTGTTGAAATCTATAATTTGCTTTTACATTGATTTTGACCTCACCATACCTTGTTTATAGGAGGTAAACTTCAATTTCTATTAGTACGAATGCCAATATCAACTTGCTGTAATCCATAGAGAGATCATACTTAGAACATCGATAATATATCAGTATTGTATTGAGGGAGATATCACTGAATCTTCTATGGGATAAATTCCCATCGGCATTGTCAAAATATTAGCTAATGCATAGCAAATGGATATTTAGGTGGCATTTGTATTGAAGGATTTGAAATCAAGAGATCTGGTGCTATTTATTGTTAGAGAATTAATCAAATATAACTTTGTTAATTTAAATATGGATTTCATTGTAAATTTGAGTGGTTTAATATGATAGATTACGATGAATTTGAAATCATCAGAAAAAAAAAAAAAAAGGTATTTATTTGAAATTCTGTACTAGTAATGGTTCCATTATTTTAGAAAGTAACTAGATACACTTATTCTGATGAACATTTTCATTCGTTTTATTCGCAACAGGTGTTCTTTGCCGTCGTTGGGGCCAGTGGGAGCGTACGGAGTGTTATCACAACAGCACCTAATATTTTCATGTTTGCTTTTATTCAAGTGACCGTCCATCTTGCAGTAATCCTGGGATTGGGAAAACTATTTCGGTTCGACCTAAAGCTCTTGCTTTTGGCGTCGAATGCCAACATCGGAGGGCCTACAACGGCGTGCGGAATGGCGACAGCCAAGGGATGGAGATCTCTGGTTGTTCCTGGAATTCTAGCAGGCATATTTGGGGTTTCAATCGCAACATTCCTCGGCATTGGTTTTGGTATGTTGGTTCTTAGGCATTTGTGAACTAAAATTTCATAGAATCTGACGGAATGAGTATGATACTGAAGCATCATTGGCTTGCCAAACAATAATAATTCATCAGATGCAGTTCAATCAATTTCTTAAATTTTCTGTGATAAATTTACGCAGGAAATGGAAGATTTTCTCATGTATGGTGATTCTTCTTCTTGCATTATATTGCAGAAATATTTTTAGGGTGCAAATATTCAGATATTAGATTTCAGCCTACGTTTGGGTTATGAATTTGTCGAAATAAAAGAAAAGTAAAATTATTAATTTGCATTATTTTACTAAACTAAGTACAAATTAAATTTTTTTAATGAGTATCTACTAATTATTTCGCATTTTTTAACTCAACCCGAAGAGCTTCCTTATCATTTTCACTAACTTTACCATCTCCGAATCCATGTTCGAAACATGGGGTTAGACCGTTGACCAAGGTCGATGCAACCAGACGTTGGACAAAAGTTGTTCATCTCGTACAGCTATTGACCTGCATTTGACGGACACAATTTTTTATTATATATTCTACACATCTCTCAGCAAACAAAAGGTCAAGAAATCCAATCTAATCTTCTCTTCAGTTAATTTCTAACAATAGACCACATCACCCACTTTGAATTATTCTCTAAAAAATATGAAGCATCCAATTCTGGGAAATGGACCTGTTTCATGGGGCATGATTTTAAATGGAAATAAATGATCTCAAATGATGCTCAATTAGCAACAGATACTTGAGGTTGGATAACTACACCGTACAGCATTCATCTGTTTGGAAAGAAACCCCAATACCCAGACAATCAAAATCCATGTCAGCGTTCAAAGGTAAGAATCAAACAGTCAACCTTGTCTCATTTGGAAGGAAATTAACGTACAACTTAATCTCTCTTACTTCGTATAGGAACCTCTGAGAAAATCAAAAGAACACATTCATGTACAGTGACAAAGTGGGGGAAAAAACAATAATAAAAAATAAGACAGAGAAACAGAGGATAAAGAACTTGCATGCGACAGTAATTGGCATTTAGAACTGTTCCATGACACTAGCCTCGGAAGGAACACCATTGGAGGGCAAAAAAGAAAAACAAAAATTTGGCGTAAAATTGACATTCGGGCAAAATTTAATTGGAGGAAGTTGAAAAAAAAACTAAGAAAAGTAAGAGTTTTTTTGGTGTTTTTTGGTAAACCAAGCGCCCCTTTAAGAGCCATCCGTGATGTCCCCTTGCAAACCCCTTGCAAAGTCAACTCTATACAAGCCCACATCACAATTTCACACCTAACATTGACTTGCTAATCCATTTTATACCTTGCACTGAACCATGTGAATACCTTGCTTTCCCCTTGATTCTTCCATTACCTCTTTAGTTATTTTACAAATATTCATTATTAATTATACAATACTGCATACTTGCCATATAAGCCCCTCTAGCATCCACTCCCTGCAACCAGGAACGAACACCTACACACACACACACACACACACACACACACACAGAGTCAGTCAGATGGAAATTAAAGAAACTCGCCATGAAGGAATCAAGACAATCCGACTATTAATAAGGCTATTGATAATGGCGATTTTTCTTGGCTACATGATGATATGGATTATGATGCCCACTAATACATTTTGGCTGCACTGGCTGCCTGCTATACAGGCTAAGATTGACCCTACATATTCTGGACAAGAAGGTTTGAATTTTCTTCTTTATATTTTTCTAGCAAAAATGGTGCATTATAGCTATTACTGGATCCTATCATGGAACAATTTATGGTCTAATTTTCAACTATATTCACCAACTGCGCAGGTACAAACATTCTGATTCATTCATTTCCAATCTTATCCATCACGAGTTTGGGATGTCTATGTCTCCATCCCGGAAAGAAAGATGTTTACAAAAACGAACGGTAGATATTCACAGTAACGGCATTTCTAATCATTCCTTACTACTACTTTTTATCATAGTTTGTCTGTACTTACTGCTAGTGTGTGCCTTTTCCTCTTCATGACAGTGCTGCCAAGAATTCTGGTTTAGCCCCGTGGAGAAGGCCAGCATTGGTGAAGGGTCCTCTAGGGATAGTTTCTTGGACAGAGCTATCCTTTCTATCCATGTTCATTGCACTCCTTTTCTCGGCATTCTTTGCTTATTTACACGGCATGTTGGCAAATATTACCCAACAATCTGCAGCAAAGATAAGAAAGAGAGTGTAAGAACACCATCTTGATTTGAGTTATAGTGTAATGAGTCATTATTTCAGGAGATCTGAAGTTGAACCCAATTAAGACATTGTGAATCTGTGATGGGCTTTGACCGATGGGAAGCAAAGTTGTGGAGTGCAGGACTGCTGCTAGGCCTTGTTGGCGATATTTGTCTGGCATTTCTCTTCTTGCCAGTGACTAGGGCATCTTCAATATTGCGGCTTGTCGGCCTCACATCAGAGTCAAGCATTAAGTATCATATTTGGCTAGGGCATATAACTATTACCCTATTCACAGCACACAGCTTCTGTTATATCAGCTTATGGTCTGAAACACACCAACTATATGAGGTACAGTGATCCCGATGTTCAGCATCTGCAAACAAACAATAATAGAACTTCTCATTATGCTGCTGAGATTTGATGAACTAATAAATTTTTTACAAAAAACTAGAGAAACTCTTCCACAAAGACAACTAAATCCTCAGAAAAGAAAATCAGGCAGAATTAAGTTCCACTATCTACCATGAATTAGATTTCTTAAGCCAAAAATTTGCTGTGGAACATATAGTTCCAACACTTAACAGATACCTTGAATTTGAAGGATGTACTAACCTTTGTAGCTTGAATTTGTGGGATGAAGATGCTCAAATGGGATGAAGTCGGGATCTCAAATTTGGCCGGAGAAGTAGCTTTGCTTGCAGGATTACCTATGTGGATTACAAGCTTCCCCTGCATAAGGCGCAGGATTTTTGAGCTCTTCATCTACACGCATTATCTCTATATTCTCTTTATTGTGTTCTTTATACTACATGTGGGGTTCTCCTACTTCTGCATCACACTTCCTGGTTTCTATCTCTTCTTGATTGAACACTATCTACGGTTCTTACAATCACAGCAAAAGGTCCGTTTGGTTGCTGCCCATATTTTGCCTTGTGAAGCGGTAGAGCTGACCTTCTCTAAAAGCCCTGGTAAATTTATGGTTTAAGCACAGTTCCAAGCTAACAATTAAACTTTCAGTATAAAAGAAATAATAAATGGATAAGTGGACTTTGAGATGATAATTTATTCGGTCTATCAATTGAGAAATTGTCACTGATTTACGCTCTTTTCTTTCATTATGGTGACAGGATTGAGTCATAATCCAACAAGCATCATGTTCATAAATGTGCACTGCCTCTCCAAGCATCAATGGCATCCTTTTACCATAAGCTCCAATAGTAACACAGATCCTGAGAAGCTAAGTGTCATGGTAAAAAGTCAAGGAAGTTGGTCTCAAGAATTGTACCAAAAAATTTCACTGCCTTGTCAACTGGACCGCCTTGAAGTCTCCATCGAAGGACCTTATGGACCTGCATCAATCCATTTTCTGAGGTTTGCATGAACTAAGCTTTTCCAAAGTTCCAACAGTGAGATTTTGAGAAGATTTTCAATAACAGAAGTTTATCGAACTTTAACCAAAACAAATTCACATAACAGTCAGTCCCAAATTTGAAGTGCAAAAAAAAGTGTAGGAGTGCTAACATTTTCAATTTTATCATGCTAAATTCAATAAGTTTTGATATACCACAAACCAAAGCTTAAGAGGGAGAAATATACCATGCAGGCATGACACACTTGTGATGATAAGCGGAGGAAGTGGCGTTACTCCTTTTATCTCCATCATCCGTTAAATCCTCTTTACCACAAGCACAAGAAGTTGCAGGACCCAACGGGTTCTCCTCATTACTGCTTTCAAGAAATCTGTGGATCTCACCATGCTAGAACTCCTCCTCCCTGTTTCCAGCACCACCCTTGAAACTTGCCACTTGCAACTACGGATTGAGGTGTACATAACAAGAGAAAAAGAACCCATTACAGATGGTCAAAAGCTCTACCAAACCATCTGGTTCAAGCCCAGTGCCAAAGACGCCCCAGTTTCCGCAATTCTACCGTCAAACAGCTGGTATTGGCTTGGAGCTATAATTTCAAGCTCATTTCTCATATTTCTTCTGCTTATGGCATTTTTACACGACATTATATATACCTTATTGATCATAAAACTAACATGAGATTTTCATACACTTCAAGATCAGCTCTCAACATGTTATTCCTATGTGTCTCCATAGCTATGGCTGCAACGGCAGCTTTTCTTTGGAACAAAAAACAGAATGACAAGGAAATGAGACAGATTCAGAACTTGGACATGCCAACACCAATGGCATCACCAAGACCAGACTCACAGCTCTACAACAGGGACAGAGAATTGGAAAGCCTTCCCCAACAGTCCCTAGTTCAAAATACTAAGGTGTACTATGGTGACGGACCTAATCCCAAGAGTAAGAAATTATTGTCATCCTACTTGTTTCCATTTTCTGTACTAATTTCACCACCAACTAATATGCTAAAAGGTAGCTGAAGTAACTTTTTACCTTTTTTTTTTTTTTTTCCGTGTTTTATTAATGCAGAATTGCTATCAGAGTGTGAAGGATCTAGCATTGGAGTTTTTTTCGGTGGCCCAAAGAAGATGAGGCAAGAAGTTGCAGCAATTTGCTCATCCATGGATGCAGATAACCTACATTTTGTATCAATCAGCTTCACCTGGTGAAGCAGAGTGCGGGCGAAGTTTTCACAATTCCTTCATTCACAGATGATCAAAATGCCAATGTCTTATTAGGTTTCATATATTTGGATCTATTAAAGTCATAACAATCATAAGTTCAATAAAGAGCATACCTGTTTCATGTGCATATGTTACATGAGAAGAGCACAAAGATAAAAAGAAACTTCAAAGGAAAATAGCGAAGAACTCATTTGGACAAGTCATTATAGACATATGACGGCCAACAGAAATGCATGTATAATAAACATTAGAAGCCAAAAGGTTTTCAATTACCCCCCCCCCCCAAAAAAAAAAAAAAGAAACAAACAATTCCAGCAGAGAAAGCTAACCTCCAAACAGAAGCTCTAGGAACACAAACAAATTATCCAATTAGCAAGAGATGAAACAAACATGAAAATCAAATCCTTGACTTTGTTTGGGAATGGAAAAACCAATTTTTTTTTTTTTTTTTGCTTGGCTATTTTTAACCAAATTTTGATTTTCTTCTTTTGTTTGGTAGCTTATAGGCATCATTCACATCCATATTTAAAACAAAATATTGCAAAAAAGTAATGTAACCAATACCCAAGTCATAATCAAAATACAAGAAACATTTAACCCAGAAAGCTTATGTAATCAAAATAAATTACTTGATCATCAAATATTCATGACAAAGTCAGATTAATTTATTCAGTGGGAGTAGAATAATATTTGACAAAATGCAGAAACATGAGCAGTGAGATGATAAACATCTGGCAAGCACTATGATTTCAGCGACGTCCTGCCTAACCAAAAATGCATGGCAAACAAAAACAAGTGTCCTCCCACAGAAACTGACCACAAGAAGAAGAATTTCGCCAATTCGTGGAAAAAAAAAAAGAAAAAATTAAAAAAAAAAAGAACCAAGAAAAGCTCAGAATCTAATTACAATGAACACTGCACCATCGCAAACTAAAGGAAGTATAACAAGCATTTGTATTAATGATTTATTGTGTCCTTAGGATCGCATATATAGCAGCCACGTGGGCCAGGGAAAAAAACAAATAAATCCAAGGGCCAAGAAAAACAAAAATAATGAGACAAGCAGCATCAGGCCTACTAGAATTCCTAAAGGAAATTGGAATTGTTAAATAATTTCCAGCACTGCCCACCAGAACCAGGCATACATTTGAAATATTTATCAAAGGGAACATTAAGCTAATAAGGAGTAAGAACTCCAAACTACCATCAAAGCCACCCGCAATAAAGAAAATATCTGATTGGAAAGGGCAAATAGCCATCCTCTACCTTGATACATCCTCATCATAATCTCGAATTCCAGATGACTTGGGGACAGATGCATAAATCCTTTCACTGCTACATTTGAAGGGAGCTCTCTCTTCCCTGGCACTCCTAGGTATTACTCTTCTGTCAGTAGCCCTAATGCAGCTATCCTCGTTACGAGTGTTATGAACCTCAAAACAATCTTTTCCATTATACCGGAACCGCCTTACAAAACCACTGTTGTTGCTTTGTCTCATCCGATGAATCATCTCATATTTGTCACGATATTTTGTTCTCTCAGAATCATTGCCATCATATTTATGTTCCCTACCAACTCCACCAGACAGCTCTGTAAACCTTCCAGGATGCATCATGGATCTGAAACAATCAGCTGACTTCATTCTTCCAGGACCACCTGAATCAAACTTTTGTCTCTTTACAAACAATCTTCCAGGTGAATTTCTCTCCCTGAAACGAGCAGACACATAATTTGGATTATCTATCCATCTGGAATCACACTCCAGGGAGAAGTGACTTCTCGGAGGGGAAATGAAAACATCTTCATCATCTGCTGCAAAATTAGATTTCTGAAAGTGCATCCTCCTTATTCTCTCCATTCTTGCCTTAGATCTGAAATCTGGAGATCTGCTAACGATCCTCACCCCCATGTTTCTTTCCTTTCGCAAGTTAAATGTAATGGGAGATCTAGTTCTTGATCGTGACCGAGACTTTCCACGTGACCGAGAAAAACTAGCACCTCTACTGGGAACAGGAGAAAAGCTGCGTTCTCGCCTGGCCAAATAATGTGGTGGACGAATAGAAGCTGATGTAGGGTCATCAGTCATAGGCCCATGGTACTCCTCCCTGGGGCCCCGCCTAAATCCCTGCTGATATATTCCAGACCTCCCTCTACTCCTGAGGTAGCTATTATCTCTTTCCATTACCATTCTCCTATGCACACTATAAGCATCATCTCCATCATCTGGTGATCTCTTTCTCGTGAAGGGTTGATACAAACCCTTAGAGGAATAATTCACAGCACGCCTCTGATCACGGTAGGTCAATCTGTCAATCTTTGCTGCAGAATTTGCAATAGTGCTTCTTGTCCTGGGGTGCCCAGTAACTTCTGGATAACCAGCTTGATAATGGTTTCTTGAATCCCAGTAGCCCGCTGGAGAATCAACCCAGTGACCATCCCTTGGGCTTTGACCAGTTCTGTTCCTTCCCAAACGCTTCTCGGAACCAAACACCCTTCCAGCTTGAAAACACGGGACATAACTGGATCTGAAACATGAAACAGTCAATTAACAACCAAACAATTAAAAAACAGAAGGGCACTGAAGAAGAATGCCATACAAAACCAAAGAAATTACCTGCTTCGCTGCGTGTATACATTATCTTCCTTCCAACGCAGGGAATCAGAAGAAACTTTGATATCAAGTCCGTCCACAGAATCAGAATCAAGGATTCTTCCTGTGCTACCATTATTTGCTTCACCAGTACTATGGGAAGAACATTCACAACCTTCAGCCAATTGTTCTCGTCCACGCTGCATAACTTTTTCCGTCGAACTTCTGTTATTGTCATTTTGACAACTATCAGAATCAAGTTCTGACATACAGTGATTAGCAGCACCATCTGCATCTTTGTTGTCAGAATCATAGTCCACACATTCAGTTTCATCTTCAACATCATTCTCCTCCCAGGAATATAAAACCGACTCCCTCAATTCTCCATCCTCAAATGGAGACTCATAACCCGCCTGAATCTCAGTCATTTTATCTATACCAATTGCGTGGACATGATCACCATGAGAAACATCTGAGCCACATCCATCATTAAGGGTATCTTCTAAAGAAACATTGTCAAAACAATAATTAGTCTTGGGTATCGGTTCCTTCAGCTCAACATGCAATGAAGAATCCATTGTGGTGCCTGCTGCAGTGGTTTCTCTATCTTGTTTCCTTTGCAAAGTTGGCTGGCCATCTCCAAAAGTGGCTCCTAATGCACACAAATTTTCATGCTCAGGTGAAAGGAGGGAAAGATCTGCTTTCCCTGATTTATTTACTGAATGCTCAACATCTAACGTTTGACAGGTGACTGTGCTAACCAACTCTGTTGGAGAAGTTTCATTGTCAGGCATATCAAGGGTTTCTCTAGAACCTTCTTTAGATTGTAAACTGACAATCTCACATGGAACCTTCTCTGAAAAGGCCAGATCAAGGACAACAACATCATGTTTTCCCTGTTCAACATTTTCTATCTTGTCATGTTGCATGGCAGAAGTTCCACCACAATTTTCTCTTGTCTGAATGATGACACTGGTGGGAGATGTATTTATCTTTTCCCCAGAAAGAGGCTTGCTTGAGATGGGAGCTGAACCAGGGCAATGAGAATTATCGAGGGATTTATCCTTGCTCATAACCCGAGAGGAAGCCTCATTATCTCCAGCACAATATTTTAACAAATCCAAAGTATGTTCAGGATCGCTAAGTCTGGCACAGCATTCCAGTTTCTCTGGCTTTTCACTATGCACACCGTCATTGTGGATACCTTCGGAAGTGTTTCTTTGAGAACCAATGTTTAAATCATCACAAGGTAGCTCCCATGCCTCCATCACAGTATTCAGGTCCCAATGTAACCGATCATCTTTCATAGAAGCAGACCTCTCTCCACCCCCACTCTCTATCTTACCATGGAAATTATGTGGCACAACTGCAGAACTATCCTGAACCATCGAACCATCAGCATTATCCCCATGTCCCGAATCTTTTAGAAACAAACTCTCATTTTCCAAGGATGTAGTAGTTCTTTCCAAAAGTGTAGCAGATACAGAAGAGTCAGTTCCTTCTAATGTCAATAATTCATCTACCATTGGACCCTCCTTAACTTTATGAGCATCATCACTAATGCTATTATTGCAGGCAGCAGCTGCAAGAAGTGCAATGCCAGAGAAGTCCTCAGTGTAACCAGCTTTTCCATCAGTCACCTCACCAAACTTTCCATTCACAAAATCATTCGCAACATCTAGATTGAATTGTACTGACAAAGGACCATCAAATTCCCCCATTTCCTGGTTGGATACTGAATTTGGAAAATGCCACTGAACTGAAGCATATTTACCATCTATTGTCCGATCAAAATCTTCAGGTTGTGGAGAAGAGGATCGTGGCTCGGATGACAAAGACCCTTCACAATGTGGTGAAGGGGTTCGAGGAGGTGGTAATGGAAACCGGCGGAGCCGCCTCCTTTTCTTGATTGGTACATGTTCTATTTTGTCCGCAAAACGTCGCCCAAGAACAGCTACACCAAGCTGTCAAACAGAAAGTATGGTTAACATTGCAAAATTTAGGATACTTTCAACAATAATCATTATGCACAAGTCAGGAAAATATACCTTCTCCGAGTCAGAAGCTGACGACTCCGCTCTTTTAGTTCTCTTATCATCCTCTTGCATGCCCACATTCAAGCTCCTGGATGGTATCCTAGAACGCCTAGCACTCCTAATGCCTTTTGTCGGTATCTTCCAAAGCAACTCGGGATTGATAAAATTTGTACGTTCTATATTGCTAAACATGCTTGCAGATGGAGATCCTATTCCATCAACTAACAGTCTGCCACAAGTGTTGCAAGTTATCTTATCTACTTTCTTTCTTTTTCTACTAAAGTCCACAGGAGACGCTAAAGCCGTGCAAGTACAGAAGCGAGTCTGCAATTTAACAAAAATATGCTTCATCAAGTACAAAGAAGTCTAACATCAGTCAGTCATTTTGAAGTTTAGTATACTTTGCACTTGCCTAAATTTCATGGTGACGACTGAACAGATGTCCTATCTACAATAAACAAGTCCAAGGAATAGGAAAGAATACTAAAAACTCACCATTGATTTGGACACCCACATTCCCCCTTTAATTCATTGATATTCCTGCCAAGCTATTAGAGCTCTGCCCAAAGTTGCCCGCGCTTCACCCACCTATAAAAATGCACACCAAATGATCAGCAACAAAGTGGAATATGATAACTAAACACAGTTTGCACAAATAAAAGAAGAATGGCAATCCATCCCAAAAAAACTAACAACAAGACTGCCAGCATGTGTCTCAATATGCAATTACCTTGGGGCAAATGGAGTTAAACAAGTTTTGAGCCTACAAAAAACTTCTTCAGTTCACAACGCAGCTTTCAAGGAAAATGGAAGAACTTCAGGTAACATTACACCACAAAGAAATAGAACTCGTCACACTTCAACGAGTGCAACTAACTAAAAAACCCAAAACTTGGAAGCAATTGATTTGGCAAATGAATTATTATTCTTAGAATTTAAAGAGTTCATAACAAGTCATTAATCTTGTACAAATTGTACAAATTGAAGGCCGACCTAGACAACATCCAAAATAACTTGTGCCAACCAACCAATTGCTGGCCTAACATCAAGAACCAAAATAAATCATCATTAGAGGAGGATCCCATCTCAAATCTTGCAGCCCAGCCTCAAAGGAGCTGCGTCAACATAAATGACAAGGTCATTAATTTCAAGAAGTAGATAACAACTTCCATATGGGTGATTCTACAAGGCCATGGTAGATAATAACTTAAGAGATTTCAAGAATGAAATACCATCTCCTTTGTATATTACATCCAAAGGCCACAATTTCCTTGAATTGTCTCATAAGGATAC
Organism: Vitellaria paradoxa; assembly: GCA_019916065.1. Classification (NCBI taxonomy): domain Eukaryota; kingdom Viridiplantae; phylum Streptophyta; class Magnoliopsida; order Ericales; family Sapotaceae; genus Vitellaria; species Vitellaria paradoxa. The sequence continues at coordinate 3,575,230 of CM034240.1, forward strand.
AAAGCACAAGTATAGCCCCTTTTTGGAAAAGGGTAATGCTTGAACTTAGAAAGCTTCCAAAAATACAAATGGCATCCATATCCTACAGATCCAGTCAAGGCAAGGGTATTATATCCAGCAACAAGGTTGTTATATAGATCGAACTTCAGAAGTCATCTGGATTCCGAAGAAAGTGATATTTTAATGTTCGTTCGGGTCAAGCTTTTATTGTTTTTGTATGCGCCTTCACCTGGAGCGTCTGAGGAAGATTCCCCGCAAACGCAACTAGTGATTTGTTGTCTTATGTGACGATTTGGGGAGCCAAGACAGAGTTATGTTCCTAGATCAAAATTCTATTTGGAAACCATAAAGCTGCTCCTGCAAATATGCTCCGGAGAAAGCCGAAGGTAATATCTTCATCAATGACAGAGTAACGCGCTAGAAAAGAACAAATCAACATGATGGTTCGTATATCAACGAAGGTACATGGCCGTTCCCATCGAAATTCTATCTTCCAGCTTCGCCCATTAAATCCTAACAAAACTACATCATATACACACAGAAGTGCGCTGCCGTAATATACAAATATGTCCTCGAGCCTTGTCAAACAGTCTTCAATAAAAATCGTAAACAAGCTTTCCGAGATGGAAGATCTAGCAATTCCAGCGACGAGCAAAGGCTTTTTTTGGCGCTTATTCCCAGGGTCGAGAGAAACGGAACCACTTACGGTCTCCTCTGACCGAAGACAAACAACCAGTAAAAGAAAAACGCATAAATCAAAAACTAAGGCTTTCAATACCTGTTCTCTCTTGATTACAATCGCCGGGATTGATGATTTCCGAAACTTCAAAACGGTTAAGCAACAGATATATATTGTGCTGTTCACACAAAACTCCGCAAAGATCCAGTCTTCTTCAAATCCTGCTAAAGGAAAACGAGATTCGGCTCTTCTTCTTCTTCCTCTTCCCCCTCTCTTCGAGGCTTCAATCGCCGCCGCCGCAGCCACCGACGACTATTTCCAAAATTACGCGTCTATCTCCTGAACACAATCGTTGAAAAGCAATCGCCGGCGAAACAGCGATCCCTAAAACCCACTGGATTCGTGTCGCCACCTCCAAACGCAATATTGGAGCTCTGGAAAACGGATACCGACGATGAGCTGAGAACCTCCCCCTCACCACGTATTTATGTTACATTTGTACCGAAGATACCCTCGTCTATTTTTGTCATACCGAAAACGCCCATCTCAAGCCCTAATTTGAGTCGAACTTTGGGTGCTATTTACAGGTCAAATACGCCATACGTACGGCCCCGATTAAATTGACTTTGTGGCCGCCTCGGGATTCATCGACTGCGATGGTCCAATCAACGAGATCTGTAATTATTTATGTGGTGTTTGGTGATAAAAAAAAATATATATATATATATAAATTTAATATAAAAATATTGTATAATAAAATTTAATTAAAAATAATGTAAAATTTTAATAAAAATTTATAAATTTTAATTAATTTTAATAAACTAAATACCCTTATTAGTTGTTACCGCAAAATTACGAACTATGACCTTTTGTGCCCTGTGTGGTGTCTATTTTCATTACGATTCCCAAATTTTATCAAATTGGTTCTTTTGCCCTGGCCCCTCTCCTCTTACTACTCTTTAATGTCAGTCCTCCCTCGAAATAAATAAATAAGGCTACATATTAATATCTTAAATTATCAATTTGGAATGATAGCGTTCATTTTCACACTGGCATTTATTATTTTAACCAAGAATAGATTCAATATTTTTATTAAGCAGGACACAAAACATATATGAACAGGACAATAATTCGTGACAGGATTGAGAGTAAGAATATAAAAGAAACGGTATTGTCTATTAAGAAAAATGAATATCATCGTAACTTAATTAGACATTTAATCAATTAATATACATTTCACAATTTAATAATTCAACTACAGTAACCTAATAACATCCAAAGATTTATTAGGGGCATCTGATATTACAAAAATATTTGTATATAGTTAGTATATTTTATTATTTATAGAATTTATTTTCAGTGTGTTTGATAAACCAAAAATTGAAATTTTTTACAACTTTTTCTCTAGTGTTAACATGTTTACTTGGCAAAAGTTTCATGTCTGGTAAAAACTTATAAAAGTTGACATTTTTATGTCTAGCAATTTTGTTTTTCATGTTTAATAAATTTTGATAGAAAAATTTGGAGAAAGTTAAATATTGTTTTTATTTTTTATTTTTTTTACTTTACTAAACACACCCTATGTTATATATATTACATTTACTAATATTATTTACAAAATCATTTAATGGTGAAGTTAGGAAATCTATCTTATTTCATACAAAAATATTTGAGTTTGATTTTTGCAGGCTATTTTATGTTTAAAAAAATTTGAGTTAGCGATAATTTGTTTTTGCAAGAATTTTACCTTTAAAATCAATGGATCCGAATGTGTCTATGCCCTTAATTTTAACATAATTAGTCAAAGACGATAAAAAAAATATTTAACATAAAAATATAAATAACATAAATGTATTAGAATAAAATAGCACTTATATAAATCTTGCGAAAGTTCTAAAAGGGTAAACTTTCGTAATGATTTTTTTAATTTAATAAGAGTACATTTTTTTTAAATTTTGATTTATTAAAATAAAATGTTTTAACTTATATTTTTTTAAACTTTTTTTATAAAATTTGAAGGACATTTTAGTGTCCATAATTTCAATTAACCTTTTATGATGTTTTTATTAATTTTTTTTTTTTTTTGAAAAGCTACTCTACCTATTTAACTATATCATACCTATACCGGATTCGAACTAGCGATCGACTGCGAGGGGAACAAACTCTCTAGCTAGTGCGCTAGGGTTGAGGGCCGATGTTTTTATCAATTAAATTTTGTGTTATCGAACTTTATGTTATGTGAGGTATTTTAGTCCATAATATTTTCATCTTCTACCTCACATACACAATTTTTTTAATAAAATTTATTTAAAATCGTAATTATTAGTATGACTTAAGGACAAATTGTTGCATATTAATAGTTTAAGTAAAGGTGGACATTGTCCTGCGAGGGTGCACGACTCGTCTAGATAGCCCATTATTTTAGGCTTGATTTGTTATTAAAATTGGAATAGGTTTAGGAAATTTCTTAAACTTAATTTTTAAATGGTGTAAGAATGAGAATGTTATCAAGCCTAAATTTAATTTGAATATATTAAAATATAATTTGTTGCGTGACACAAGTTAAATAACGGGATATGATATTATTTATATATATTATAAAATTTAAAAATATATGTAAATAACATTAGTATATATAGATTAATTTGACGGATAACAATTAAGATTAATTTAAAGTCGGATTTGAGATAAATGTGCTGTTTGGAGCACCAAAAAAATTTAAAAAATTTTAAAAATTTTCAAAAGTTTCACATTTTTCAAACTCCAAAAAATTCTAACTTCTTTGAAAAAGTTATCAAAATCCGTTGGAACGAATCAAAATGGTGCGTTCCAACGGATTTTATTAGATTTTTTTTAAAATTAAAGTAACATTTGTATCAAAAAATTTCCTACTCCTAAGGTTAGCTTGTTTAATGGTCAATGCATGTGTACTTTTTTTTTTTTAAATAGGATAATACGGTATTATAACTTAAAGGGTGATCAAATAAACTTTTTTCCGATTCAACAACATTAGAAAATCCGATATTCGATCACGTGTTGATATATAATATAAATAAATTTCATTACTAATTTTAAATTTATATAAAATTTAAATAATGATTGAAAATTTTATGGTCTAATAGAAATAAAACATGTTCTTTATAATCAAGCTATTTGTAATTAATTTGGAGCAAATATTTTAAAAAAGTGTGAAATTTGTACGAAAATTTAATTTGTTTAGCACCATGAGTACACTCGGAGGAGTTTTACAATTCAAATTCCATAAGTATAAGGTTCAGTTTGGGCAAAAAAAAAAAAAAAAACTAATTTTTTTAATATCTGAGAAGGGAAAGAAATTATTTTTTTAGTAATTAGCTTTTAAGTTTTTATTAATTTAATATTTTTATCCTTCATGATTTAAAAGAAATTTAAAATATAAAAATAATAATTTTGATTATTTAAAATAAAACCAAAAAATTAAGTAATCGTAAACTAAATTTTAACTAGTGTTGCCAAACTAAGTCTGAGTTTGTGGGAAAAAAGTAATAAAGCAAGCGTAACGCTATGTTGATCCACTGGCAGGTCTCATTCGACTTGGATTTACCTCTTCTACTCAAACTTCGTAGGCAATACCCAAATGTGGAGGTCTTCCTCATCTCTCTGCTCAGGAATTTGATTGATGGAGTTTTGGAAAATTTTTCATAATTTTTTTTAGACCATCGTAGGAAAAGAGGAGAAAACATATTTAAACTACACCGTTTTAGATATTGTTTCTTGTCAAAAAATTCAAATATTTTGCTACACCTTCAATGACTAAAAATTAAACAGTTGGTAACTTTTAAAAACTTTTTTGACACTCCAAACGTACTCTTAGTGTTATCTAAAAATGCCATAAGCCTTGAGGGGAAAGGGTTATAGGGTATGTTTGGAGTTGTATAAAAGCGTATAAAATAAAATAAAATTATAAAAGTAAATGTCTCATAATTCGTGTAATGAGTGAAGAATTTAAATTTTACTGTCTCGTAATTCGTATTTATAGAGATTTGTAGGATTTTATTTTATTTTGTTTAGTTTTAAACGGAGTCATAATTTCAAAGCCTTATTTTGGGGGTGGGGGTGTAAATATGAGAGTTAACCAGCCGCTTGCCTTGTTTATTTTATTTTATTTTCGTGGGTATGGGGTTGGAATTTTTGTTCAAGTTTTATGTGGGTGTTGTTTTGTTGATTGCTCTTGAGACTTTTGAGTTGCTTCATTACCACGGAGGGAACCCCACCAACCCCCGATGATAAGGCCACTTTGGGACACCTCCCCCCCCCTTTCTTCGCTAAAGTTTTTTTTTTTTAAATAAAGGTTCTTCTTTGCCAAAGTCAAAAGATTCCTTATCTTTGCTCGACCCTCTGCTTTTAGGCGTTCCCACTTCCTCTTGCAAAAAAGAACTCCTTTCCTTATTTTCGTTGTTTTATTGGCACTGTTTAGAATTAAATAAAAAAAAATAAAAAAATTTATAAATACCTATAGAACGAATTACGAGAATGTAAATTTTAAATTTTTTATTCACTGTACAAAGTACGAAACACTAATTTTTATAAATTTATACAATTCTAAATACACCTATTACTTCCCCCTCCAACTCATTTGGGCTTCTTCACACACGCACAAACGCATGCCCAGATACATACACACACACACACATACAATATACCAAAAGTTATCAAAAGTTACCAATTTCTTTTAATTAAAATTCGTCACATATTAATTTCACATCAATTTTTTTTAATTTTCTTGTATATATATATATTTTGGGAGTTTTTGGAGGCCGGTCATAATTTATAGACTATTAAGGGTTTAAGTCATACCCTTAAAAATTATTTGCAAATAAGTCATATGGGCACCGAAAAGACAAAAAAGACCTCGCGCATCTTTTCACTCACAAAACCAGTTTATTTGAAAACCTCCCTGTTTTATCGGAGACGTTCCGCGACTTTCCAACTTCTTCACAAATCATCTGAAAACTAATCAAAACTTCTTCCAAGTCAAGCCTCAATCGATCCCTAACTTTTCGCCGAGCAAATCCACACATTACAGTGCTTCGCAATCAACAGGTACTATATTCGATTAAAGGTACTCTTTAGGGTTTTTCTTCAAAACACATATCGAGGGTTTGAATATTTATTGTGTGGTACTGTTTAGGGTTTTCGATTATCTTTGTAATAACAGGTTTTGTGGTACTGTATTATGTATTTAGTTTCTCCGAAAACGTATAATCGTTGCTATTTTTACAATAGCCTAATATGAAACATTACCACAGACATGTGGTACTGTCACACATGCGGTACTGTCTCTCATTCGTTTGATATGTGAGCCATTTTTGTGTTTAAATGTGGTGTTTGCATGATAGAGTCACGTGGTACTGTTTTTGAACGAGCATGCATCCTAAAAAAAAACAGTACCGCAGACTATGGTACTGTCACACATGCGGTACTGTCTCTCATTCGTTTGATATGTGAGCCATTTTTGTGTTTAAATGTGGTGTTTGCATGATAGAGTCATGCGGTACTGTTTTTGAACGAGCATGCATCCTAAAAAAAAACAGTACCGCAGACTATGGTACTGTCACACATGCAGTACTGTCGGTTATTCGTTTGATATGTGAATTATTTTTGTGTTTACATGTGATGTTTGCATGATAGAGTCATGCGGTACTGTTTTTGAACGAGCATGCATCCTAAAAAAAAAACAGTACCGCAGACTATGGTACTGTCACACATGCGGTACTGTCGGTTATTCGTTTGATATGTGAACTATTTTTGTGTTTACATGTGATGTTTGCATGATAGAGTCATGCGGTACTGTTCTTGAACGAGCATGCATCCTAAAAAAAAACAGTACCGCAGACATGTGGTACTGTCACACATGCGGTACTGTCGGTTATTCGTTTGATATGTGAACTATTTTTGTGTTTACATGTGATGTTTGCATGATAGAGTCATGCGGTACTGTTTTTGAACGAGCATGCATCCTAAAAAAAAACAGTACCGCAGACATGTGGTACTGTCACACATGCGGTACTGTCGGTCATTTCATTGTATGTGTGATTATCTTCTTTGTTTAATGGTGCTCTTTGCATGATATAATCATTCGGTACTGTTTTTGCGAAGCAAGCATATTTTGTGAGACAGTACCGCATGTGTGGTACTGTCAGACATGCGGTACTGTCATAGAAGTGGTACTGTATCTAGATGATATTGCATTTTATCTCTAACAGAAAACAAATGTTATGAAAATACAGGTATTGCTATCACGCTCATACAAAATCAAACATGGTGAACATCCAGTACCGTTCGAACCTAATCTCAGTCATTAATGAAGTTGAAACCATCAACTTGACAAAAGCACACCATGTATATCTCAAACATTCTCCATTTTGGAAGCTCATCCTCACTATTTTAAACTGTGAAATTAACAAAGATTACTCGAGGAAAAGCGATGTTGATGTGGAAACAATCATCAAAGCATTTGACCCACAGTCCAAATCTTTCAACCTAGGTGGAATAAAGCTTCGCATCAGAGAGACAGAGTTGCGAACAATGTTTGCAATAGAGGATGGTGAACAACTGATAGACAGTGTCAAAAAAATCGCAAGGCCAGGCACTGAATTCGTCTCTCGTAGATTCTCTGGGTTGCGACGAATTAAGAAACAGAACATATCTGATGCTTTGCGGCAGGCTGCTGCAGAGCAAACACGCATTGGCAGAGAAGATGTTGCAAGACTTTTGACACTGTTCTGTTTGGCAACGTTGTTTGTCCCTAACAAAGGACATTCATTGTCGTGGCACTACACAACATTGGTTGAAAATTTGGATCAAATCCGCCAATACAACTGGAGTGCACATATACTGGAATTCTTGGAGAACAGTTTGTGCTCAGATTCTAGGAACAAAGGTGTTGCAGGCTGTGTCATGATGTTACCGGTAACCTTTTCATATCATATTCTATATTATATGTTGGTACTGTCTTATGAACTTCATTCAACTAATCAGCCCTATAAATGATGCAGTACTGGATCTGTGAGCACACCACTCTGGTCCAACAAGTACAGAAGAGTGCAACACCTAGATGTCTAGTCTGGGATCTCAAGCCATTGTCCAGTGCATTGAAAAAAATAAATCTCAAAAAGTTGAATAAAAATCAGGTACTATTTATGATAAAATAAATCATGTTTGCATGCTAAGAATATTCGGTACTATTTTTCCAATAGATTCATCTTCATCTTTTACAAAAAACAGTACCGCATACATGTGGTACTGTGATCCGTGCATTAGGTACTGTGTTTCAAAGAGCATGCATTCTGAACAAAACAGTACCGCAGACATGTGGTACTGTCAGTTATTCTTTGAATTTGTGACCTATTCTTTTTTCCATGTATGCGGTACTGTTTTGTTGTGTTTCATGATACTGTTTGAATGCTATATACATTCGGTACTGTTTTTGAACGAGCATGCATCCTTAAAAAAACAGTACCGCATACATTTGGTACTGTCATCCATGTGGTACTGTCAGCTATTTTGTATTTGTCACCTCTTTTTATATCTCATGATACTGTTTGCATCTGATAAATAAAATCATTCTAGATTCAACAATGTATTCATGGACATACTAATGAATTATATAATTGATGAACAAAATATCAGGTAATTGTACCTGATCTTGAGGATGATGATGAGGAGGATGACGAGGAGGAGGATGGACAACAACAATATCATGATGATAATGATGATGATGATGATGATAATTATGATGATGAAAGGACAGAAACAGAAGAATACATCATTGCGTCAGAAAAAACCAGTGATGATGAATTAGTAATTTCTGACATTCTTCAAAAACTGAAGACAAACATAGTGCATTTGAACAAGACAACTGAAAGCGAGCAAAAACAAGAGGTGTCTTATACTCCTGAACTCGATCAATCTGGTACTGTTCCATCTGCCATAGCTGAAAGTCTTCCAGAAACAGTACCAGAATCTGATGAAGGCACCTTACCAGACAAAATAGTAGAAAAAGTCCCAGAACAAGAGGCACCAGAACAAGAGGAATCAGAACAAGAGGCAAGACAGGCTGCATCAGCAGAAACAGTACCAGTTCAGCAAAGTAATGATCCAGTTGCTTCAGTTTTATCAATTTTGAACCGTGAACAAATAGAAGAGCTGGAGCAACAAGTCAAGGAAAAAGATGATAAAATTGCTGAATTGGAGAAGCAAATGGCAGAAAAAGATGATAAAATTGTTGAATTGGAGAAGCAAATGGCAGAAAAAGATGATATAATTGCTGAATTGGAGAAGCAAATGGCAGAAAAAGATGAAATTCTGACAAAGTTGTACATTGACAATGAAAATCTCAACCTGCAAAACACAAACCTGAAGGAAGAACTTGATAATGTGAATGCAGTTGTTAATTATTAAGGTCTGAACTTGTCGAATCTAGCGTCCACCAGGTGACGCAGAAACATGCAGCAACTAGAAGGCCAAAGAAATCGGATACAAATAAAAAACAAACTCCAGCTGCAAACGAACCACCTTCAATGTACAAAAGGCTCAAGGACAAAACACGCCAAAAGAAAAGAGATCCTGAGTTCACATACAGTGGTAAAAAGAAGGTTGCCAAAAAATAAAAGGCAGATACTGCGGCAGTTGTCACGAAAGATATAGAATCTGACATTATAGACATTGATCTTCTACAACTGTCTACACATCAAACAGAGCCCAAGCAACCTTCGCTTAAGCAGATTATTTCAACTTTTCAACAAAACACACATCTATCGGACATAGAAAAGAAACGGATCTTAAAACTTATTGATAATGAGGGGAAAGCGTAAGACAGTATTTAACTCTTTCTTTTTTATTACTTGTCAATTATAAAAAAAATTACTTGCTATCATCTGGTACTGTTCTCTATTTTTTACAATAATTGGTACTGTCATTCCTTTATCTGGTACTGTTAACATAAACATTTCAAACTTAACTCATGTTGTTGTTTTTTTTTTTTTTTTTTGGCTGATCTTGTTGACATCTCACTGCTCACTGTATACACACAACACAGTGCAACTGTTTGGGCTGTACCAAATGAACCACTCTGCATGATCACCATTGAAGATATCTACAACCTCATAGCAAATGAGAGTATATCAAACATGGTAGGCATATATGATTAACTTATATTTCTACAGAATTAATAAAGTATGTTGACTATTTCTTAAATTCAACAAATTAATCTGATATTTACTAATCACAATATTTGCCCAGCTAATTGACTGTCATGCACGCTATCTAGAATCAACACAACATGAATCAGTCAACAGCACTTTCCCCAAAAGATGCTTATACTTCAGCAGTTTGTGTTGGGTAAGATTTGTGATATCTTTCTGTGGTTAATTGTGCTTTTTGCATACTATATATATTCGGTACTCTTTTTCTAGAGCATAAATGTTTTCAGAAATAGTACAGCATATATGTGGTACTCTCGACCATGTGGTACTGTCAGCAAATGGCATGGATATGACTTCTTTTTTAGTTACGTGGCACTGTTTGCATACTATAATCGTTTGGTACTGTTTTTAAACTAGCATTCATCTGGTACTGTTTGCATACTGTTATCGTTTGGTACTGTTTTTCAAATAGCATTCATCTTATACATAAAAACAGTACCGCATACATGTGGTACTGTCATCCATATGGTACTGTCAGCCATGCGATGGATATGAGACTTCTTTTTTATTTTCATATTACTGTTGGCATACTACAATCATTCGGTACTGTTTTACGAGAGCATGCATCTTGGGGGAAACAGTACCGCAAGCATGTGGTATTTGACAACATGCATTTTTTCTTATTGCAGACATTTGTGGTATTTGAGAGACATCATGCAGCTCGAGACACTCAGATTGATCAAAAGCTGAAACTATCTGATACATACAGACTACTTGTATTCCCTTTGAATACAAGTGGAACGAGAATTCCTGCTGATCCCAACCATTGGACCCTTTTGGTATTGGATAGAGACACGTGGACATGGACACATTATAATTCCATGAAACCACGTAGAGCAAATTCCAAAGATTTGTATCTTGAGGATGCAAGGAAAGTGGTAAGATTCTGTTTGTAAATTTTATACATAATTTCATTGGTACTCTTTTCTACTATTTACAACGGTACCGGTTCTGTTTATTAAAACTCATACTGTCTCCACATTTGTCATATTGTATCAGAAAGAGTATGTGGAATTGAAACTTAAAGACCAATACCTCAATGATCCAATAACAAAAAATATTGAACATACCAGCATGGAATTCGAATACCCAATTGTTTCTGCAGCAAATTGCCCACAACAAGGATCTACAACGTAAGCCACACCCTTTTTTATTCATGCAAATTGTTGAACACCTCTAACTAAATTCTTACAATCTATAACATCTTGTGTGCAGTGTTGACTGTGGGCCAATGGTGTGCTACGTAATGCAATGCATATCAAATGACGAGCCACTTGAACCGATGCTTTCAGAAGAAGCTGTACAAGCTTACAGAGCAAAGATGCTAACACAATTTCTGTCCATTAGTGATGTACAAACATTGTGATTGTAATAAAAACAGTATTAGTGCACACTCTGTTTCTTTTTTAACAAAATACTTGTATATTCAACATTCTTTTCCTGTAAATTGAATGATACAGTTTATGCTAATACAAATAGTCAATGTCCAGTTAATGGTACTATTTGTGCAACATAAAAGTCATGGTTTTTGCGATTTTTGTATGATAACTCTTGGGATGTTGATTTTTGTTATGTTGATAGTGCTGCAAAATAGTGCTGATTGATACTCTATTCGAAACAGTACCGGTATTAATATTAACAGTACCGGTACTGTTTTATACCGGTACTCTTTGTATGAAGTATCTCAATACCAACATATGCGGTACTGTCTCTCATTCGTTTGATATGTGAGCCATTTTTGCGTTTAAATGTGATGTTTGCATGATAGAGTCACGTGGTACTGCTTTTGAACGAGCATGCATCCTAAAAAAAAAAAGTACCGCAGACTATGGTGCTGTCACACATGCGGTACTGTCTCTCATTCGTTTGATATGTGAGCTATTTTTGTGTTTACATGTGATGTTTGCATGATAGAGTCACGTGGTACTGTTTTTGAACGAGCATGCATCCTAAAAAAAAACAGTACCGCAGACATGTGGTACTGTCACACATGCGGTACTGTCGGTCATTTCATTGTATGTGTGATTCTCTTCTTTGTTTAATGGTGCTCTTTGCTTGTGAAAACACTTATAGCTATTGTCACCAACAAATTTTATGTCCTTTAAATATAAGAATGACAACGGTACTGTCTGCAAATATAAAATTGATACACTATTACAAACAGTACCAGTATTAATAAAAACAGTACCGGTACTATTTTATACCGCTGTCATTCTCAATACCAACATTAAAAATGAATATCGCTGAATAAAAAACTATCACAAAATGGATTGAAACATACTCATTCTCATTATTAATTCAAAAACAGTACCATAACAAACAAACAATAACAGACTTCTTCACAGCATAATTTTGGGAGGAAAAAAAAAACAATTCAACTCAACGGCTCTTTGCAAGTCTTCTTATTATGAGAGCCCATGCGACCACAACGACCACAACGAATTCTTCGTACAAGCTCACCAGTTGATCTAATCCTACGCTTCTTCGGCCTTCCAGCTGGTCTCCGTGTTATTGGAGGTAATATTGAACTATTACAGTCTGCAAACTCTTGGATTATGTCTGTTGGTATTGGAACAATCACACCTTCATATGCCAATTTGTAATTATCAACATGAAAGTACTCATCAACAAACTTCACTCAAAGGTCTGTTAATCCTCCCAATAACAGCAAATGCATGAGAGCATGGAAAATCAAAAATTTGCCAACCATAACAAGAACATGTACAATTCACCAAATCAACAGTTGTTGAAGGATTAGAAAATACTTCATAAATACTATCTGAACACATCTTGATGGTCCATGTTCTACCAGCATCAACAAGTGCATTAAACTTCTCTTCCATTCTTGGACATAGAACACCATTCCACTTTGTAGCATCGAGCTTTCTTATGGCAAACCATTCCATTAATTTAACCCTTATCTTGTCAACCAAATGTGCCACTGGCATATTTCTTGCATCAAGAATCCATGAGTTAAAAGATTCAATGGCATTTGAAGACATCTCACCATACCTTCTACTACAAGAATACGCATTAGTCCAATTTTGCACAGGCAATCCACTCAAAAAGTTATCCACAATTGCACCCCCTTCCCTCTTCAAAACATCTAACTTCTCCTTAAATGCTGCAACTGTGGGAGCATAAGCACACTGACAAAACAAGTTCACAATGTATTCACGGGATCCATTAGATCTGTTACCACGACTAAATTTATCTCTTAAATTGTTCTTCAAATGCTGTAGACAGAAAAAGTGATGACATGTAGGAAACTTAATTGGCAAAGATTCCATCAATCCAGGATTTCTATCGGAAATAATTGTAAAATCTTCAGAGGGGTTCAATATCTCACGCAAATGACCTAGGAACCAAGACCAATTATCGAAATTCTCTGAATCAACAACAGCAAATGCCAATGGGAATAACCCTGCAGATGAACATAAAAACAGTACCGAATTACAAAACAGTACCGCATATTAAAACAGTTCAAAAAAAAAATAGTACCATTCTTTGTATGGTGTACTTGTGGTCGTTGAATAGCAGATACATTTGGTACTGTGTTTATACGATACTACATCTTACTAAAAACAGTACCACATAATAAAACAGTACCGCATAAAAACAGTACCAAATAATAAAACAGTACCGCACAAAAACACTACCATTCTTTGTATTGCTAGATACATTTGGTACTGTGTTTATACGATACTACATCTTACTGAAAACAGTACCACATAATAAAACAGTACCGCATAAAAACAGTACCAAATAATAAAACAGTATCGCACAAAAACAGTACCGCACAAAAACACTACCATTCTTTGTATTGCTAGATACATTTGGTACTGTGTTTATACGATACTACATCTTACTAAAAACAGTACCACATAATAAAACAGTACCGCATAAAAACAGTACCAAATAATAAAACAGTACCGCATAAAAACAGTACCGCACAAAAACAGTACCGCACAAAAACACTACCATTCTTTGTATTGCCAGATACATTTGGTACTGTGTTTATACGATACTACATCTTACTAAAAACAGTACCACATAATAAAACAGTACCGCAAAAAACAGTACCACATAAAATTATGAACATTAACATACCATTATTCGCATCCTTGCCAGTAGCTGCCATCAGAATACCCTTGAAACGTGACTTCAAGAAAGTACCATCAATAAAAATGATAGGCCTGCAATATTTGAATCCACGTATACTGGCCCCAAATGATACAAACAACCGTCTAAACCGGTTTATACCGTCATCCACATCCAACACAATATGACTACCTGGGTTAAGATCCATTGCAGCCTTCACATAACAACTTAAGTTATTAAACGAATCAGCATACTCACCATAAATCATGTCTTTAGCTTTCTCTAAAGCACTCCAAGCCTTATCATAGTTAATTTCCATGCCATAGTTGTTTTTAAAAAATATAATAACGTCGACCGACGACATTGAAGGTTTTAATGCTACTTGATCAACAATCAACTTACCTAAAGATTTCCTGCTCATCCTCTTAGACCTATCCCTAATAATTGTCGGACCACAACTGTGAATATTGTTGAATTTCCTTATGTAAAAATTACGATTAACTTTTGATAACGATGCAACAATTGACCACGGACACCCTTCAGCGAACTTTTTTGCACAAACAACTTCGACTCTATCCTTGTTATTCCTCTCATACAAAAATTCAAAGCCAACCTCTGTAGCATATCGACAAATTGCATCACGAAACTCATCAACACCTCCTACGAATTCCTGTCCCACGCTCAATATTAATGACGACCAATTAGAACACAACAATGGTTTATCCTTACGGCTTGAAATTGAACTACGATACACATCAACATCACAGTAATCATCATACGAATCCAGACCAGTACCAACATCACCAATTGGCACACTATTAGAAACAGTACCGGAACTGCTGGAAACAGTACCGGTACTGTTTTGGATCGGTACTGTGTTCAAACCGCCGAAAAAAACATCAATCGATATATAACACAAACCAACCATGCGAGCCAACATAATCATATTTTGAAAATCAACATCGTTTCTCAGAAAACATGAAGAATGTTCATGGATTGAGTAACTAAATGATACATTTTCCAAATTCAAACTCGACCAATTCTCACACACCTTTAACGCAAAATCTGAAAATGACATTTCACAGTTCAAATTGACTACAAAAGTCTCTGTACCAAACTTACATAGCAGCATCAAATTCGAAGACATGACTGACCGAAATCGTTCACAGCACAAACTCACCCAAATGCGTAATCCAAATCCGTACGTATTCCTTCGACCGACGTTAATCTCACTGCAAATCGTGTAATCTGTATCTATTTTTTCATATATAATCCTTTAACAGACTTTTTATCTCACTGTATGCTTGTTCACGCGATCTATAAGGAATGAAACAAAAAACGGAAAACGTGATTCTCGGTTCCATAATTCTCGGCAATTTCATATCAGTTAATTATAGATAAAAGGGCATTTAAGTCATATTATAAATTATATTTAAAACAAACTCGTGGGACCCACTCAAAAGTGTGACTTAAATACAAAACTTTCCACATTAATATGACTTAAAAGCAATACTTTTTTTTTGGTATGACTAATATCTTTAAAAGATTACAAAGTATGACTTGGATACAATTTTCCGTATATTTTGCCTTTCAAATACCCCATAATACCGTATGCCGATGCGCGCAACATTAATAATGAAAGAGAAAAAAAATTCTAATAGAAAATATAATACTCTTTTTTTTTCTCAATGGTTTTTGAAAAACGGAACCCACCCGGTCCCATTTTTATCCGTTGATTGAGATCGTATAATTTAAAGGTTTCGAATGATTAAAAATTAAGAGAATTAATAATATCAGAACTGTTCTTGTTATAGTAAAAAAACATGTATTATATCATTTATTTGTAATTATAATATAAATATTGATAATTATACGTTATTCTCACCAAAATAAAAAAAAAATCCTGAGATTTAATAATTTTTAAAATTAAATCCCACTAGATATTTATTTCTGGTCATCGTGGCTGCCCAAGGGGCACGGCAAGGCTCTACCTGAATTTGACTGCCAACGAAACAGGACTTCAAGTGGGGCTTGTCCATTCCTACAAAGGCCCAGTCAAGCGAGCTCAAGTTTCAAAATTTCCAGCCAAGTTGCTCCTCACTCTCCACTTTCTTGGCACACTAATGCTAGATTTAATTTGGAGAATTGGGTAATAGAAGATGAGTTATAATATGATATAACATATGAGATTAAGGCGATGTTTGTTTGCTGGACTGCAGTGCCGGATTGGAGAAGCAATCTATGGGACCCACTCAAAGTGGCATTTGTTTTGTTTTTTGTTACATCTGTGAGACCCACAGATTGGATGAGTTGTCCGGGGAAGAAGTCAGATTTGTTATCCGTGGGGCATGTGGTATTATTAATACTCCATCTTTGGATTTGTTTCCTTCTAAGATTTAAAGGTCCAAAATTATTTTCTATCACATCACATATCAAATCACATATTTTATCCCACTTTATATCCCACTAACCAAACACTACATAAATAATCCCACATAAAAAATTAATCCCATCTTTTATCCAATCCCATCTGTGAAGCCTATGGTATTACTCATCCCCCATTATCCAATCCCTCAAACAAACACACCCTAAATATAATATAAGATTATATTTTTTAGTATTTGATTGAAGAGATATAAAGAAAAATAAAAATATCTAAAAAATAAATAAATAATGTGATTTAATAGAAAATAATTTTAGACCTTTAAAACCAATTCGACTGTAGGAATATATAATATTAAGTCTACGATAATATTACATATCTTTTCAAAGCAGATTCTATATTCAGCATTCATCTTCTTTTTATCAAATTTGGAATGACAAGGATATCATAAATTAGTAATCCAATTCCGGACCTTATATCTCATAATCAAACATTACTTAAAAGGGTAAAAGAACATAAGGAGGAGGAGGAGGAGAAGTAAAAAAAAAAAAAAAAACAGCTTCAACTCCCCTTGCCCAGCAGGTTATCTCCTCAATACATAAAAATGATGCATGTATATATGTTGCTTAAATGTAATATGCACATCAAAAAATACTTTTTAACTCATGTTTCACCATTTCTTTTTTTTTTGGGTCAATATCAGCAACATAATTCATCTAGCAATAAACCTAATCCGAACTAGAGAGTTACGACACAATTAAACCCGAACAAACAAAATGTTAATCAAACCCGGGCAAATAAAATGTTGACTTGAGTTGTACCAGTTTCTACTGGGGTTATTGCCCTTTTGCCTTGCTATTTTATGTTCCAACTATTTAAAAAATGAGTAAATATATTTTTTAAAAAATATATTATATTGAAACAAACGGAGTGTAATTCAAAAAAAAAAAAAAAAAAAACACTTAGACATTCACTTTTTCTAATCTAAAAAATATTGATATCTTTCACAGAGATGACAAATATCACAAAAGAGAAAGCAAGTATTCAGTTTTAGAACTTACCAAAAAAAAAAAGTATTCAGTTTTAGAACAGCAGAACACCATGGGATTCGGCATCTTCAAGCTTATTCCACCATTTCTGAAACACCATCCTGATTTGACTTGCCTCCCAGAGAAACTCTGGTTTTCCAAAAATTGTCTTGATAAATACAACAATGCGTGCAAGTCATGACTTGTAATTACGAATCTAAATTACAAATTATGAGGAATCCCAACAAAATTTGATTCGTGTAACAGCTCCTAGTCCTAGAAAAATGGAAGTCAGTTCAAGCTTGGTAATTTAATAAGATTTGGCAAAAATTGCTACTTCCTCAGCTGGATTGCCAGTCATCAAGCATGATTTATTCCTGCCTTCAGGTTGTTCGAAAGGGAAACACCTGATGGTTGCCCCTGTTTCTTCTTTAACCCTCAACTCTTCCTTGTCACTGTAACACCAAATGAAAGTACAAATTTACATCGTGATATATAAAAACTAACCAACATATATAGTCCACAAATATACATGATAAAAAATGAGAAGCAAATCAAAAAACAATCACCTAGCTGACCAAGGACCCCGTGCCCATTTCCCCTGACTAATGGCTGCTTTCAGCTCATCATATGAGTTCACATCCACAATATTACTGCAGAGCATTACTATTATGTGTTAGTAACAAGTACATATCAAAACTACATACTAAAAGGTGGTAGACCAAAAAACAAGGTAAACAAACTCTCAACCAGAGCAGGTACACACGCATTTGATACACAAAAGAAAGAACAGGATGCAAGAACCACAAATTCTGCAAAATGTATAGCAGGGAGGCAAGCACTTGATGCATCAAGCTTAAAGAGCGCACAGAATTTTGACATCTAAACTCAACAAAATTTTCAGAAGCTTTCCCGAGAAATATACTGTACTAGTTACAAATATCTCTTACGTAACCATGTAACTACATGAGCCAAACTAATTTGATCTTGAAATAGCTTTAAGTTCAGAGTCAAGTATATAGAACTCGCATACAACACTTAGTACCCTAAAGGTTGCACAAGAATAAATTATAGTATTTTCCACACTTCACTCCGCTTAAGCAACAATTTTCAATTTGAGTTTCTTCACAGTTCCATTTCACTCGGAAAAAATTAGCATTTGCATACATAGACGAAATAATTCACTGAGGTACGTAAAGGTCAGCAGATAACTATAGGGTTTTATAATCAAATTAATTATTTGTATTTGGTGATGGCAGTACAGAATACACTTCAGAGTTTCCATGTGTTCAGGCATTTTGAAATGTATATTAAATAACTAGTACTGTGTATTTTCTTTAAATGTGTGTGTGCTTGCTTTCTACTGTAATGGCAGTCAATCATATACATGCAAAGATCTTACCATCATAGTTGTGGCTATTTACATATTGAACCACTATGAAGAACAAATCTCATGCACATGTATTTCAAGCAAAGCACATTATTTTAGAGTGGAATGAACCTATCTCGAAATGACGTTGCCCTCTCCAAAAGTGATGACTGGATCTCATCCAACTTGTCTTTGACATAAGCTACTAAAGTTGAAGCTTCCATAGATATACCAAAAACTTTCCCTAGCTTTCCAGGAACATCTCTCCTAGACAAGACCACACTTCCACTTGAAACATCACGGGGACCAATTTCAATCCTCAGGGGAACTCCCTGCAAAATGCATGATAAGGTAACAAAATTTCATTTCACCATATTTCTTCTTCAAATAAACTCAACTCAACTCATCAAACCCTTAATCCCAAACTAGTTGGTGTGCACTGCATAAATCCTTTCCCTCCATTCAATTTATATGTTCTCAATGAGGTTATTTGATTTATTATTATTATTTTTTAGATTATTTTGTTATTAGCAATGATTTTTCATTTTGAAACCTAAAACGTGTGCACCACTTCTTAGGATTTGTTTGGGTACCAATAAGCTAGCTTTTTTGGGTTTAACTTATTTTCGTCTTATATGGCTTTGCTTTTCTTTTTTTCTTTTTTTTTTTTTTTCATGTGATTCACTTGCCTAAGAACTACCAAAAAATAAACAAAAATCAAATTTCGTGAAAATGCCTAAAACTACCCAAAAAAATAAAAATCAAATTTTGGTGAAAAAAATACATGTAAGATGAAAATAAGCCAAACCCAAAAAAGCTAGCTTATTGGTACCCAAACAAGACAAGTAGACAGGATAACCATTTTAGCGAAAGATGAAGAGAACCCAAATCTGATGAACTGAAATTGGTAATGATGCAGCAGGAACAACTCCAATTATAACACAAATTTTAATGCCTAAGATAATTCCTAGTCTGCATTTGGTATACAGGAAAGGATGGGGTGACAATGGATTAGAACAGTTATTTCCACTCCACTGCCTGGGCATCAAGATGGAATCAAGTCGGAATAGACAACCACTACAATTGTATCTTTGTTTTGGGTTAATTCAAGTGTTGGAAAAAAGGAAAAGAACAAGAAAGAAAAGAGATAGGGAAAAAACCATTTTTATTTTCTCTCCCACCTTCCTCATCTAAACTGAGAAATTGCTTCAATCAGGGGGCTGAGGGTAACAGCGGAGCAAACGGTTCTGAAAGTCTACGAAAATCAAGAATCTATCAAATCTCCCAAATACATTAAGTTATAGAAGGGTGGAGATGACAGATAGGTCAAGAAGTGGAATAACACAAGGGCAAAGCAATCTGATGACTTTCTATGTTTTTCTTGTCTATTCTCTCCTGTGGGTGCGTGAATACACTTGTGTTTTTGGGTTTTCTCCCATTTTCTTTCTTTCTTTTCTTTTCTTTTCTTTTTTTTTTTTTTTTTTTTTTTTTGGAGGGGGATGGGTGGTTGAACACAATACACATAAGTTGCTCATTAAAAGTGAGAACAGACCTTCATCTCCCAGAAATTATATTTCCATCCTGGGGTTCTCTGATCTGAATCATCAATTTTTACTTTGATCCCTGCAGTTTTCAGAGTCTCTTTCACAGATATTGCAGCATTAAGAACTCCAGTTCTTTCATCATCCCTCTTCCAAATTGGAACGATTACCACCTGTACGCATGAAATATACATTCAAGGAACAAAGTCGTAACAACCAAATCACCAAGCTAAAAGAACAAAATTAGAACTGAGGTATGGTTGGAATACACCACCAATGCACAAACACATAACAATCATGTGCATCTATTCTTAAACTAAATAAATGAAAATCTATGTTAAAACCAGTACTGAATGCCAGTCTAGTCTATATGGAGTAAACACCAAACCCATGGTTCTTGCACAAAGGGGGGGCAGCCCAAGCATTGATCAACATAAGTATATGCTCTAATTGTAATGTTACATAAGCAAATCTTAGCACAGCCATTAACAGAAATGCATATCACATGATGATAGTGAGGTTATATGACAAGTTCCCTAATGGTTACTGATTCAAGCAATCAACAAATGGCATCCATGTACCTGTATTGGGGCAATCTTTGGAGGAAGCGTTAAACCAGTATCATCTCCATGGGTCATGATAATACCACCAACAAATCGGGTGCTGATGGCCCATGATGTCTGCCAGACATGCTGCCTTTGTCCATTTTCATCAGTGAACTGCACATACGCGAGGAAAAGGATACAGGAGGCATTAAACAAATATTAATGAAAGATATGCTGACGTGCACACTATTTGTTTTGCTATAATAGTAGTAGTAGCAGTAGTACTAGTACGAGAAGCAAAAATAGATAAGGAAAATATAAGATGGCATAAAAGAGCAAGCAAAGAAAAGGTAGAAACTAGAAAGAACAAAGTATCAGGCTTGCTCAGGCTCCTCTTTATATACTGGTACATAAAGCCTGAACAATGTAATTCTTTTTGATACATAACACAGCACAACTTAAAAGTAATTATAGTTGCAGGCCCAGAACAAAGCAGGGAAGGGAATATTTTTAAGAATGCCCATTCTCACTTCCCCCAATCCAAACAATTTAAAATACATTTTGACTCTACATGCACTGAAAGTCCATGTAGACTCCAAAAATAGCAGGCACAGAGCTACAAATCATAAGTCAACACTGCGACCAGAGAGGAATCTAGGCAGATAGCAAAAGTAAAATGTCAAACCTGTGTTCCAAAAGCACGAGAAAAATTCTGACCAAGGTTGTGGCTAGTCCCAGCTTGGAGAGCCTTCCGATCACCCATCATAGCCTCAATTGTATAGGTCTTCAAAGCACCAGCAAAAGTTTCTACTTTGGATTTTCTACCTGCAATAACAGGTATTGCAGCTTGCTCATAAGAAAATTTTGTATAGACATCAATCATCTGTAATGCCTGCAGTTCAGTAGCATCAATCTGTCAAATGAATACAAGAATAAAAATTTTCTACAACTATCAGTAACGGACAGGTAAATTAATGCCAACCTCCATCTCTGCCTCTTCTGGAGTGGAATGAGCAGTATGGCCCTCCTGCCAAAGAAACTCAAGAGTTCTCACAAAAGGTTTGGTGCGCATCTCCCATCTTGTGACATTTGCCCACTGAAATAGATCAGTTGTAAACATAATTACAAATCAGGAGCTGATACACCTGGAGAAGTGGCAACAACTAAAAAGGTACAACAAACCACTTAACCTGATTGACCATGAGAGGCAGGTCACGATAACTATGAATCCACTGCGTAAACATGTGATTTACAATAGTTTCACTAGTTGGTCGAACCTGCCAGAACCTCAAGAAGTGCAACAATCAAACCAAAATTCAGATCAAAGTTTTTCATGGACATTGTAACAGCATGTGCATCAATTCCAGTTACTACCCTAAACCATAGAAGACTAAATCGTGGTATAATATGAAACAAACTAAATATCCATTAGATGCTAAGTAACAAATGTACCACAAGTTTTTCTTCAAGTTCCTTGCCTCCTCCAATGGTCACAAGGGCTAATTCTGGACTGAAGCCTTCAACGTGGCTAGCTTCTTTCTCTATGAATGAGTATGGTATAAACTGCATCAAGATTTGGACATGTGAAAAAGCAAAAAAAGAAAAAAAAATAATCAATAAAACAATTGTTTGCCTCAAGTACCAACTTCTTTCCGAGTGCAACTATTAGAGTGCACACAACTTGTTCACAGGAGAGCTTGGAGGCAACTCCTTAGTCCTAACAGTAGCATAAGCAGGTCTACTTAAAACTTCTATAAAAGAAATGCTAGCTTCTTAGCCTTAGAACAATTAGAAATATATTTGAAAATATCTGAGGGAATCATATCATAAATCACATTCACATCAGATGATCCCAATGGAGTATCTTTTTTAGTTTTGTGCAAATTTCTCTTAAAAAAAAAAAAAGCCCCTACAGCAGCTGCTATATTGCTGCTTTAAACTAGAGAAATGTTATAGTTGTTCTCTAAATTTAGATCGCTA
The DNA here is from genome assembly GCA_019916065.1 of Vitellaria paradoxa. Classification (NCBI taxonomy): domain Eukaryota; kingdom Viridiplantae; phylum Streptophyta; class Magnoliopsida; order Ericales; family Sapotaceae; genus Vitellaria; species Vitellaria paradoxa. Next base: position 3,598,101 of record CM034240.1, read on the forward strand.
CTGTAGCTACTCTGTCCACTATAATAATAAACATTGTATGTTTATATTTTAATGCTTGAAGAAAGAATAAAATAAAGGTCAAAAGGAAGAGAAAAAATATCTTAAAGCTTTAGATAATAGGACAGAGAAACTGATATTGAGCATTGTTGAATAAAGAATCTATAAAATAGAGAAGTGATTTTTTAAGTATATATTAGAGAGAATGCTCCAGGACATTATCTAAAATAGAGTAAAAAGTGAATTTAGAAAGATCCTCTATTCAAAACCACCCTATATCAGCTAGTCTAAATGATTATCTAAAATAAAGAATGCTGTAGTGACTCTCTACAATTGGAAAATCACTTTAGAGATGCTTTAAAATAAATATTGTGCATGCCTCTTTTTCACTTTTTCTCCTCTATTTTAGAGAAGATAATGAGTTTAAAGTAACTAATGTAGATGCCCAAAACTCAATTGAAGACTTCGAGAAACTTAAAAAAAAGGGGGGGTATAAAGAAAACATCAGAATCAAACTAATAGATATTACAAGTGTACAACTCTTTTGGTGATCTTATTTCGATCAAACATTTTGTCAGAAATGAATCTTTTCTAAATACAAAAAATAAATGAAAAATCTATGACCATGTCAACAGCTTCATGAATAAGTAGCTGAAATGTATTCTTTATTGTATCACCATCAAAATATTTAATTTATTCACCTTCAAGCTTATATTAAATTTTTTGTAAAAAAAAAAAATTATAGCCAATTGCTAATTTGCAAATTAACTAGAAAAAGCAATTCATAACTTGAACAATCTGAATATTAGGTTTGGGTAATTCCACTTTACCTCCTGGGGTTTAACCCAAAAACATATAACTCCCCCTTCTAGTTTAAAATTAACAAATAATTCCTTCATGATTTAGACTAAAGTACCATATTGATTGAACCTGTAAACTTAACTAGATTTGTGCTTCATGAACTAAAATTGGTTGAGGAAACAAAAAGATTTCCACAAACATAATGGATAAAGGTACATTTTTACACATTTTAATGTTAAAATTAAATATTATTTCATTTTTAAAGAGATTCAAGTCGCCCTTTTTTTTTAAACAATGTTTTTTTTGAGTGATTATATATGAGTTTATATGGTAAGTGTAACACAAATCTAGTTAAATTTAATATTTTTTTATTAAATTTGAATTTTATTCTAACTCACGGATTTTGTGTTTAAACTAGAGGAAGTCAAGTGTTTTTGGTACAAACAAACCATTCGAGGTAAAGTGTAATTGCTCCTGCTAGGTTTGGGGAACACAGACACAGAGAGCTGAAAACAGAAAATTTTGCTGGTGATTCACAAATTAGTAATCAGTATCTAGCAATCCAAATGAAAGCGAACAATCTATGGTCAATCAACAAGTCATACAGCAGAAACGATATGAACACAAAATCGTAAGGAATAGTAAGAAATAACTATACCTGTGGGAAATACATGTTACTATGACCAGTCTCCTTGAACTTAACATTCAAATAATCCTGCAAAATTAAGCAACAGTGACAAAACCAAATTAGTATCCAAATTCTAATGACTAAAACCAAACCAAAAACCGTATCACATACAAATTTAATTAAAAAAAAAACCTGAATTGCTTCCCAAATGGCATAACCATAGGGTCGAATGACCATAGTACCACGAACCGGACCGTAATCGGCGAGTTCAGCGTTGGCTATGACGTCGAGGTACCAAGCATTGAAGTCCTTTGACCGCGGAGTTATGGCTCGGTCTTGGACGCGAGACTTCTGGTTCGCGCCTCGGTCCTCGGTCTCCAAGGAAAGCTCCTTCTCGGCGGTACTCTGGGCAGAGAAATTGGCGGTCGTGAGCATCCGCGAACGATGGCGGATACCGCGGTGCCGCTGAAAAAGCAGCGATGACCGGGCGGAGATGGTCGTCGAAGACGACAAGGAGGAGGAGGAGGAGGCGGCGAAGATAGAGGCCAGAGAAGGAAATCTCAGAGCACCCATTGGTGACCGCGAGAGGCAGCACGCGATGAGAAATGAGGGAGGCTTAGATATGTGAGAGAGAGGGACACACACACACTCTTTTATGATATGCATTGTATGCCATGGGCGTTCACTTTTACGTACCATCAGATTAAAACTGATGATGGAATATCAAAGGCGTGGATTCACAAGGAAATATTAACGTGTGTGTATTGGGAATAATTAGTTTAGATTATTCTCTTTTTTTTTATCAATTTTTTTTTTTTATTGTAAGTAAGATAATCAAATTTTATTTTATTTGGTAGTCTTTAAACATTTTATTCACATTCATCAAAAAAGTATATAAAAAAAATACTTTCAAATAAAAAAAAATTATAAGGATATTCTGAAGTTCTTCCTCTTTGCTAAGGTACGTAACTTCTTCAGTTTGGGCTTATGGACTTTGTTTCTGCTTCCAAATGAAAAAAACAAAAAAATAAATTAACTTTTTAGAGGGTAGTATAATACATAGAACTACTTTAATTGGGTTGATATTAGAGGCAAGCGGCAACGGCAAATTTAATTTGACTGCAAAAAAAACTTGTTTCCAAGCATCAAATTCCCTGGTTTTGGTGGCAAGGGAAAATCCAAATCCCCTCCCCTCCCCCTCACACAGCACATCCTTTTGAAGAATAACACATTTCAAAACCAAAGCTAGAATTAATTCTTATGGTTCATTGGTCAATACAGAAACCACAGGCCTGGTCCTAACAACGAAGTTTCAGAAACTACAACTGTCAAGTTAATTGACTGAACGTTGATATTTCTATCCTATCAAGAAGAGAGAGGACGGATTATCAAGAGAAATTCTGAGGACAATGTTCCTATATCAGTGTTTCAGCAATTCTGGGGTCTCTGTCAACTTGAAGTTGGGGAAGTTGTCATCCTCCGTCAACTGCACATGAGGCTCGGGCGATTTCAGAGTTCTGCAAGGAGTTTGTTCACTGGGAAGCTCAGATCTCTTCCACTGTGGCACAGACATCTCTTCCATCTCCAAGTACCTTGCGGGAGGAGACGCAGTCTGAAACAACAAACAAATGATAGGATCACTGTGTAAGCACACACACTTCCATGGAAAGGAAATAAAAGAGACATTTATCAAGGGAGATCAAAATGCATACTGACCTTAAATTTCCTTGACAGTGGAGACGCTGCCCTTGGAGAAGCTAACTGCATGGAATTTTCTATAGATAAAACAAACACAGGAATAAGTAGTCTTCTCAAATGCAAAAGAGAGAAAAAGCTGAAAAGGTCAAGGCAACAATCAATTTCAAGTACCATTATCTAGTCCAATTGTCTTCAAAAAATAATCCATGTCCACAGCCTTCCTCTGTGCACCGATGCATTCCTGATGATTATGCAGAAATTGTTCCTCTTCGACATCATGGAGGACAACTTGTTCTTCCGCAACCACACTCAAATTCTTAACAAGATTCTTTTTAGACTCCTGATGCAGATGTGGCTTCCCTGCATTTGTGACGTCACTAAGCGCCTTCCTGCCACCAGCTTGTTCTTTCTTTGGAGCCTTAGAGATGTTTGTCTTTCCCCCAAAGGAACTCGATTCAGAGAGACCAAAATCTTCTCCAACAGAGATAACATTCTTTGAGTTGTGCTTCTTTGATGCATGAGTGGAGGGCCTCCTTGAGTTTGATATGTCATTAAGTGCTTTCCTTCCAACAAGCCCTCCTTGCTTCTGTGCCTTAGAGACACTGTTCTTTACCCCAAGAGGAGCTACTGCAGTTGACAACGTTAAACCACTATGAGATCTAATAAAACAAATAGGACAGTGTAAAAGCTATGAGAAAATGATTCTTAGGTACCATCAAAGCGAACATTTAAATTCTGGTCTTGAATCAGGCCTCTAGCTTGCTTTTCCATCTGTGCTTTCTTTGGGGAAATATCAGTTCAATAATCTGTAATTGTAAGTTCTGACACAATATCAAAATACAAGTAAACATTGGCTATGCAGTTCGTTGAGAGCTAAAATAAATCGATGAGTTCCGGGTTAAAAAAAAAAGGATGAAATAACAAGCTAATTTTTATTTGACATTAGTTAAAACTTGAATCAATTTCAAGCGGCCATAACATCTTTATCCAATAATGAAGATCAAACCTCAACTAATCACAAAAAATTGAAGTATTGCAGATAATAAGAGCTTTAAGATTCAAAATTTCTCCTCTTTTCCACTAAGTTCATGAGCCCCCGCGGGGTAGTCCAGTGATCAAGAAGGGCCCGTGACGAAACTCGGACGTCATGGGTTAGAATTGTGCTGGGATCAGACTCGTGACTAACTTGGCGGTACTTTGAAGCTATCCTCCTGCCCCCGGTTTGGCAAGGTGGGATGGTTCTAGTGGAGCCTGCCCACCCCACCACAGGTTCCGGGTTATCAAAAAAAAAAAGTTCCTCCCTATGATCTCCATGTAACAGTCCTGTCACTAGCAGTCAAGACCAGCTCCCAATTTTTGCATCCAAAAAAAAAAAAGAAATTAAGTGGTTACAGAAAAAAGCCTTCAAGTTTTTTTTGTTTTTTTTGACGCTATCAAACAGTGTAACTGTGATTCCTGTAGGATTATAATTACCAAAGGGAGATTACTTTCCTCAAAATCCCAGGAAATATGCTAGAGATGTCTGCATAATTGATCTCAATTTATACAAATTCTTCAATGACCTCTCCATTAATTTCGTATTTATATAAAGGGAAAAGTTATTGTGGATAAAAAAAAAAAAAGATTCTGCAACTCAAATCTTTTTCTTCACTGAAAAGAACAAGACCCAAACCAACCTTCCCCTTTGTTTTTATCAGTCGATAACCCCCCCCCCCCAAAAAAAAAAGGAGGTGAAGAAGACAGCCCGAAGAGAGACCAACTTTCAGAGGATTATATCTTTGATTAGAATATTTCAAAGATTGTAATCCATTTTCCACAAAGCAATAAAGTTGTTCTTGTAATTTTTTGTCTTTGATTTCCAAAACACGAAATTTGTGCGTACAGACAGTTCTAAATATACTCAACAAAATGATCAAATCTTCAGTTCTTATTTCAACCATCTAATCCATGAAATACCAATGCCCAGAATGTTTATCAGGTGATTTATTTCAAGTGTCTAATCCAAAAGACACACACAACTAGCGAAAGAATGAATAAATAATTAAAATTGACACTTTGACGGTACTTCTTGAACCATCCTTATATCCCATTGAACAAGAAGATGTAAAGAACTCAACAAGGAGCAAACTGAACTAAAGGGCAAAAATATACACCCTATTTGGATGTCGGGAAAACGAGGACGAGAGGGAAAATTTTCACTTATGAACAAAGCTTTATGCTGTTTCCCACTGCGATTCGCAATTTCTCCCCTGTATCTACGTTTTCTTTGTAACCAAACATACAAAACTTAGGTTAAGAGAAAGATCTCGCCAGAAAATACCGCTTTGATTTTGATCTTTGTTCTTTTCCGGTCGATCCTCTTGCCTTTCTTCACGAATTCTCAACTTTCCTGCGAATCTGCGATTGAATCCTTGTTCTTCTTAATGAATGTGAATTTTTTGGGAACCTGCAAAACCCTGGTTTTTGTATCTTAACGGCCATATTTTTTTGTATTTTAAAGGGCAGCGCAGTTTAACGGCCATATTTTTGTTCTACCGAAAGTTACTCTCATATGCCATTCTAATTACGGAAATGCCATTGTGTACCGCTCTGTTGTTACTGCCCATGATATTTTTTTGCTTTCGAGGGAATATTTATGATGCAAAAAATTATATGACCTAGGGGATCGTTTGGCTTACCGAAAAAAAATTATTTTTTACTGATATTTTTAATTTTTTCTACCAAATACAAAATTAATTTTTACTAATTTTTATTAAATTTTTGTAATTTTTACCTTTTTTCTAACTTTAACAAATTTTTATTAAATACACAACCAACACTACCCCGTGTGGTGCAAAATTACATTTATTTGTTTATTTTGCGGTGCAAACCGATTATTATTTAATGGAAGCTTAGGTGTGATAAGCGAATATCTATTTTGCTGATTCGTTATTACTTTAATTGGGACATTTATTTCAAGGGTTAATATTGGGTAGTCTCCCAATTAGTATTTCTGAAAATAGATACGAGCTTCATGGGCCAAATATGAACAACACGTTCGTAACGGGCTAATGCCCATCCCTTTTATAAAAAATTCGAAGCCCATGTCTTAGTAAAACCTGAAACCCACTTAAATGATAGTTACTCTTATATAAAGAAACACTAATCCATACTATTATAAAAAATATAAATATTTGAAAAACTTTTATTGAACACTTATATACTTTTATTTTTATATAATTTTAATTATATCCAATTATATTTTCCAATTAATGATGATTACTCTCACATAATCGATTTTAAGAGTTAAAAAAGACTTTCTATCTTTTTTTTTTTTTTACTTTTAAAATTGCATTTCCTTCTTCTCTATCTAGTAACCTAAGGAAAAAAATTACTTTTATCTCTCTATGCTCTCCAAACGCAATTCTTCTACACCCCCATCGTTGAACTTTTCTCTCATTTCAATCCACGATAAAACTTTCACCAGAAATGGAATGACTAAAAAATAAAAGATAGACAACCAAAAGTGAAGTGACTGGAAAGCAAATGACAGACCAGTCAATAAATTGAAGAAAACGATCACACTAGGTAGAGGTAAACGGGCTGTTTGTCATCCTTGTTTTTTTATTCTATTCAAAATTCTAATTCATTGTGTTGTCTACAAAAACTCAGATTTTGGTTAATTACTTTGTGAAAAATCCTATGCGATTAGTAATGTATGTTTTGCTATTAAGAATTTGTTGAATAATTTTATTTAGCTTTTAATTTTCATTAATAGTAACTTACAGTATTTTTTTTCCTATAATTTTTTGATAAATACAAATAATAGAGCTAAAAATTATTTAAAAAACTAAATTTTGTGTATCTAAACGAAATTAAGCTGCAAGTCTGACTATCCTCACAATAAAACTTCTAGCCAACTAATAATGCGTAAGTCCCAACTAAAAACTAAGAAAAAATAAAAGCATCAGATAGAAAAAAAATATAATTTAATTTTTATATGAAAAACATTTAAAAAATTAGAAGGATCTACTTTTTAACTTCCCCTCTCTTCTTTTTCCGTCTAAAGTTGGATCGAAAATGAAAAGCGAAAATGAAAATTTTTTCTCTGCCTTTCTTTCCCTTTATTTTTGTTTCAAACTAAACTCATCTTTAAAAAATAATTAATCCAATGATGTACTTTTTTTAGCCTGAGGTTGTTTGATTTTATTTAGTAAGAAGTCAAAGTATTGTTTATAACTAAAATATACTAAATTTAGTTAATTGTATTGCATGTTATCTTTGAAAACATGTATTTTGGATGCCAATAAGTAATAGGTTTGAAATTATATGTAAAACTTTTATTTTTTTGAGGTGTGATTTATATTTTTGAGTGGATTTTGGACCAATATATTTTAAAAGTGAATCAAATATACTGTTATATGTTTTGTTTATCTTACAAAAATGAATTGACTTTAAATAAAAATTTAGCAATTATTAGATTATGAAAATTATTTTTCACAAAATTTTTAATAACTATAATGGGTAGAAATAATCATGGTAACGGAATTAATTTTATACTATATAATAGAGTTATATTATTATTTTTTAATTTTATAAACCGATCAGTAAAATGAAATAATATAAACATTATGGACATACATTATATGAAATTTTATTTCAAGTTTGATTTTTTTACTAAATCAGCAAATAATTTATTCTTCTAAATTAAAATTCTCTTTTAAATATGGTCCGGAAATGTAAACAAAATTAAGAAAAATTTAATATAAAAAAGATATAAAGATACTGCCATAAATTTATTTATTAAAATTTTTTTAAAATTTATTATTTTTAATTTAAATATATAAAAGAAATAGTATACATTGATATAGATTTATTTATTAAAATTATTTTTAATTTTAACTTTTTTATTATTTTTAATTTAAATATATAAAAGAAATAGCATACATTGATATAAATTTATTTATTAAAATTAATTTAATTTTTAAAATTTTATTATTTTTTAATTTAAATATTAAAAAGTAGTATATACGTGCAACCCACTTATATTACAGCTAATAAAAATAAATAACTGTCAAACATTTTTATTCTATCATTTTACTAGATATGTTTATTTAAAATATTATTTTATTTAAAAAATAAAATAAAATAATAATATATGAATAATCATTTCATTTAATTTTATTCTCACATACCAAATAGAATCTAAGAGTTTTAGTAAAGCCTAATTTTTTATGAAGTAAACTTCTAGCAAGCTTTTAAGGAGCTTTAAAAAGTTCTAAAAAATTTCAAAAAATTCTAAAAATTTTTAATTTTTTTAATTAAATTTCGTTATATATCACTTTTATATTAATTTTTAAATTATTTTTTTAACTTTTTCAGAATTCCAAACAGTATATTGAAGTTTGCACAAAATCTTTCCATGTGCGCTAGTTTGTAATTTTCTTCTTAATATTAATATGTTGACCACGAGCAAACTTTGATTTTTTCTATTTTATTAATTTTAGATCAATTTATATATAATTAATTATCAGTTACTATGCTAGGTCAACTAGGGTTCAAATGGTCTTATAATTATTATATACTAAATAGAAATTTTAATCTATTGTTTGGCTAATTAATAATTAAATTTTTATTATTCCAAATTTTAACAAAATTCTATTAGATTGCTGAAAAAACACAAAATATGTTATCTTAATAAAAAAAAATCACTTTTTAAAATATGTCATTTTTGTACTTTACATAAAACCAACCAATTCTCTTAACACTGGCCACTTCAACAGATCTTAAAAAAAAAAAAAAAAAATTGATCCATTTTTTCAATTCAAAGCAATTCAATAGCATATTTAATAAAATAATCAAATCAGACTGACTCAGGATTCAATTCCCAGTTCAATTGGTTGAATCAATTGATTTAGTTCCATTATAATGACTTTTTATGGCTAAAGTTTATTACAATTTGAAAATGATCCGAAATATATATATATATATATATATGAAAAAAAATCGTAATTTTTTTTATTAAGTTTTCAAGAAAAAAATAACTCATCAAATCCTCTCAACGGGTACAAATGAGGCGGCCCCCAAACCAGGCATTATCAGGGTCAGGCTCGTCACATTCTATAAAAGAGTCGTTTGGTTGGTAAAAATTTGATAAAAAATAGGATAAAAATTTAATCAAAAATATAGTAAAAATATAAAAATTTGATATAAAAGTAATATATGGTTAAAATTGATTAAAAGTAAGTACAAAAAATTAATAAAAAATAATTAATTTTAATTAATTTTGACCAATCAAACAGTATTGTATTCACTTTTACTTACTCTTAATTTCTTATCAGGAGTTCCTTTTCTTTTTTGGGTTGTCGCATAATATTTTAAACTGAGAGAGCCTCCAATCCTAGCGCAGAACGTGATTGATCCCTTGACGACCTCTCTAAAATTCGGCTGATATATTTAATCCACGCAATAAATATATATCTGAATGGCCCTAGCTAGTTAGGATGGTTAGGTGAGCACCGCTTGTCTGCACGGGAGACTATTGTAATCTCGAATCCAATCACCTCCATTGTTGTTTACCCCCGATGGAGGAGGAAAAAGCTGAATCACTCAAATATATATATATATATATATCTGTCCACCCACTTTTCACACTGTTTGGGCACCTTTCATTTTCCTTTGAGAGTTTCATTTATTTCTTATATTTGTCCTGTTTAAAGTGGTAAAAAAAAAATAATAATAAATTTTATAACTTATTTATTTTTTTTATTATATAATTATGAATTTATAACTTATCTTATTTTTATTTTATTTTATTTTATTTTTTATAACTCTAAAATGCAAACACATCTATTATGACTCCGTTTAGAGTTATAGAAAATAAAATAAAATTTATAAATTTTTATAAAGACGAATTACAAGATAATAAAATTTAAATTCTTCGCTCACTGTACGAATTACGAGATATTTATTTTTACAATTTTATTTTATTTTATACACTTTTATACAACTTCAAACACACCCATACCATCCATTCCCGATGATTTTGAAGTTCCTCCCAACTCATATCAAAGTCATAAATTTGACAGCGGTCTTTCACATTCACTGCATTGATTTTCCATTTTGAAGTCTGGGTGAGATCAGTTACTTGTGCACGTACTTTTCCTACCCCTTCCTTTCTCCGCATTATGAACTTGATCTTTTTTTACTGAACCGGGTAATAACTTTTCCGCCTTTCCAAACGCCCTTTGCCCCTGGCGCGTTGTTATTGGGCATTCAATTGAGGAGGAAGCAGAGACAACACTTGTACGAACATTAATTACCCAAACAAAAAAACACTAGTACGAATATTAATATTCCCTCCTCTTATGTCATATTATTCTATATTAACACATAAATGTTTAATTCACAGTGATCACAAGAACTTTGGGTCCGTTTGATGCGATAAAGTCGTTCAAAAATTTTAAAAATTTTTAAATTCTTTAATACATTTTATATTTTTCATATTTCGTAAAATAATTATAAATTTATATATATATTTATATATTTCAATAATTTTTTACAAACTCTAATAACATTCCACAAATTTCAATCATTTTTCTACAAATTTTATAAACTTTTCACCTCTTTTAATAAAATTTGATATAAAATAGTTCTAACGGATCCAAAAAATAGTTTGGACAATTTTTCTTTTCAAAAAATTGGCGCAAAACTCAAAAAATTTTACTGTTCATATCTGAAAAATATAATTTGTTGACTGCACACTAAACACCAAAAATTTACCAAAATCATATTTTTCGTTATTTTATGTAGCACCAAACACCCCCTTAATTGTACCATACGATTTGCGAAATGTTTATCTTACTTTTATTTTTTATTTAAGAAAATTATACAAAAATGACTGCTTTTGCAATAAAAATGGATCTAATTAAGTAAGACTTATTCACTTAGGCATCTTTTGAAGGAGACAAAAAATAAAAACTCTTTGTTGAATTGACGAGAGATATAATAGTTATTTTATTTTAAGTTAAATGAAAAATTATCAAAATTTTTTTCAAATAATTAAAAGTTATCAAAAATTACTAAAAATTTTTATTTATTTTACTAAACATCTAAAAGTTATCAAAAGATACTATTAAAATTTTTTATTTGTTTTACTAAACACAAAAGAAAAAATTCTGGTTATCAAAATTTGTCAAAAATTTATAAGGAGTTACTTATATTTTGACTTTCACAAGGGGCTTTAATGCAATTGACCTGCAAGAAAACTAAATCGGTCTTATACTTTGTCTACTAAAAAATTCTGGTTGTATATTACTATTATTAGAATTTTATTTTTCTTCTCTTCTCTTGTTCTTCTTTATTACACATGCAATTTATGGTTTTAAATTTTTTAACAAAATATTTAATTTCTTTTCAAATTAAGCAACTAATGCCACATGTGGTAAGACAATAAAATGAAAAACATATATGGCTCCGTTTGGAATTCTCCAAAATAAAATAAAATCATACAAATCTCTACAAACACAAATTATAAGACAGTAAAATTTAAAATTTTCACTTATTACACGAATTACGAGACATTTACTTTTACAAGTTAATACAACTCCAAACACACTCATTATAGAAATACTAGATTTTCCTAGTTAAGAAATGTCGGTATCGAAAACAACCAATATCAAAATTGACGGACAACATTTTAGTGCTGGAACAATATTATTAACTAGAATTAAAATGAATTAACCACCAAATACTCATATTTAAAAATTAACTTATTTCGGGGAGCCCCCACATTAACACACCATCTCACCACACATGACAGTTGACAACAGGCAGATGCCCGGCAATTGTATAGAAAAACTTGGAGCCGCGTGCACCATTTTGCAGGCTGGAGGAGGCTGTGTTTTGACCTTTTAACTGTTAAAGTATTAACGGGTCGATTGGATGCAGCTAAAGAAGGGGCGTAAAGTTTACTCGTGAATCCCATATTTTTTGTTTAGTTTGGCAGCTGAAATACTTTCTTTCTCTCTTGTATTAAATTTTACATGGTATTAAATTTAGCCCCCGCGGGGATAATTTTTAGCTAGGGTTTGGGCTAACTAAAAATTATCCCCTTTCAAGTGGATAAATTTTTGGCGTTTTTAACCATTCGTTAATGGTATTGTTAACTTGATTAAAATAAATATAATGTTAATAAAAAAATAATAGATAAGCCTACAAGTCAAAATAAACATAATTAAAAAAATTAGATAATAACCAACCATTCAAAAGTACATATTTAAAAAAAAAATTTTTTAAATAAATTTATAAAAAATTAAAATTTCAATGAAATAAATAATATAACTTCAAATTGTCCAAAAATAATTAAATAGAGTGAGTTTTGTAATTTAATATTTAATTTAATGGGTAACCAAGTTTGGGACATCACAAGGGCAAAAGAGTCATTTGACTCTTTTTATCATCATTCACCTTCTCTTATTTATAAAACATCCAAACCAAGTCAAAAGTTATTCCCCTTCATAAACATCACATCAATGTGGACCAACCCTCTGAAAATAATATTCTCTCTTATCTTATACCCCCTCTAAAACTTATCCCTCTAAAATTTTAGCACCATCCAATCGGCCCCTAACAGTAAAATTTTTTTTTTCAAAATGATCCAATGATCATAATTTAATAATTTTTTAATTAAATTTTAATTAAGCCAAAATAAAAAATAAAAAAGATAACAATTTAATTTTGATAAAGTTAAATTAAGACTGCTCAATCATTTGAACAAAATCTCACTTTTGACGATTCAACCAAAAAAAATTGTCAAAAACGCTACAGCCCCTCTAATACCAATTTTGCACAGTGTACGATAACTTTTGGCAAATAAGATTTTAATTTTCCAAAAACACACGCACGTGAAGCCCCACTCCTAGAGCATTATAACAAACAATATTAATTTTCCACGGAAGAAAATGAATTATATAAAGATACATTTAATTTGTTAAAAATTACAAAAAAAAATTTAAAATTTTTTTAAATTATTCATTTTTTACTTTATAATATAAATTACGAATTTATAAATTATTTTATTTTATTTTTTATTACTTTACAGCCACCTAAATAAAGCAAGTGGACGATAAGAAGCCAGCGAGATGACCAAAAAAGTACATTAAAAAATCAGACCATAACAGTAACATATATATATATATATATATAAAATCTACTCTTAGCGGAGCCCTCCATTTACACTTGAGAGCGCTCTATCCATACAAAAGTCAGCAAATGCCAAACAATGCTGAACTCACAACCCCCCATTTAATCATACCAGAAATGACATGTCGCCCAATCCCAAAAAACCCACCTGAAATTTTGATCAATTACAAACAAGCCCTTGCTTCTTTGGGTCATTTTCTTCCATTACTTATCCAAATAAAAACTTCAAAACATTACAATTAAATTTTCCTTTTTTTTTTTTATTTTGTCGAGCGAGGGAGTTAACACCAAGAAGAAGCCACAGTGAGCGTTCGACCCATCCAACCAAAGCAGATTCCTCCGCTCTCTTCTTTTACCGTGAAGCCCGGATTGCCACGGGTACCCGAGTTCAGACGGGTCCGGAGCGAGTCGGCGACTTGGGCACCCATTGGCTTGGACTGGAACCCGGCCATGGTCATTCGGGCCCGCCACTTGCCAAATACCTCGCATCTTTCAACGCGGTCCCTCCCCTCGCACGCAACCGAGTTGGCCGCTTTCCGACCCAGCCCCTCCTCGATTCTGACCCGGTTCGGGTTGTCCCGTCCCATGGTCGCCTCGAGCGAGTCGAACAGCGCGCCGTAATACCCACACGCCTCCGTCACGCGCGCCACGAACGGGGCTGTATTAGCGTTCATCTCCTGCTCCACCACCGTCACCACCTTCGGCGACAGGCTCTTCACGCGGCGGAGCAGCTCGTCCCGAAAATTCTCCGTCGTCACGCTCTCGTCCGGCAGCTTGTAGAGCCGGAAAGCGAAATTGACGGCCAAAGCTTCGCTGGCTTCTGCGGCCAATGTCTCTAGACTCAGATCATCAGTTGTCTTCAGACACAACACGTTGAAATTCAAATAAACTCCGACTTCGTTTGCAAGTGCTTTGAGCTCATCTGCGACGGCCTTCAACCTCTCTTCGCCACCGTTTGCAAAGTCCGCAAAAGTCGTGATTCTAAGAAAAGCGGATTTATCGGTCTTCCTCGCGGCTAGCGCGTGAATCAAATGCACGTACTGACCGCCTTGTCCGATATCGAAATCGACGACGTGAAGTTTGTTGGGATGTTGTTCGGACGTCGCATCGAGGATCGCCAGATTGGCAGCCATGAAACCAAGCTTAAAGCACGGCGATACTTCGTACAGCATTTGTGTTGAGACAGCGTGTTCTTTACTATAAAGCTCCGCAACCGGAGGCGGGTACTCCGTGGGGCTCACGCGCGACCGGAGAGCCGAGGCCATGTACGCCGTCAGCCTCTGTTCTGAGGTGCCTCTTACATTGGCGACCTGGTTCAGGCGCGTGATCGTCTCAGCCACAACCTCCGTTTTCCCTTCGGATAAAGCGGATGCGGCCTCCATCAAAGATTGTTTCGGACAGACAATTGGCGGAGAAGCCGATGATGAGCACGAGGACGAGGATGAGGTCGGGGACAAAGAAGGCGGCAACTGACCAGGATTGATGAGGTTCTGAATCGTTTCGGACCACTCGCTGTTGGTAACCACTGAGACTGCATCGCCTTCTTCGTCATCGTTGTCGTCCAAGAGCTGTTTCTCAAGCTCGTGAAGCTGATTCATCATCTTCTTCTCCGATTCCTGCGCCGGTTCCTTCTTCGGAACTCTGTTTGCCAACAAGTCCGCATACGAAACGCCGGGAAGATTAGGAATTCTAGGAGGAATAACGCTGTTTCCGTTACCGAGGATTACGGGTTGCGGTCGGAGTTGTTGTAGAATCGAAAGACCATAACGACTAGACATCGCCGGAGAAGAAGAGCCCGAGGAACCAGAAGAAATTGAAGAGACGTCCGGCGAAATGGCGGCGGATAAATCCATAGGGAAGGCGTGTTGGTAAGCCCGTTGTTTGACGTTCCTGAGATAAATCTCCAAAACTTGTTGCTGCTGGTACAGAGGATGTTGCACTTGTTGCGGGGATTGGAACTCGGCGAGTGATCTTTTTCCCATCAAATCAGGCCGCCGTTGAAGAATTTGAGGAGCCGAGTCGGATAGAATTCCAGGGAGCTGCGGCTTATATGAACCTTGTGGATTGCCCATGCCCGTAGATCTTCCGTTGAAACCACCAGCAGTGTAGAAATCCGCACCACCACCAAACGACCCCGACGACATTTTCGCCGGCGATTGGCCTCTTAGTAGAAAACCAAAAAAAAAAAAAAACTATAACAATCTTTGATTTTTATACCCACACATTACAAATTGTCTCTGAAGAGAGAGAGAGAGAGAGAGAGAGAGAGAGATGGTGGGGAGGAGGGAGAAAGTTCTGCGCAAGCTATTTGGGTTGATTCGGGACATTATAACATAGTTTTATGAATGAAAGAGAGAGAGAGAGAGAAGGGGGTGGTTTTCCGAACTGGCCATTCCTTCTCTCTGCTTTGTGGATTTCGTGCGTTATTTTCAGAGAAATGATGCTACTCTACCCTCAGGCGTACCTACACTAAAGCTCTACACCGTACGATCATCCAAAGATTGACCCATGAGTAAAAAGTGAAGGCTAAGATGTGGTGGTTCGCCACGAAACACGTACTCCTCACCCGACCCCACAACCATAACTCGTTGGAGTTAGGCAGGAAAATCTTTTCACGCGAAATCCCACACGGTGATTCCCACGGACAACATACGGAAGCGAGAGTGCCCCACACGAGCAATCATTCCGTGTGTGGGACTACGACGTCGCTTCTCAAATGAGATGATCTTTGTGGTGGACTGATCACCTGGCTTAACAGTTACGAAATCTTTCTCAAACGCCTAGAGAGAACAACGCTGAATGAGTCCAACCGCGAACACGTGTAACAGCATCGACGTGCATTGACGGTTCTCCATGCGAACGCGGCGTTACTTTTACACACGCCGGCTCGGGGTTCGGCAAATATGAAATCCGGTAGCTGGGTTCGTCTGACCGCCAATCCCCGGTTGATGGACCTGGCGTAGACGCACACGTGTCGGTGGATGCCTGACTTTGCGTCTGAGAGGAGAATCTCTCAAAAACCTGAAAGCTGTCTTGTCTACGCTCGCAAAGCCCCAGCCATTTAAAAAAAACTCCACCAGCCTTCCGACATCCAAATAATATGTAAATATTACGAAACCAAATAAAAGCTGATCTCTAGGTTCCTAAAAAGTCTACTCCCAATGTTGTTGCTTCGAATTTAAGTGAATTTTTTTTTCTTAATTTAATTTCCCATTCGCAAAATTTATCACATTTAAAAAGTTATTGAAATTGTAAAAATTATTATAAATTTATAAAAAAAATTATAATTTTATAATTTGTAAATGTGTAAAAAAAATTTAAATTTTATAAAAATTTATAAAACTTTAAGAAATTTTGTATAGTTCCAAATTAAATATAAATATTGATAATTTTATTAGAAACAATTAATAATTTTGCAGAGTTTCAAATGAGCTATAAATATTGTTATAAATATTAATAATTTTATGGCGAACAAGCATATAAATCATTAAAAAAATTTATGTTTTATCTCTGTTTTGAGCTTTAAAATTTATTAAACAATTTAAAACACTTTAACTTTTTATCCATTAAGCAAATATAAAACCTGCATGTAAATAATTAAACAAATTTAATTTTTAACTCCATTTTGAGCTCTAAAATCAATTAAAAAATTCTACAAATTTTTTTTATAAAATTTAAATTTTTTATTTATAATACAAATTATAAAACAACAACTTTTATTAATTTTTTATCGCTCTAAATGCACCATATAATATTTTATACAAACGTTCAACTAATTCATGTGCTCTTTTGACCTTTTCAAGTGCAAATGCTAACAAATATATATATATATATATATATATATATATATATATAGAAAAAAATTGCATAATGATATGAATAAATTATATATATATGGATATATTTAGAGTGACAAAAAATAAAATAAAATAAAATAAAGTGAGATAAGTTGTGAGTTCGTAATTCGTGTAATAAGATAAAAATATAAATAATTTTTAAAATTTTTTAATCTTTTTTACTATTTTTAAAATTTTATTGTCACTTCAAACGAAATTTATATATGTAAGGACTAATTTAAGTGGGAACATGAAAAATGCAAAGTGGGGACTTTTTTTTTTTTTCTTTTATGTGTGTGGGGCCTTTATTTTTTAATTTATACGCTTATATAAATATTAAAATTAAATGGACAGATGCTCCAACAACAGCTTGATGGTTACATTTAACTTGAAGGATAAGAATTTCAAGGGAATTTGTTGCACTTCGTTAAACATGAAAATTGCATGCTACACCTATTCCTTTTAGGGAATAAAAAACTAATCATTAGCCTATTTGTATTTCTTCTAATTTAATAGATTCTCCTATTTTTAAATAATTTCTTTCAGTATACCAAAATCAAAAATAAAAACAAAAACAAAAGTAAAAATTTTATATTAAAAAAAGAGATCATTCCCCCCCGGGGGGGCTTACTAAAATACAGAATGTTGTAAGTTATGTACTTGTACGATGCTCAACACTCCAGGCTAAGTAACAGAAGAAGAATGAGTTTGGGGAATATCTCCGTTCATAATTCCCAGATCTACATGGATGAATTGAAATTAAATGAATTAAGGGGCTGTTTGGAAGAAAAAAAATTGATAAAAAAGTACAGTAAAAATAGAAAGTGTGACATAAAAGTGATATGTGCTAAAATTTTATTGAAATAAAGTACAAAAATAAGATAAAACTATCATTTTTTTTCTTGACTGTTTTTCTAATTGAAATATTTACATTCTTCTATTAGTTTTTTTGATTACTAAAACAAATTTAATATGAAAGTATATTCATCATTTGCATAAAAAAATGATTTGATTTCAAAAAATTCACTCTCTAGAAGTTTATGCCACACATACTAGTCTCTTAACATGTATAATAATAAATCACGAACTCGCATAGCGGCGGGAATTCAAACTCATACTCAAGAACTAAATATGATTTGTCTAGTCGAGGAGTCCTATCTACTAACCTTTCCATATTTTACATTCAAGAGACTGACCCCAAGAGTTGGTAGAAAAGGAACTTAAACTGAAACTTTGAGATAGTAAACTCCTACTTCTCAACACAAAGTAATCTCATCTAACCCTTGGGTTTACATTTATCATTTTTATTCCTTTTTATTTTTAGGCATGCAAATTACAAACACACCCAAAGGGTAACATTGGAAACTCGCCATAAAGGGTAAGAATTCAATTCACAGGGAGGATGATCAACAAGCTGAATGCATTTCAGGCCACGTATTTTTGCGTGCCGGCAAGGTCTTTTCAACAAATTTTGGTTTAGCAACCCAAACATCATCCAAACCCGAAAGCTCTCGGTGCACGTGTCATGCATAGATCAAATATGCCACTTGCCCCGCGCCTAACCCACCCAACCTTCTCTCTACAAAATGTACAAATATGTATGTATACATATATATTTTCCCCCAAAACGTTCATCTTTGGGTGCAAAAGGCGATACCCTCGCCCCAGGGTCCCCACCCCTGGTCTCAAGAGAATGGTGGAGGAGTTAAATCACGGTATACGGCGGCTTCTTAGACAGGAGAATCAGTACTTGATACTCACAAAAAATCACTCCTACAAGAGGATGAAACTCTTATTATGCGACTGTCAAGACTCGAACATGCCCTAAAACGCTCATCCTAAACTCCAAATTCATCTAACTTTGCCCTTACTTCATATTTTCTTTTTTTATATATCCCTAATCTCCCATACTCGCGCCTTCATTAAACTAACGGAATTAGAGAAATGCTTTTAAATTTTTTCATCAAAATAATATGGTACATTTGTAAATTTATATCTTCCAAGGGTGCTTTGATTGGGAAAATATTTTTTTTTTCTATTTTATGTGTAAAATGACATTTGTAATTCTCTATTTTTCAAATCTTCTATACTTTAAAAAAAAAAATCCCCACACAAAATATGTTTTTTCACTTATTTTAATTAAGAAAAAAAATATCTAACCAAACGCACTCTAAAATCTCAACTTTTCAAAATAACTTTTTTTGTTACACTAAAGCCATTAATTTTTTTGATTGAGAAACTTTTTTAAACCAGCCGGGGGCAGTTTTGTCATTTGAGGTATTCCACTTTGAAAGCCGTCCGTTTCTATTAAGAGTTGGTGGAGACTGCCTAACAGAAAACGAATCGTCCCGAACTGGCGGCCGACCCGGGATAAAATCGTCATTCAGTGTAGCCTCGTGGGGCCCTGTTTGGTTACGTAGTTTTAAATGTATTAACCAGGAATGGAGGGTTCTCCGTTCTGGATTCCATTACGCCCACAAGAAAAATATCGGGTTACGCGCCTTCGGAAAACGCGTGCACCCACGCTCGATTCTAGCACCACACGAAATGCACCGGACTTAAAACCTAGGTTTTGATGAGTCAGAAAGTTTGACAGGTAAACTTTATTCTTATTAAAAAAAATGAAATTAAAACAAATCGGTGATTAATGTGGTGTTTGGTTGGTCAAAATTAACTAAAATTTATAAATTTTTATTAATTTTTTATACTTTTTCTTATTAAATTTTATTACATATTACTTTTACGTTAAATCTTTGTACTTTTATTATATTTTTTTATCAAACTTTTATCAGCCAAACATCTCATAAATATTATAATTAAATTAAATTTTTACACTTCTATTATTTGAAAATAATAATTTTACATGTGCTTACATAATTCTAATTATGTTTGCTAATTAAGCAACATTATTCGAATGAAATCAAATGGCACGGATTCATAATTTTTGACTTGCTATTTTGAGTCAGCTGCGTTAGTTTTTTATTTTTTAGAAAAAAAAAAAAAGAAAGAAAAATTAACTTTTCAAATGCTGTTCAGTTGATTTCAATTTCCATGCATTTATGGGTATTTAGGGAAGGCAATGAGAGGGGCACAAAAAGGTAAATGACCTATTCAAATTCGAAGTGTACATACATATTATGTGTGATTTTTATTAAAATTTTATTGAAAATAAAATAAAAATTATAAATTTTTCATGTAATTTAATTAAGGGTATATAAGTAAAACAACGTAATAGTTATATTTTCAAAATTCGTAAAAAATCTTAATTAGGAGTTATTTTTAGAAGTTATTTGAATAGTATTTTAAGAAACTAAAAAATTTTACCAAAATTGAAGATTTATTAATTTTTGATTTCAACAATATATTTAGTGTTTCTTTTATAATAGTATAGATTTGTTAAAAATTTATGGGAAAATTTATATAATAAAAAAGTTTAAAAATTTAAATTTAAGATATTTTTAACCGTTTGATTTGTTCAATATCTAGAATTATTTTTTTTTTCATTTTGGTTGTCTTTTCGATTAATTCATATGGAAACATAATCTTTCAATTTTCTCATATATTTAAAATTAATATTTTTAAAAAATGTGATAATATTTGTAATAAATAGAATTTTTATTAAACACTGGATACATATTAGATGAAATCAATTAAGATTTTTTTATTTAAAAAATAATATTTAGACTTTATTTTTTAATTTTTTTAAAATAAACTTTTAAATTAAAAGTTCAATTTTAATATACATAAAACTTAAATTTTTAAATATATAAACTTTTACACACTGTGTTTTATCTATATAATAAGTTTTGGATTATTTTCAAATGTTTTTCTCAATGCTATTTTTTTTAAAATTTATATATTTTTTTATATGATCTTGATTTGGTCAAGGTATTTTTGAATAGCAATATGTATTACTCATTGTTTCTTTTAATTCGTGATTTTTTTTTTACTTTTTTTAAACATATTTAAACTTTTGATATTTAATTAATTGATGCTTTCTTTCTTTCTTTTTCTTTTTTCTTTTTTTTTTTGTAACAATGTTGCGTCAAAATGTATTTAAGTTATAATAATGCGCATAACTTGTAATATTTTTTGGATTAGTGGTGGTTATTTTAATAATTTTTTATGTAAACATTATTTTAATCAAAATATGTTTGGGTAATAATTACATTATTCTTAATCTATTTTGATTAACGATTTTTATTTCTATATGTTATTTTTAATAATTTTTCAAGTAGATTTATTTTATAAATTTACATTTGAACTGTTTACGTACACGAATAATTCTTAAAACTGTAATAAAATTGGGACAGATTTAAGACTAAAATCATACTTTTCATTTTTTTCCCCTAAATTTCTAATAAACAAAACCATTACTTTTGATTTCAAATTCATATTCATCATCAAAAGGTAAAATGAAGTTCAATAATATCCGAAGTCAAAAAAAAAAAAAAAAAAAAAGAAAACATTGACATCCCTTTGAATTTGAAAGGGCCCATCCCGGATATGGTTGACATTGAAACATCCACATCCTGTTTTGTCAGTAGGCCCACTGTGGAAACTTTTGGGAGTGAATTGTCATTGCTCGAGCAACCTCTGCTTCTCATTGTCGGACTCTTCTACCACCGAATACTGGCGGATGAAGGGTCGATTTTGGGCCGGCGGGTAGTGCTCGGACGTATAACTTTTCAAATGCTTCTTCCTTCTATGCTTTTCAAAATGTCATCTGGAAAACAGATGGACTGTTGAGTTCGAATAATAGATTATTTATTATTTTTTATTAATTTAAAGTATTTTAATTTTAATTTGTTAGTAAAATAACGAGTTAAGTTTAACAGATTAACAGGTTAATTTTAAATATTTTTAAATTTTAGCCGATTAACTAGTGGTGTTCGGAGACACCATTTCTAGTAATTTGTGACCTTTTTTGGCCAAAAGTTGTTGGTTACTATTTTTTGTGTATTTGGTAAAATAAGTAGCAATTTTTAGTAAATTTTGATATTTTTTTTACAACTTTTAGATATTTAATAAAATTTTTAGTAATTTTTAATAACTTTTGAGTTAAGAAATTACTGTTATTGAGTAGAAAATTGACAAAATTTAATGGTTTGCCAAACACTCAAAAATTAAAAATTGATAATTTTTTGTTACAAATTGTGTCTCCAAACGCTCCCGACCCCACAGATTATACGGTGGGAAAGCTTTTTTACAGGTAAGATTAAGATTTAGTTTAGTTACACTAGTTAAAACTTAGCTTCTAATTTATCAATTATTTTAAATGATTAAAATTATTATCTTACATTTAAGATTTTTTTTAAATCATGAATAACAAAATTATCAAATTAATAAAAAATTAAAAAACTAACTACAAAAATATTAACTTTTTTCTTTTGTAAATAAAAATTAATTTTTAATAGTTACTAGTTAAAAAAAAAAAAAAAAACACTAACATTCCTTCTTCCGAAATTAAGCCTAAAACCACCTCCTAAAGAATCGAAACATGCCAATGAATGGGTTGTTGGGTCATTCGTACAATCATATAGGTATAGATACAAAATGTAACTTTTAGTACGCTTTTTTTAATTTTTGAGTCTCCAAATAGACCATTGAGTAAATTTAAATGACTTTTACTTCTATTTAACGCATACTTTACAACTACATTCATAAAAACAACTTAATAAATAGTCATGGTTTTTAAAATAGTTAAAAAACTGGTAGTTCTCTAATTTTTAAGTATTTTTAAAAAATAAAATAATACGCTTAAAAATTACCAACTTAAAAAGAAAAAAAACTAAATTTTCATAAAAATTCATATAAAAAATAAAAACTGTATTTTCTCTATTCACCTAGACTACCTACGAATGCAACAGGGGTTGGATTTTTGGTTAATGAGTCTTGACCGACTCATCATTTCTTTAAGCTGCGCGACTTAGATTTGCTCATTAATTTACTTAAACGAGTTATCAAATACGAATAACGAAGTGACTTTAAGGTAATTCATTTAACCGGTTATTTTATTTAAATTACATTGCATAAGTTGAAATTAAGATATATTTTATGTCTTATGTTTTAATATTTTTGTAATTTTAACAAATTAACGAGTCACTTGGTTGAAATTATTCAAAACTCAATTACCCAAAAAAAAAAAAAAATTATTCAAAACTCGTAGGATTTTTATTTTTATTTTTGAATAGGTAAGGTCAAAAAATCCCTCACATAACCCTTTTAAGGGGGCGTTTGGAATGAAAAAAATGAGATAATTTGTAAGTTTGTAATTTGTATAATGAAATAAAAAATAAATAACTTTTAGAGATTTTCAGAAATTTTTAACATTTTATATCACACCAAATGAATCCTAAGTTACTGATCAATAGAACTATTGAGTATTGAATGAATATTAGAGTGAATTGAGAGTTGGATGATAATTAAAGTCAAAATTATTGAATTAAAATTCAATAGTTCGAACCTCGATTGTTACTCAACTCAGATGCTTGATTCAAAAAACACCCCGATGCTTAATTCTAATTTTACGTTTACATTTCGTTTGAAAAACATTTATGCTTTAGAATTGATTTGATTTTAAAATAAAGAATTAATTTAATTTGATTTGACAAATAAAATTTCGTGTTTCGAATACATTTTAAATTTAAAAATTAAATTAATTTAATAAATACTAAATCTGACTATATTAATAAAAAATAAAAAATAAGACAAATATAATATATAAGAATAAATTTATTTATTTACTTGAGTGATTTATAAAAAAAATCAATTTTCATCAAATTCTATTATTGTAAATTAAATTTCGAATAATATAGAAATTTTAAAATTTAAATTATAAAATTAAACCAAATCTAACTTATGAAATTATATTTTAATTCTAAATATAAAAATAGGTAAAAATTCTCAACAAGTAAAATTAAATTCCATACAAATCTAGGGAGCGTTGCTACTTATTAATTAAATTAAATTTTAAAAAATTGGAACTAATACATTTAACGGGATGGTCCTTGCCAGGTAGCACGAGACCGGCTATAGCCGGTTTCCGGATTAGAAGAGAAGCGAATTGTCAAATCGAAGAATAATTTGGGTATCGCGGTGACTGACGTACGAAAAGCAACTGGGAGCCTACTTTTTGCCCCCTTTTTTAAAAAAAATAAAAAATACTTGAGCGCCGTAAATTAAGAACTTTATAAACATTTTTAATCTGAACCGTTGAATCTACAGCGCGACGGAAAAGTGT
Source organism: Vitellaria paradoxa (assembly GCA_019916065.1). Lineage (NCBI taxonomy): Eukaryota > Viridiplantae > Streptophyta > Magnoliopsida > Ericales > Sapotaceae > Vitellaria > Vitellaria paradoxa. The sequence goes on from CM034240.1 coordinate 3,622,486, forward strand.
CGCTCAATCGTTGATCAGCAAATTAACTCGGTCAACGACTGGCCACCTGCTTTTTCTATTTTGGCGGGATTGTTTGGTTGAGAAAAAGAAGTTGAGAAAAAAGTACAGTAAAAGTATAAAGATGTGACATAAAAATAATATATGTTAAAATTTTATTGAAAAAAAGTATAAAAAGTAGTTAAAATTTATAAAAAGTAGTTAAAATTTGGTGACTTTTGTTATTTTTTAGTCGGCCAAACAAGTTTGAAATTTATTCTCTTTTATTTTAAATTTCTTTCAAATATTAGAGAAAAAAATATCAAATTAATAAAAATTAAAAAATTAATTATAAAAAATTTAATTTTTTTCTAAATACAAAAAAATTAACTTTTTTAATAACTATCTAATAACTAATTAAAAAAATAAATAAATGAAACAACTTATTCCCATCCCAAACACAACCCTAGAACCCGTGTGCTACCATCGATTTCCAAAATCCCCCCAAGCGCGTCCGCTACTGTCGTTAACCCGGTTATTTTCCTGATTATTGGTCCGAGTTTTAAAATATTAATTTCATTGTGTTTGGAGTATTATATTTTATCAAGGATATTTAGAATCTTTTAAAAAAGTCTAACATTTTACTTACTGTAAAATTTACAAGACTTCAAACCAAACCAAATTAAACTAAACCTTTTCTTATTAGGTGAGATCGACTATATGAATTTGACGACGTCAATCAAATCTGTTTAGGGTCATATCTTCCGTTAAGTCCAAGTAAGCAATGTTATGTCTAATAGTTTCTTTCCAATTTTTTTTGGGTATTCCTCTTTCTCTCCTACTCCTAACAATTTCCATACTTCACACTTTCTAACAGGTGTCTCCGTTAGATTTACAATACTTCAATTTTTACTAATTTTTTTTTACCACTCTAAAGCACCTTTATATATTATAATAATAACAGTTAATCAATTATTAATTCATAATTGCTCCTTCTAAAAATAATTATTACCCTTCATTCAAGAAGATGGAGGAGTTAATTATGATCCCGTTTCGCAGTTAAATTTTTTTCTTCAACTTTGAGTAATTCGAAAATTGAAATTTTTTGCCATTTAACTCAATTTTTAATTCTTCAAAAGCTTAATTTCAGATCAAAATTACATTTTTATATTTTTGCTAGTTATGTTAGCTAAAGAAGGGAAGTAGTATAATAGTATTTAAAAAAAAAATACCAATATTTTACTAAATAGACAAAATTTTGTCAAACGATGCCAATATTTTACCAAACACATAAAAAATTTAGTTATGCTAATACATATTTGTCTGTTAAATTATATAATACATATAAAAAATTTCCAATATTATAGCACATAAAGTTTGTGACTTTATGTTTATTAATATATATATATATATATATATTTTAACTTCTTGTTATTTTTTATAGATAAAAGAGGAAGAATATTAATGTCTTATATTCAAATATTTAAATATATATATATATATATATATCGAAACTGAACACAGACACGCACACATTAGTAATTCTTTTTTCACTTTTATTATGTCGTAAATAAGCAAATCATTACAAAATAAAAAAAAAAAATTACTATCAAAGAATGGAGGAGGCTATTATTATTGACACTAATCAGTTAAATTACTACCATAAAAGGGGGATTATGTACAAATAATAATACGTGGCTGATTGATGATCAGATAACTACTAAGGGGTTGTTTGACCTCTAATTAAATACTAAAATTTACTAAAAGTTATAAAAAAATTTATACTTTCTTCCAATTAAACTTTGTCATATATAACTTTTACATCAAATCTTTGTATTTTTTGACTAACTTTTTTTTAACTAAACACCCCCTAAGTTGTGACTAGCTACTTTTTAGGACTCTGAAGCCCAAACATAAAGTGGCGTGCGTATGCACACGCACACACAAACGCATATGAATAGACATTTCGGGTAATTTGCCTTCTGACCTAAGTGATTGCAAGAATTAACCATATTATATATAAATTAAATTTATATAAAAAAAAAAATCAAGACAACATCAGATACAAGATTCCTCACCGAAACATGGGTCCTCTTTGACACTGACCCTAGATTGCATTTTCATAGAAATAATAATAATGTCATTGAGTTGATGATGATATATACCAATTGAGCCCAGGTTGGTGGCCAATGGCCTCAATGGTACTGGCTTTGGGTTTTATTGTTCTTATTTTCATTTTGTTTAAGGAATTTGACATGCTGCTGCTTTCCCAAATAATACACATAGATAGAGAGATGCCAAATGAGAGGCAGAAAGTTGAAGGGTAATATTTTTAATTAATTAGGGAGCGTTTGGTTGACAAAAAAAAAAAGGACAAAAGTACAATAAAAGTATAAAAATGTAATATAAACAAGAAATGTGAAAAAAAATTGATTGGAAGAAAGTATAAAAAATAATTAAAATTGATAAAATTTAGTAATTTTTGATAATTCCAAACAAGGTCTTAATTAAGAAAAATTTGTAAAAGGTTCCCTGGAAAAAAGAAAAAAAATTTATGAGAAAAGGTGGTCTCTTTATTCCATGTGGGCTCTCATGGTCACATCCAATCGGAGAGAGCTGGAGAATACCCATATAAGAAGGCTCGTTGCAATTATTGGAGCATTTAATATTCATTCAATTAACTCTTATTATGACAAAAAGTGGTCCTCGATTACCCAAAAAAAAAAAAAAAGTGGTCCTCTTGGAATACAAATATGTACTTGTTTATGTTGAAATTCAAAAAAAAAAATAATAATAATAATTATTATTATTTTTCAAAAGGGACAACAAAATCTATAATATTATTTTAAAATGATAAAACTTCCATTTTGTTGAAAAAAAAAAATTCACATATTGAAGAACTGCGATCTGCGGTAGATTTTGAAGCCGACTTCACTGCTAGTGGTACAACTTTAATTTTTAAGTGGCCTAAGTGTGAGGATTTAAACCTATTGTTTTATAATAAATAAATGATATGGAAATGATAAAGAAAACAGCTTTGACGTCTCTTCGTTTCAGAAAAGGACAATCTAATTAAGAAGAAGACTTAGTAGGACCAGATAGATTGATAGATGGATGGAACTTCGTCGTCGTCGGAGGAGGATTTGGGGGACTACCAGTGCAGAGTTGCATCGGCTTATTAAAGCGGTGCAATTTTCAGTTCTTAGATCATTTCGAAAGCGAATCCGACGGATGACAGTAAAAAAAAAAAAAAAAATTATGAGATTAAAAAAAATAATTGCATATTAAAATAAATTTCTAAAAATACTTCTAATATAAGTGCTTATTCGGAAAAATGAGTTTCTAAACTCCCGTTTGACAACGGTCACATTTTTTATTTTTATATTTAATAAATAATTAAATTAAATTAATGTATTATTTATTAAAATAATTTTAGTTTAATAAAATATTTACACAAAATAATTTATTTTAATATGATGTAACAAAAAAGAACAAAGCAGCAAAATTGACAAAATGTTTATAACAGGAAAAAAAATAGAATGAAAACACTTTTTTTTGTTTACACTTTTTTAAATTTTTATTCTTTTTGAAACAAAAAATATAAACAGTTTTGATAAATGTGTTATTGTTACCATTCATATTAATTAAATTAATTGATTAAATTTAATAATATTATTTCTTGAAAATAAATTAATAAAATATAGTACATATTAATTTAGATAATTAAATTAAATTTTATTAAATATATTATTTATTAAAAATAATTTTAATTTAATAAAATATTTAAGTGAAATAAATTATTTTAATATGATGTAATAAAAATAGATAGTTAAAATTGACAAAGTGTTTGTAACATAAAAAAATAGAATGTAAGCACTTTTTTTTTAACATTTTTGTTTAAGTTTTCATTTTTTTGAAATAAAAAAATATAAACAGATTTAATAAATATATTTTTTTATTCTCAATTTACAAAATTTTGAAAACATAAACATAAAAATAGAAAACGAGGTTTAGAAATTCATTCTTTCCAAATAAGCAGTTATATTAAAAGTACTTTTAGAATTTTCTTTTAATATGCAGTTAATTTTTTATTTTTTTTTGAATCTCACAATTTCTTTTTTTTTTTTTTTTATTGTTATCCGTCCGATTCGTTTTTAAAATGATCCGAGGGCTGAAAGTTGCACCGTCCCCCCAGATCCGGAGGAGGAGGAGGAGGGAGGGCTCCCAATTAATGAATGGTGGCCATTCACTGGGGTTCATATTGAGAAGGTGAAAGAGGCTTGTCCCTCAGAGTTGGTGATTGAATCATTTGGATTCAATTTGATCTTCCTGATTGCTACCACACTTTGATAATGGTTTTAACAACTCATTGAGGGGCTCCTGCATCCAAGTTGGCACAGCTGATTAATCAAAATTTCTGTTATTATAGGTCTGGGGGAGTGAGTATTTGGTACCTTTCAAGAAAAAAGGGGGGGTGGGGGAGCGAGTATTTGGTGTAGAAAAATAAAAATAAAGAAAAAAAAGGGGACAAAAGCAATGATGTAGAAGTAGAGAAAACACTAGAAAATCTATTATTAAGATGTAGTAAAATATTTATATCTCACGTAATCTAATCTGGATAAAGTCACATGAAGTATTATACACGTTAGATTCAATATATCTATAGTATAATACATAAAGTCTATATTTTACACGTTAGATTCAATATATTTATATTACAATGCATAAAGTATCCAAACTTAAGTATACCTGAACGAGAATATTACCGAGATATATATCATTGAGAAGAACAATGTTGTACAATTGGTTGTCACATTTTTAATAAAACATTATTATTTATTTTAATTGTAATTAATTTTAACTAAAGCAAAACATTCGCATAATAAATTATTTTATAATGGCAATTAATGTTGATTTTAATAATAAATAGTTATTTATTTTAATAATTAATCATGTTGTTAATAAAATATTTTATCAATAAATAATTTTAATATTAAATGATAATTTAGTTTAATAGTAAATTATTATTTTCATAAGATTAATTTTTAAGGAAATATTTTAATAAAATGAATTGTGGTTTATTCTATAATATTTTTTATAAACTAATTTCTTAGAGGGATAAAGAAAGTGTGACATAAAATGTCGACTAATTTGGAAAATTCTCGGCCATATCAATATTAGTAAAGAATTTCATTTGATTGATTTCTTTCAACTCTTACCATTTGTTCGTTGAAGTTTTGTTTGTTAAACCATTTTACCTTCATCCACCATGATATTATTTACCTTCGTTTCGTTTTAAACCCCAAATTTATATATATATATATATATATATATATTATTTACCATTTTATCATGAGAGCAAACGCCATCTTGTAATTAACAATTTAACCCACAATTTGAGTTGAGAATCAATACTTCCAAATAAGAAATAAATCCACAAGAGTGGAAGAGTTCTACATGAACGTGCTTCTTGGCCCCTGCCTTCCCTTGTACACCTCCAAATAAGAAGTAATCCACAAAGGTTATGTTTGATTGATCGATCGATTGAATAATGGAGTATAAATAATATCATAAGATAATATATAAGATTGAATATATTATGGGATTATTTTTTTAATGTTTAGTTGGTGGGATAAAAGATATGATTTGATATATAATATGACAGAAAATAATTTTAAATATTTAAATTTTAACGAGAAATAAATTCAGATGTGAAGTATAAGTAATACCACTCTTTTATAATATTACTTATAACCCATTTTTAAGATATAAGGAATCTTATGATACTAATAATTCCTTTCCATTTTTTTTTTAACCAAACATGTAATTAGTGTGATCCGAAATGGCCCAATAAATGGACTTAAGAGGAGCAATAAATTAAGAGCTGTCTGCCAATGATGATTGGGTTGGATCCCTCCTATTCAGATTATTGGGACGTTTAGGGTTTCTAAAAATATAAAAAAAAATTTAAAAGAGAGATTAATGCGATGTAAAAATAATAGGTGATGAATTTTGATTAAAAGAATTTTAAAATTTTTGAAATTTTTTGAAATTTTTTGAGTTTTTTTGGGTTCCAAAAGAAGGCATTATATATATATAACAACCAATCAAAATTTATCAGATCTGAGGAAACAGAGACAGAAGTAGCTCGTCGGCACCCAAGATACACGCTTTCGGGTTTCTTATTAAAAATAGCCGTGGCAACATTTCGTAGGGGTGTGAATCTTGCGCCTTGTGTCATTTTTGCGTTTTTCCATATTTTTATTTCAATATTTCAAATTTTAATTAATATATTAAACTAATAATTTAATTCAAAACTAAATTCATATTATTTATTTTTTTTAGCTAGTTATATAGTATGCTATTATATTATATATCCATACTTTATTTGTATTTTTATTTTTTTGGTATTTAATCTTTTTAAAAGTTAATTATTGCATATAATCACTAAATGCAATTTTTAAAATTACAAACTAGTTTTTAAAATACTTTCTGAAAACAAGTTTCTAAAACTAATACTAAGCATTATTATTTTTTTTCATTTTGAAATTTCATATCGAAAAATAGTATTAGAAAAAATATGACAACGATAGTTTTGTAAATAAATTATAAATTTTTGATTTTTTTTTTGGTTTTAAAAGGATAGAGGCTCCGTTTGGAACTATACAAAATAAAACAAATTCTTACAAATTTCTACAAACACGAATTATGAGACAACAAAATTTAAATTCTTCACTCACTGCACGAATTACGAGATATTTACTTTTACAATTTTATTTTATTTTATATATTTTTATACAATTCCAAACATACCCAGACTCATAGCTAGACTTATCATATGAAAAAATTTTATTACGTTGTGTGACGTTACTTTTTTTCCCCCTAAAGTGATAGAAATTGGTGCTAATTTGGGTTGAGAAATTGTATTCAAGTTCATAATTATGTTTATTTATATCTATGTGCAAAATTTAATGAAGTGTTAAATTATCAATTTATTTTGTAATAACTTCAAATTTATATCATTTTCAGATTAGTATGTTATTGCAGTATTCAAACTAGGCCCATAATAATTTCAAATAAAATTATATATCAACAAATTTTTAACTGATACAAAGGCTCTGTTTGAGGTAATAAAAATTTTTGAAAAACGATAAAAAATATTGAAAAATTTTAAAAATTATTCTATTTTTTATTTCACTGTACAAATTATAAACCTAAAACTTATCTTATTTTATCTCATTTTTTATCACTCTAAATACACCAAAAATTAACTTTATTAATTTTATTAGTAACGCAAACAAGTTGGCAACCACTTTCAAAAGCACATGGGATTATCAGCGGTGCGTGTTGGCCGGGTGGCCTGCCAAGTCCATGGGGAGTCCACCATTCTTTTTTTTTTTTTTTAGATACGAATTTTTTTTATCCTAATTAATTAATTGTGTCGACTTTGAGATTGTAGAAATTGGCTCGAACCTAACTCAAAATAATAAATAAATATAATTTTTAGTATTTTATGTATTTATATATGTTGTTCTATTTATGTTTTCTTATAAAACTATTTATTTTTAGTACTAAAATATTTTTTGTAATTTTTTATTTTAAAAATGTAATTTTAAATATATTAAAAATTTAACCCCAATTTAAAAATTTAATCTCAATTTTTTTTTCTACCTAGTCCAATAATTAATAAATTTGACCATGTTCACTTCCTACCTCCATTAATTGTGGATTTAAAAAAAAAACTCTTCATACCTTTTACGAGTTGTATACAAATTGCTGTGGCCGGATCAACATTTCATGTGCCAGATGGGCCGGGCAGCAAGGGTATTGGGCCTTGGGGAGGATAAAAAATTTTGAACTCCAAATTGGGATGTCCTCATTACATATTCCACCAATTAAATATCATATAAATAATTTCATTTAAAAAAATTAATTTCATCTTATAGTCAATCTTACACATTATTTCATAATATTACTTATTCCTAAATTTTATCATGTAGGATTATTTATATCTAAATTGTCTCCACCAATCAAACGTGAGTTGAGACCCATACATATTAAACTACACAAATCCATAACAAGATTCACTTCTAAATCAACAAAGTTCAAATATTGGTTAATTATCCTTTAATAAATTGTACCAAATACTTTAATTTTAAATCCTTTGCAACCAAAGTGTTTTTATTTCTAATTGAGGAAGTAGAAATTGTAGCTATACTTTTTAAAACATGACATAGCCAAAGAAGTCCAGTGTAACAAATTTCTAGTACGCAAAATTTAATTATTAGTTGTCATATCATACTTTGATATATAGGATTCATTTCGCCTATATTCACGTGGTTTTGACTTTATATACAGGGGTAGCGTTTGGAGTGGTAAAAAATAAAAAAAAATATGATTTGGGTTTAACTTTTGATGTTTGATGTTTTTAACTCAAATCATATTTTTTGGAGATAAATAGTGTAATTTTTGGACTTTTGCAGTAAAAAGTTAAGGAGAGAAACTGTGTGAATGGTTTTAGATCCGTTCCTACGAATTTATGTAAGAATATTTTTTTTTAAATTGTTGAACTTTTTGACTTTTGCGTGAAAGAATTGAAGAGAGAAACCGTGGGAACAGTTTTTTTGGTTCGTTCCCATGGATTTATATCAGATTTGTTAAAAAGTTATTAAAGTATGTGAAAATATTATTGGAGTTTGTAAAAAAAAGTATTATGATTTATAAAAATTTGTTGGAATATGTTAACATATATATAAATTTATAAAGATTTCACGAAATATGAAGTGGTCAAAATGTATTAGAAAACTTTAAAGATTTTTAAAAAATTTTAAGAGATTTTTGTTGGTTTTAAGCAAATAGAACGGTGCCATAAATAGTGAGGGACAGAGTTGTATAACTATATATTGTCATTTTATATGTCAAAGTACGTACAATTAACTAGTTAGAACGAATATTAATTAATGGCAATTAAGGATACAATACGGTTCCTTTTCATAATTTTGCCCGTCTTCTTATATATATATATATATATATATATGTATGGATCTTACAAAATGAGATCTGATTTCTGAGTCAATTATAACATAACAAAGGAATGTCCATGTAATAGCTATATAATTAACAATATTGATAACTAAGGATAAGGATATTCAAACGGTCATTTTAGCTCAGCTAGCTAGCATCGTCGCGATGAGCACTTCAAAACCCCAGAAAACCTCGTCAAGGACCTCACAGATATTGCATCTGCTACTGGGAATGCTTGCTCGCGGTTATAACAAGGGCTTATAGCACCACCAGTGTCACTTGTCTCGTTGAAGGAAGCTCCATTCTCAAAAACATCCTTCACGGAGTGGAAATTCCATGACATTCCATCCTCGACTTTCTTCTTCCATGTTACCTGTTAAATCAGTTACATCCATTATTTCCCTCAAAAACTAAAAATAAAAATTTTCCAAAAAACATCATTTTTTTATGCTTTCATAATTTTTAAAAATTTTATAAATAATGTTCTTTTTTTTAAACTAAAAATCGAAAACAAATTTATCAAACGGTTTTTATATTCAATTTTAAGAAAAATAAAAACAAAAATTGAAAAAGATTTGCCAAAGGGGTCTAATTTTTTTTTTTTAATTACCTCTTTCTTCCCTGATTTTGGTGCAACAAAGAGGTTTGCTTGGCTCTTGACACTTGGGTTCATGCTTCCCCCAATTGCATAAAGTCCCCATCCCTGGTAGAGGTTGTTTACAACATGGGCATATCCATAGCGGACTCTGAATTTTTTCCGTCCGCCCGATAGTTAGATATATATATATATATATATATATATGCAATATGAAAATTAATATAAATGATCGGTAATTAATTAAGGTACCTTGGCATGCGTTGATGGCAATCAGGACCAAAATGGTTGAAGACAACAGTGACCTTCATGTTCTTGTCTCGCAAGTATCCATCGTCGTGACCCAAAAGCATGACCTTGTCGTGGTTTCTGAACCAGTTGTTCGAGATGGTGACGTTGGTCGAGCCCCGAGTGACGTCGATTAAGCCGTCCTCGCACTCGTAGAGTGTGTTGTGGTCTAACCAAACGTTCGATGAAGAGACCAGCCTAATTGCATCCCCATCTGTCTGGGTTAGCCGCATTATCTTCCCTTCTGGACCCATCACCTCCCCTGGCTTTTGGGGTTGACAATGGTGGAGCCGAAGTCCGTGGATTATTACATTGCTCGCCTGTTCATTCATTTCCCACACTTCATATGTTTATATATATATATATTTAATATGATTCTTATACATCTTTACATCAAATATAAGATTTGATTAAAACAAGTATATTATTAGACTTTTATCAGATAGGTATATAAAATTTGTATTTTATTTAGTTTCTTATTCACACCTTATGAATTGAATTGATTCCTCCTCCCAACAATACATGCAGAAATATATATAATTTTTTACTTTTTTTTTTCTTCTTTTATCTCCCTCCCCCCCCCCTAACATCATAATTAGCAAATTAGAAGCAAGAAACAAATTAAGGGTGTTTTCAAGGTACCTTTTGCACGGTGATGCAACCACCTCTTGCAATGTGAACATTGGCACCTCGGCCATCAATGGCAGTGTTGCTGCTAACGAAGAGTGGTTTCCCAAGTTTGATGGTCATGTCCCTCTCGAATGTAATCCACACCTTTCCTTTGATTTGGCTCGCTCCGTACCTCAGCGTTCCCCGTTTGGGGTTTATAGGGTTGTCCGAAGAATCAGTTACTCTGTAATGAGTCACACCCGCCCCCATATTCTCAGTCATCTTCCCTGCAAAACCCACTGAGCAAGCTGCTAGCTTCTCCCTGTGATTTCTCCAATCGGGATCCCCTCTCCAACAAGCGTCAATCACGTTTAGTTTCCTCCCAGACCGAGTTGATCTCTTAGCAAGGACGGTGATTGGACACATTATCAGAATTGCAACCAAAATGGCCATTGCCAATTGCTTTGCCATGGCTTTATGTGTGTGTGTGTGTGTGAGGGAGAGAGCTTAAGAGAGGAAAAAGGGGGGGGGGGTGAGGAATTGGTTCTGTGTGATGAGGAATTGTGGTTGGAGGGATGTGGGTATTTATACTTTTTGGAAGGGGGAGGTGGGCTTTAGGATATGTTAGTTTTTGATAGAGATGAAGCAATGGATGGTGGAGGAGTGGGGTGGGTGATTCATTCCCTGGAAATGTACAGAGCAGAGAAGTGAAGAGGAGAGGTAAAAATAGTTGGGGTTTTGTGTATGTGAGATGGATCTAGAAGTGCCTCCAGAAGTGCAGGAAGCATAGAGCCGGTAGCAATTAACATGTACGTTCATTTATCTAAGTATAGTGTATTGCAGTTGCTGGTATTACCACAAGTAATCTAAGAATAGCTTGGTGGAGTTAACCGGGGCAAAAAAAAAAGTAAAAAATAATGGTGTGTACAAATTTTTTTTTGGTAAATAAGGACAAAAATAATGGACATATATAAGCATAATTTTTTGAAGGGTGGGACAATTGATCCACTAGGCGAGTCCATGGTATAATTTATTAAAATCATACACGCGCGCTCGTACACACAGATAATTGCTGAATGCATATATTATGGGTAAGAGAAAGAAATATTTATTAGTTTTTAGTTTATTTTTATTTATATATATAGAATTAATTGTGTATGCTAAAACAGGCATAATAATTGATAGTTATCAACAATTAAAATTAAATTTTAGTTGCGGGTCGAGTTCATCGCATGATGTTATTTGATTTGAGGAATAATTGACAATTGGTAAAATCTGGTGATGATCGGTGTTTGACGAGTGGAGTTGTTATCCGAACATGAGCTGTAGTACGAGTTACCTATTCTGATAATTGAAATTAATGAAGTTTAAATTGGGTGGATTCAGGATTTTTCAGATTTTTACAAACGAAAAGTATCAAGTATTTAAGGCGGAACTAACGAATTATCTCAGGATTAAAATTAAAAGAAAAGTAATATTACTCTTAGAAAGATAAACTATCCTTGAAAATTAAATTGGTGAATATATTTTTCACAATGTAATGGTTCAACTGCCCTTTTAATAGTATTTGAGATTTAATAAAAATGCCATTCATGACAAAAAATATATATATATAAATTACCAAAAAATATATATATGTATACAAATATTGTTAAATTTTATTGTATATAAAATTGTTATATTATATGTTATTTTTACTAATATTATACACAAAAATATTTAATACTGCTATGGAAGAATGGACTTTATTTTACAATAAATATTTAAGTTGGATTCTTGTAAATTTCTTTTTTTTTATTTAAATTTGAGATAACATTAATTTTTTTAGTAAGGTCAAAATACTTAATTTTTTAATTAGATTAGAATACAAAGGGTGTTTTAATAATTTTGCATTCAAAACTCAGGAGGGGAAACCTCCACCTAGCTCCGCCCATGCAAATAGGTACCAACTACCCAATTTATTAATTTATCATCCGCCCTATTTTCGATCGAGACAAATACTTTCACCTCCCTTCCACCCTATTTTCCACAGAAACAGACACTCTGTAAAGGAGTTTTGGCACTCTAAGGCTGTTCTTAAAATAGGGAAGAAAAGAATTAGGAGTTTTAGCTTTTTAGGACTGCTCGACGTGTAAATCTAGTCATTTGCACGCTTGCCCGCAGCCAAGGCTCCCTCAATGCAAGTTTGAATGGACTATTGGAAATTATTATATATATATTTGAATGAGCATTTGTTGATTTTTTTTTTTTTTTTTTTTTTTTTTTTGGGGTTAGGATGCCACTTCTCAATTTCTTATGTCCTGGACTCTTCTGTCTTTTTCACCAACTTTTTTTTATTTTTTATTTTTTTAAACCAACCGAATTACAAGTTTTCGAGGTCAATGTATTTATTTTCCTAACTTCACTCCCATTTTTCCTCCTGGTCCCGGCCGGATGGGCAAACATTAAGAAATTAAATAACGTAAGATGAATTTCTTTTTTTACCAACCATATAAAAGATAAAACTATATGAATTTCTCTGTGGATGGGAGCGTCGGGGAGGCGATGTAAACTATTTGGGAAGTTAGCAACAATATATATGTCAGAAAGGCACATATATTATCGATCCAATTTATAAAAAAAAAAAATTAAGTTGTCATTTTAAACTCATTTTTTATTTTTTAAAAAAAAAAAAATAGCTTAAAATATATTTGGTTACTTGTCTGTTTTTTAAAAGGTGCGTTTAAAGTGAAAAAAAATGAGATAAATTGAGAGTTCGTAATACGTGCAGTAAAAGAAAAAAGTTGTGTGATATAAAATTAATAGAGATTTATAGAGTTTTTTGTTATTGTTTGCAAATCAAACGGAGCCAAAACAGAAAATGAATTTACACATGAAATGACAAAAAATCATTTTGAGTATTTTTAACCTAACTTAAAAGTTACCAAAATTTTTATTAAATATCCAAAGTTATTAAAAATTTTTATTTATTTTACCAAACACACAAAAATTTCACCTATTAACTTTTGTTAAAAGATTATCAAAAATTATTAAAAATTTAATTTTCAAATGGGGCCCAAGTTTTAAATCAAGCAAGTCTAATTCCAGTTCAGAGCCGGTTGAATTTCACGAACTATTATAGTGTTTCGAGTTCTAAATAAATTGAAAAAAAAAATTAAATGTTGGTGTAAAAATAATAAATAAAAATTTAAAAAAATAAAAACTTTTAATACTTTTTGGAGCTCCAACTCTCACCGCGTGCCGGCCGCGTAGTAATTAATTAATTCGACTAGGAAAAATGGAAAATTCCTAAGCTGACTGGACTACATCGGTTAAATATTTATTCGCTGTGCCACTTACACGTGTCCCTTAGTCTGCAACTGACCAATCCCTAGTAATTGCTTACCTGGGGTGTCCATTAGTCTCCATGTGATCGATCCCCAGTCATTAGGGATGTCAACGGGGCGGGTATGGGGCGGGTATGACCTTCCCCGTCCCCGTCCCCGTTTAGCAATACCCTTACCCGTTTCCGTACCCATCCCCGTTTCGGGAAAAAAATTTTTCCCCATACCCGTCCCCACAAAATAATGAATTCCCCATCCCCATCCCCGTTTACCCGCCAAGTATATTAATTATTACAAATTATATATTATATGTATAAAATAAATATTTAAAATTATTATAAATATTATATATATTAAATAAAAAAATATATTACATATATATATTAAATAAAAATTAAAAATATATATATAATATTTGACTTTGACTGATGCACTTAACCAAAGATGAAGTGGTCTTTATTTATAATCTCACAAGACCTTCACTTCTTTGTGAGAAACCGATGTGGGACTTCTAAAGGAGTCACCACGCCAACAAAATTAACAAAAAAATATTTAAACGGGTACGGGGCGGGGTGGGGACTATCCTACCCGTCCCCGTCCCCATACCCGTGCGGGTAACATTTCAAATCTCCATACCCGTCCCCGTCCCCGCTATTAACATCCCCATACCCTCCCCGAACGGGGCGGGTGAAACGGGTACCCACCGGGTACGGGTATATTTGACATCCCTACCAGTCATTGCTTACCCGGGATAACTTCGGAGAGCGCTCCATTTAACTTGACGAAAACACCCCTACGAAACATTTCATATATGCTTACTATTCCCAGAGTGAGGTTGGAGACTCAGATGGTTCATTCCGTAAATTTGGCATAAATATTATTTCTTGAGGGCAAGTATCAATTAAGAATATTTCTTGGTGGCAAGTTGGTGACAATAAAATGACACCACGGGACATATGAAGCTCTGTCCCCCCCCCCCCAAAAAAAATTAAGACCTATAAATACCCACAGGGTTGAGTTTCTTTTGGCATTTCAAACCAGAGTCCAGTTGAAACATCTAGGCTTCCAATTTTGCCCCTCCAATGGCGTCCCGTTACGAAGTCGAAGTCACCATCAAATCGGCGAGGGATCTGAAGAACGTGAATTGGCGATACGGCCGGCTCAAGCCATACGCCGTCGTGTGGGTCGACGCCAGGAACAAATCCACCACGAGGGTTGACGACGAAGGGGACACCAACCCCTACTGGGACCAGACACTCGTCATCCCCTTCAACTCCCCGATCGAGGACTCCACCATCTACATCGATATCGTCCACGTCGACGCCGGCGAGGATACCAAGCCGCTCATCGGCTCCGCCCGCCTCCGCCTCCGCGATGTCGTTGACGGCGTCGGCCTCGGCGAGCGTAAGAGCCGCAATCTTGAGCTGAAACGCCCCTCCGGCCGCCCCCACGGGAAGGTCGATGTCACCGTCGCCGTCCGCGAGCCTCGCTATCGTGCGCCCGATCCGTACTACGCACCGCCTTACGGGGTCCCACACACTTCGCGGGATTATCCGGGCCCGCCAACCTACGCCCCACCCTATCAGGCGGCGCCACCGGCGGGGTATCCCTACAGTGCGCCTCAGCCTTACGGTCAGCCGGCGTATGGGCAGGCCAGTTACGGGCAGCCGGCGCCACCGGTTTATGGGCAGGAGTCTTACGGTCAGCCGGTGCAGAAAGAGAAGAAGAGCAAGTTTGGGGGGATGGGGACGGGATTGGCTGTGGGGGCGGTAGCAGGGGTGTTGGGTGGGCTCGCATTGGCGGAGGGCGTTGACTACGTGGAGGACAAGATCGCTGATGAGGCTGCTGAGAAGGTGGAGGATGACCTGGGTTATGAGGGCGACGACTTCTAATTGCAAAATAATGCGTTTGGTCTTTCTTTCTTTTTTTTTTTATTTATTTTTCTAAAGAATCTGATCTGGGTTTAGCAGTTTGTGCTTGCTTTTGTAATAAAATTTCAAAAAATATATATAAAACCTTAAAAAAATATTAGAACTAGACCCCATTTGAGAGTATAATTTTATGCAAAAATTAATCAAAAGTTACAAGATTAGTGTTCAACAAAATACTAATATTAATCACTTTTTTTTTTCATTACAGTAATTTATCCCATTCAGGATTTGGTAACATTTTTATTAAACATACAAAAATTGTTAAAAATTATTAAAAATAGTCAAAAATAACTAAAATTATTAAAAAATTTATCAAATACTTAATTAGAATTATTAAAATTATTACTTTACTAAACACGTTAAAGGTTACCATTAATAACTTTTAATAAAAAAATAATCCAAAATTACATAAAAATTGACTTGGGTCAATCTGTAGCGTGGTTTCCAACGGAGAATCTTATTTCCCATCACAGTGGCGTGTCAGTAAGTCACCTTTTGATGATAAACTAATGTAAAGTATCACGGGCGAGTTTGAATGATAAGGGCGTAAAGTTTGGTAATCCCTACCGTTAAATCTTATCTTTTCAATAAGTTTGAATCTTGATGTTTGGGCCCCATTTATGGTAAATTTTTTTTTTCTATTTTCTTGATTTTAATGGTTAGTTTATGTATTTTTAAAATTAATGAAACTTACATAAAATAAAATATCAATTTGGATATTAAATTATAAGAAATATTAATTTACATTAATAAATATTATTCTTATTACTTTAACTTTGTAATCATAAATTGGACATGAGACTGTCAGTAATGTTTAAATTTATTAAATTGCAGGTGTAATAATTTAAATATAAATTTTTTATTATAAAATATAATTATTCAAATATAGAATATAATTTCAAAATATATTTAGGTTGTATTTATATTGATGGATTTTAAATAATGAACTTAAAAAACTTTGAAAAAATATATTTTAGAATAAAAATTAAAAAATTTTATTATAAAATTTTTATCAGAAACTATAATATATTATGTAATATATTAAAAAAAGAGTTCAAATTTAACTATTTGATTTAGTTTGTAGATAATTTAATTAATTTTTAATAAAAAAATTATGTATCTTAATCTAAATTAATATCACTTATCATTTAAGGGATACATAAATTTTATTAATATCTCTTATAATATAAATTGATTTTTTATTTTATATAAATATTATTAATTTAAAAGATAAATAAACTAACTATTACAATTAAGGAGAGAAAAAAAAAGATAAAGGAGTTTTGTAATAAATGAGGCGTGGGGCACCTTGAGACTTAAAATTTGGTGTGTTTAGAACTGTATAAAAGTGTATAAAATTGTAAAAATTAATGTTTCGTGTTTCGTGCAGTGAGTAAAAAATTTAAATTTTATAGTCTTGTAATTCGTGTTTGTAGAGTTTTATATTTTTTTTTATTAACTTTAAACAAGTCCTTTATCTTTTTAACAGAGATAAGATTTAATTACTTCAACTTCCTAAATATCAGGTGAAAAAAA
Organism: Vitellaria paradoxa; assembly: GCA_019916065.1. Taxonomy (NCBI): domain Eukaryota; kingdom Viridiplantae; phylum Streptophyta; class Magnoliopsida; order Ericales; family Sapotaceae; genus Vitellaria; species Vitellaria paradoxa. The sequence goes on from CM034240.1 coordinate 3,639,768, forward strand.
AAAAAAAAAAACTTTAGGCCCTTTGGGGGAGTTTGGACATCAAAAAATTTCAAGAAGTTAAAAAACAATAAGTGTGTCAATTATTATTATTTTTTTTTTTTTTTGTGTTTTATTGATCAAAGTATCTCCTCGAATAGTTTTAGTTAGAAAATTTATAAGAAAAGTTACAAGAAAATTGACAAAAAGTAAAAAACTTAATAAAACTTTATAAAATTGAGAATTTTAAAATAAATAGAGAAAATGAGTTTCTTGACTAAAAGTTGAGAAAAGTTTAGCTTACAAGCAACTCTTAAAGTTAAGTATTATTAGTATCAAAAGTGAATATTAGGCTATATTTGATTAAGGAGATATAATGAAATAAGTAAATATCAAAAAATAATATATGAAACTCGATATAATATGAGAATATTTTTTTTTGCCCATAAATTATTAAATGCACTTATCATTTTAACTCTTCACACCTTATCATCTCTTATAATTAGTAATATTTTTTTAGGATGCAAAATTAAAAAGTGGTGTGTGTTTTACAGTTATTCTTTTTTTTATTTTTGAGTAATTTAATTTCTTAGTATTAATGGATGTTATTTGATAGGAGATTTGACAATAAATAATCGTTAACAAAAAATATTTAAAATAATGCAAATATGGAATACATTTTTTTTAACCTTAATTAATCTGTAAGTAACTGAAGTGGTCTTTGACGACTGGATAAACTCTCCAATAATCTTAAAAAAATTCAAATTAATAACTTTTAAAATATAAATTTAAAATTTTATCAATTAAATTAATTCTCAGAGTTACAAATATAGAATACTACTTTTATGTATTATATATTCTCCATTTTGGGGTAAATGACAGTGTCGGCCCCGCTAAAATAGTTAGATAGGCCTACAGTTGGGAATCTAACCCTATCCCATATGTAACAATCAAACAGAGCCCTAGAACATGCTGCACGTTTTGGACTATGACTGAATATTCTTATATTATAACATTATTAACAATAATTTGTATTTATAGTATTTTAAATAAAATTAGTATTAAGTTTTTTATATAATTGAAACTTTGGATAAAAGTTCAAATCGAAAAAATTATAATAATTTATGAGTTTTAAATTATTCTTTGTTTAAAACTTTAGATCCTAATAGTTATTACATGTGTTTTGATCTATTTCTCTTCAATTAATTTTTGACAAGCACTACAAAAGAAAACACAAATTATAATACTTTAATTTGGAAAGTTTAATTTTGTAAAAATCATAATTAAGCAAAATTTAAGTTAGCAATTTTGATTTACATATTATCTCTACAGTTAAAATATGGTAAAATTTAAAATGTACAAACTATTTTGTGAGATAGATGGTAGTGGAGTTCGCTAAAATAAAAATTAAGTAGGAAGTTAAAAATATAAAAATAATGTCAATCATTGAATTAAAAAAAAATAATCGTTAACCGTTGAATCTTATTTTGTGAGGGAGACATTTTAAAAACTTGTCCTGTTTTATGATATAAATACACTATGTCATTAAAAGGTAAAAATGTTCAATATATAATCCGTATACAAGATAAAATATGCAATGAAAGAAGAGATTATAGAATTTTAAGGAATACAAATTCAAATTTGAAACTGAGTTAAATATTTAAAAATAGAAAATAATTTAAAATTTTAACCAATTAAATTGTGATACGTCAGGTAATTAAAATGTTGATTTAGTTAAATTATGAATGAAATAATTCAAACTTTTAATCATTCAAATGAGTCATCAATTAGTTTGATTTCGTTTTATTAAAAAAATATTTTTTAATTCAATTTTGATATGTTAATTTAAAAGCATTTTATTCAAAAACAACATCTTGCAAATATAAGGTAAAGTTGCCGACAGTAAATTTTTATAGTCCAACCTTTCTCTAGATCTCACACAAAGTAAAAGTTTCGTGCACCAAATTACCTTTACGAAAGAGTTGGGGTCGTGAATTTTAGCTCCAATAACACGTTATTTATGTAGATCATAGATAGAATTGCGGAGGACAAATGCTGCAGCGGGTCAGCGCGGGGCCTCCGGCCATTTTATATCCTGATATTTGCGTTTGGATCCGGCTTCTTGTCCGCTCTGAATTCGTTCAGATGGTAGCAGACACGGAAGTGACTTTGGTAGCATCCAAACAGTCCGGCTTTGGAGCTCTCAAAAAAAAAAAAAAATCTTACAAATCTTTATAAATACGAATTATAAATACGAATTATAAGATAATAAAATTTAAAATTTTTACTCATTATACGTTTGTTTGAAATAAAAAAAAGTGAAATAAATTGAGAGTTCGTAATACGTACAGTGAAAGAAAAAACTTAATATAATATAAAATTAATAGAGATTTATAGAGATTTTCAGTATTTTTTTTATGCCAAAGGTAACTTATATGAATTACGAGATATTTACTCTTACAATTTTATACAACTCCAAATAATTATTGTAATCACCAACCATTAATTAATTATTACGCGTAAAATATATCGAAAATTGTTGACTAAGCCCTCCGATGGGTCATGAGGCAAAGTTGGGTGAATTATTTTTGGTATTTATTTACGTTTTTTTTTCTATCGAACGCGTGGTCCCCAGTGGTCCTATGGCAGCAAATTTGTATGAGAATCACTCGATGATTTATAGGCTGAGAAGTTAATGCGGACAAAATACTGCCATTGTATCGACAAAAATTCTTGATAAACACACAAATACAATTTCAATGCACGAATTACGGTATAGCACGTTAATTTGATTTAATTAATAAGATGATATATTTTATTAATTCAAATTGCCCTTTTAATATTTTGCCAGCCAAACGGATCCTAAGGCATGCTGACAATGTATCTTGAGTGGCATTAGACCCACTCCATATCTCTCTCTCTCTCTCTCTCTCTCTCTCTCTCTCTCTCTCTCTCTCTCTCTCTCTCTCTCTCTCCTCTAGTGGATATTCTACGGTTTACTTTGAAAAAAAAAAATTAACTTTTTTTTTAGTTAGCTGTTAGCTAAGTACTAAAAAGAGTGTTGAAAAATAAAAAAAATTAATTTTTTCAGTAATTAATTTTTAATTTTTTGTTAATTTAATATATTTATCCTTGATGTTTAAAAAAATAAAATAAAATATAAGAAGATAGTTTTGATCATTTAAAAAATTAAAAATTAAGTAATTAAAAATTAACTTTTCGTTAGTCATTCCCAAACGCATCCTAACGTTGGAGTTGTAACCAGTGCGGGGCTGGGTTGGACGGAGGGCAAAAGATTCTCTTGCGATCTTGGGTTGGATCATGGCATCTCATCTCATATTGCCCATAGAAAAGATACCCGTTATAATGATAATGTCACGCCATTTTTCTAACATTGGGAGTAGATCTTACGTTTGCCTTGCGTACCCAATCTGTCAATAATGGATCAGACCCGACATACTCGGTCCAACATAATTAGACTCCGAATCATGGGCCATTGGTTAATGGATCAGGCTACAAATTTCCGGACCTGATCCCTTTGGATTGAATTCGGACAGGGTCTGGTTCCATACGGATCAGGGCTTGACAAGGACCGTATACACAAACCTAGTTGTATTTTGACAATAAAAGATTGGATATGAAGTTATGGGATCCAATGTGGGTAGCTTGTTCTTAAAAATTGTCCACATGTTGGTTACAGAAAAGTATTGTCAATTAAAAATGTATTTTGTGCAGGAACATTTTGACTCCATTCCGTTACAAACCTGCATGCAAGAAAATGGTGAAACAAAATGGTTGGAGTTGGTCCCCGACTAAGAACTCTGTGATACTTAAGTCAATTACAAATATAGATAACGTTCTCATCTAAATAAAGAAAGATAAAGAGAGTGATATAGAGAGAGAAGAAGGAGCCCCTACCTGGACTACATTTTTGTTTTTATAGAGTGAGAATCTGATATATTTTATTCTAATTTTATATTGATTTGATTATACAGTTTTGGTATTAAATGCTTGGTGATGTAACTCTTGAGACTTGTAAATAAGTAATTTTGTTGTATGATGCACTTGAGTGTAGTTAGTGAAATAATTATATGATATAACTATCAGACTATTTAATCCCAATGTAACTAGAATATACTCTCTCTGATTAGGGGTGCAATATTGTGGTTGGGGATCCATTATTATGATCAGATAAGATATCTTTTGGTCACACAAATTTCATTGATAAGAGTTTATTTTTGTCAACCTGGATTTGGTAACTCAAATATGGACTAATTGGCTACTAAAATTTAATTGCCACAAAATACAGCATTGAAATCAACATTAACTTAATGTTCCATGCCACTCATGCACTGCTTTAAATATTTTCTTGAGATTCATTATAGGTAACAATATCAAACTCGTAATTCTTCCTTTGAAGTTGGAAGAGTTGATCATCCGACCAAACAATTACTTGTATATATGTTTTACATGTTTTAATATATATGTATATGTTAAACCTTTTTTGGACCAAATTTTAGCTCTCAAAAAGTGAAATTTTTAGTCGGCAAAAGTAATATATGTTTTAATTTTTATATAAATATTTTATTATTTTTATTAACATATTTGATGACTAACTAGTTAGTAAAACTTAATCTTTGGGGGGCCAAACCTTATTTTGTCAGGGAAAAAAATAAATATTGGTGACCAAATTCCTATTTAATTAAAAAAAATAATAGCCAAAATTATTATTTCCTTTTTGAGCCAAGTAATAGATTGTTTTATATTCGTTTAAAAATCTTATCAACTTTAAAAATGTTTTTAAAGCGAATTGTGAAGTTTATGAATCAAACTTTAATCGACTCGAGTTCAAATAATTTAATTATTATAAAAAAATACTTAAAACTTATTGAGTCAAAATTGAGCTATAAATTAAGTTCGAACTTAATTTAATTTTATCATAATTTGATCTTAAATAAGTTTTTAAATAACTGAGAATGATGACGATGGTGATAAAAAATTATTATAGATTTCTTCCACATGCATCCAAAGATTTTAATGGGCTTGTGCAACCTTCAATTACCATGGATCCATGCACATGGGTGAGGTAGACAAGAGAGGTTGTTCCTCAAGTAATTGTTAAATCATTTCTAGCACACTGACAAGATTAAACAACTAGCTAATGTACCTGACACGGTCGCATTGTATGCATATGGACAGATCTTTAAAGCTAGCTGGCTAGCCTAGGAAAACAATCACTAGAGATACATGGAAAGCATCATTGGAGCACGACCGAAAGCAAATAGAATAATAGCTCAAATCATGCACCTCTTTGATGGCCAGCATTGGAGTCACATGGCCACAGCTAAAAAACTTAGCACCCTGGACATTTATTTGTTTGGTGAACTCAAATTCTCTCTAGTCTCTATTTTTCCCTTCAATCTTAACAAACAGCCCAAACAAAATATATATATATATATATATATATATAAATGGGGTAGTTGGAGGGAATTGGAAGGAGATAGTTGGCCGGTTTTGATTTTAAGTGGGCTGGAGTATAGTGAAGATTGATCTGTACAGCTGGTGGCACCCCTAATTTTACCTTAATTACAGTTTATAAATGGAATGCTATTACAATTTACAAGGACTTTTTTACACACTTTTTCTTTTTTGTTATTAGTTAATTACGATCGATGACAGTAAATCAATTGATGAGAGTATTTTTGTTTTTCTCTTAGTTTCGAATCATGGAGATCCCTTGCCTTCTCTTACACCCTCACATTCATCACCTTCTACATAATGTGTATGTTACAAGTTTTCAAAAAATAAATAAATAAATAAATGGGTTTCGTAAAACAAATCCGTTATATTTAGAATTTTTTTATGCTTTCTTTTTGCAAATTTTAACATTTTTAAAGAAGAAGAATAAAATATGTCAAAAAACAAAAATAAATTTTTTTTTTTGGTAACGGAAGAAATCGCCCAGTGATTTTACTCACTGAGCTACAAACTCCGGGAGAACTAGCACAGTAACCCACCGTCACGGCCTCCCACTTAAATCCTGGTCATTCCAGACAAGAATCAAATCTGCGACCTAAATATATCACTCAAGTTTTAATCTTAACTCCCGTTCCACTGATCTAACAAGAGGTGCGTAAAAAATTGGGAGATTGTTATCATGCCTTTCGCTCTCTGGTTGAGCTTGGATTCAATATTTGACAAATTCTGCATAACCATTTAAAATTAAGGTAAATGTTTGATCCACCAATGATTTTCTTTCTCGTGCAATAGATTTCACACGTTATTGCGTACGTCATTTGTTGTGACAAGTATTGCCAGGTTCACATAACCTTTAAACCTTGGATTACACAGGCAACGGCGGCCGGCCTTTATTACTTAATTATCCGTCGACAAGGGCCATACATTGGCTGCCGAAAGTAAGGTGAGGCCCGGGAAACCCATCGCATATGTAAACTTTTATTACTTTTTATAAATTTTTATTAATTTTTTCCTACTAAATTTTACTATGTATATGTTTAAAATTGTATAAAATTATAAAAATTAATATTTCGTATTTTGTATAGTAAGTAAAAAATTTTAATTTATTATTTCATAATTCACATTTGTAGAGATTTGTAAAATTTTATATTAACTTCTTTTACATTAATTTTTTAATTTTTTTTTTCTTGGCAAACCAAACATTTACATACATATTCAGATTTTTTTTTTTTTTTTTTTTTTTTGGGGCTGCATTCAACAAAGGTTTTTCCCGTAATTGACTTTGCTCTTAACTTTGACCTCTTCGTTATAAATTGCGATACGGATTAAGGGATTTTTCGGACCTGGGACGGTTTCATTTGTCTGTACAAATACAAGAATCGAAAACGATGCCTTGCTCATCTGTTTAATTTTTTGGGAGGAGAAAAGATAGGTATGTACCTCTGCACTTAATGCTTCTCATTCAATCTTTTTTTTTTTTAACTCTATCTGTCTGTACCTTTGTTGATTTTCCTTTTTCTTGCCTTAATAATTCCGAGTTCCATGTTTTTTGAATTCATCCGAGCAGTCTTCCATACTATGTAATACTAATATACCATGCCGCGCATGTATAGATACATGTGCAAATCTATTTGTTTGTCTGGATTTGTGGTGAGCTGCATTTTTTTTGGATGTTGGATGAAGTAGTTTGTTGTGTTTTGTTAGATTTCTGTTAATGGAAGGGTTGGCTGTTTTGTTTTGAGTTGGTTGGAACACTTATTTTGGTTTAGATATTTTACATGAATGGGAGAATATGTTGAATGTTGGATAATATCAACATATGTTGTTGAAATTAATTAATTGGTTTTTCTGTAAAATTTAAGGGTCATTTGATTTGTTTTTTTATTTTTTATTTTAATTTTTTTTATTTTATATTTTTAAAAATAAAGAAAACAGTTTAAAACTTAGTCGGTTATTTGTATTTTTAAAATTTATTTTCAAAAACAGAAAGTGAGTTTACATATAAAATAAAAAATGACAAAAAGTTATTTTGAGAATTTTTAACAGAAAATAAAGAAAATTTCAAGATAAGAAAAATATAGCCTTTTCTATTTTCTCGTTTCGAGTGTTTTAGCATGTAATGATATTACTTGCACTGGAAATTAATTATTTTTATTTTTTTATCTACCAGATTCTTCTGGTACGTGGAAGTCCGCAGCCGCTACCCCGTACTGGGGTGCGCACAGGGCGAAGCACGCTCCAGGACCCGAGTCGGCAACGGCCCCTGGAGAGTTAACTAGCCTAGGCAAGTCCTGGCTGACCGGCACGACCGAGAGGAGACCTTTAGACTCCCGCCATTACAGCGGTAACCCACCCCCGTGGGGGAGTCGAACTCAGAACCTCGAGAGGCCCAAGCTCTTAAGGTAAGTCCGACTTCCACTCGGCCACCTCCGAAGGGGCTACCAGATTCTTGTTAACTACATAAATCAATTCCACCGCATGCATATGCATTTTGTAATATTCTTGTTACAGTTTGAGTAGGTTGATTGCCATGTATCTTAATTATTATAATATTTTTAGTCATTTATTTTTATTTAATACCATTCAATACCGTAACAACATAATATTAATTTCAACTAATACCCACCTTTTGGTTCCCCAAAAAAAATAAAAAAAATGTAACATTTAGAAATTTTTAATAACTTTAAGAATTTGTTAGTTATTTTTAATAATTGAAACTTTTTATACATATTGTAAAAATTTAAAAATTTTAACAACTTTTAGTAATTAAATTTTTTGTTCGTCTAATAAAAATTTAAAATTTCTAACATTTTTTGTTGTCCTAATCAATGGCCTTGTCCTTTATCAGGATCTGCAAGGCATCCGGCAAAGAAGGGATGCCAGTGGCCAACTTGGTCATGCTAGATATAGCTAGAACTGATATATATATATATATATATATATATATATTAACTACAGTTAGACAGCGAGGGACTAGCTTTAATTATGAAAATGACTACATTTTACAGGCATAAAATAATTAATAATCTCTTTATGAATCAGTGGACCACCATCCTTTGGAAACCTATGTCATTAATTTTGATCAATTAATTCAAAGTTGATATGAAAATTTTAATTGAGTTTTTTTTTAAGCTGTTCAAACTAGTTTAGCTCTTTTAATTTTTGAGCTAATCATCACAAGTAGTTTAATTTATTAGTTATAATAAAAACGATGCACATAATTAATTACCAAATCAAACTCGAAAACTATATATGGGTGTGTTTGGTTTAATCATTCTTCATTTGTTTTCTATTCTTTTCTTTTTATTTTTATTTTTTTAAGTTTAAAGCAAGTAGAAATATGCTTAGGTTGAGAGAGTGTTTATTGATAAAAAAAAAATAGAAAACAACAAAAAATTATTTTTCATAAAAAATCGAATACAGAAAAGGTTTTTCAAACCAAACGTTGTTTTTGTTTAATTTAAGGGGTGTTTGGTTGACAAAAAATAGGGTAAAAAGTAAAATAAAAGTAGAAAGAAGTGATATAAAGGTGAAATGTGAAAATTTTTTATTGGAATAAAGTATAAACAATAATTAAAGTTGGTGAGTTTTAATAATTTTTGGTGATGCCAAACATGACCTTAATTAGATAATAAACCAAATACGACCCTAAAGCCAAGCTCATGTCGTGCCTAAGCATTTGATATCGACTGATAAAGGCTCGACTGTAACACATAAATAAGGAGGGAAACAGAAAGAGTTCAACTGTCATTGGGAGGGCGACACTGATGAGATGGTGCTTAATTTTTTTTGGGGGGGGGGGGGGGGGGGGGGGAGGGGGGTGGTTCGAAAAGTGAAGTACGAAATAGATTGAAATCAAATTAAGGGTGCGTTTGATTTGTTAGAAAAGTTAAAAAATTTCCAAACTTATAAAAAAAAAAAAGTTAAAAAATTTCCAAAGAATTTTAAAAATTTTTATAATTCTCTAATACATTTTGTTTATCTTATATTTCGTGAAATTTTTATAAATTTATATATATCTATATATCTCGACAAATTTTTATAAACTCTAATAAATTTTTTATAAACCTCAATAACAATTTCACAAACTCTAATAATTTTTCTTCAAATTTCAAAAACTTTTCAACAACTTTTAAAAAAATATGACGTAAATCCGTTGGAATAGACCCAATAATCCGTTCCCACAATTTCTCTCTCCAATATTCTAATGCAAAAGTCAAAAAATTCAATAACTTTCAAAAAGTTTTGAAATAAATCCGTTAGAACGGGCCCACAAATCTATTTCAACGGTTTCTTTATCTAACATTTTAACGCAAAAATCAAAATTTTACACTATTTATCTCTAAAAAACGTAATTTGGTGATTAAAATGCCTAACATTAAAAAGTTATTCAAATCATGTTTTTTGTTATTTTTCATTGTTTTTTTTTCTCACCCCAAACGCTACCTAAAATATTTCTTTTTCAAGCCCATTCTTATTTAATGGGGTCATAGTTAATCAAGACCCAATTAATTGTAAAATATCTTGAATAAGAATTGAGTATTAGTTCCGCCATTACTCTTTTGATTAAGGGTGTGTTTGAGTTAAAAATTTAGTAAAAGAAATTAAAGAGTAATTAAGGAGGAGAAAATATAAATTCTCACACGAAAGATGTGTATATATATATTATGTTCTTAGGATTAGTTTGAATTCAATAATTTTTAATAAATCAAACGCCCTGCGTAATACTCCGCTTCAAGGATACAGGCCCACAAGGGTTCCCTAGAATGAAGAAACACCCCGTACTGAACTGGAGTGGATAGAGAGCTGCTTTATTCTACTACCACTCAAACAAACAAAAGGGAAATGGGACAATTAATGGATCACCAACTGCTCTCTCATCTCATGAAACCCATTAATGCGCCTCAACCCCCTAACAAATGAACTCTTCCATTATAAGTGTTTCTCCCCAGCCATAGCCCATTTACCAAATCCACAACTCTTCTTGATCTTAAGCTCTCTGTCTGTGACTCTTTTTAACTCTTACCATCAAAAATGGCAGCTGATCAGCTTGCGAAGGAGGAAGGGAAAGTCATGAAGGTGAAACTCCTCAGGAAAACCCATGTCAAGCCCAAGATGCCCATAGGAAGAAGAGAATGTCAATTGGTCACATTTGATCTTCCCTACGTAGCCTTCTACTACAACCAGAAGCTGCTGATTTACAAAGGTGGTGATGATGCTGATTTTGAGGATAGAGTGGAGAGATTGAAGGATGGTCTAGGGGTAGTTTTGGAAGACTTTTATCAGCTGGCTGGGAAGTTGGGAAAAGACGAGGACGGGGTTTTCAGGGTGGAGTATGATGATGATGATGATGACGGTCTGGCCGGCGTGGAGGTGACGGTCGCCGCCGCGGAGGAGATCGGAATAGCCGATCTAATGGTGGAGGAGGGCACTAGCAAGTTGAAAGAGTTGGTGCCGTACAATGGAATCCTCAACTTGGAGGGACTTCACCGGCCGTTGTTGGCTGTGCAGGTAATGCTTAATTTCATCAACTTCTAGCTAGGTGTTTTATTTACCATTATTCTGTTATCCCTTCATATGTATGTACGTATATATATATATATATATTAGGTTAGTCACACATAAACCTCCTCAATTAAAAGTCATTTTTACTTTTCCTTTTTTTTAACTGTAAATCCTATACCTTAACCCTCTAAACAATAAAAATTAGGTCTTTCCAAAATAATGAGAGAAAAAATCTATGGTCCACATATGATAATAAAATAAAAATTTTAAGTTTAAAATTACCTCTATTTGATGACAAATAAAATTATTTTAAAAATATTTAAAATAAAATAATAAACTACACATGTATCATATATTTCAGGTGTGTTTAAAATGGCGAAAAATGAGATAAAATAAGATAAAATGAAATAAATTATAAATTTATAATTCAAATAGTAAAATAAAAAATAAATAATTTTTATATTTTTTTAATATTTTTTCTCGTTAAAATTTTTTGTCACCCCATACAGTATCTTCATACAACAATTAAAAGAAAAACAACCATAACGGTCTAAAATTCACCTTCAATTATCCCCTTCCCATGGATAAAAAATACAAAAACCTCAAAATTAATTCGCCTCATCCTTCGTCCTTGCCTTTGCTCATATTCCACTTCCCATCATTTTTTTTATCTAGACACAGCTTCATTTGAAGTGATAAGAATTTAAAAAATAATAAAAAATATTAAATTTTTTTAAAAATTATTTATTTTTTATCTCACTAAATGAATTATAAATCTATATTTTATCTTATTTTATTTCACTTTTTATTATTTTAAATGCACCTTAAATGTTGTTACTCAAAAATTCCTCTTCCATCAAACTGGTAACGGCGTTACTATTGGATGCGTTTGATTTATTAAAAATTATTAAAATTTTTTAAAAATTATTAAAATTTTTTTAAAATATTTAAATATTATTATTTTTTATCCCATTATATAAATTATAAATTTATAAATTATTTTATTTTATATCACTTTTTATTACTATAAATGGTATATTTATGAACTTTATGTCTCTTCAGTACCCATTGTTGCACTTTAATAGTTAATACCTACATCCGGTCTTTCTGCAGTACATGGTTTGGCCCCCACAGTTTCTAAATTAATAGGGGAGAGGAGACGTACACCTCAGGTTTTAATACTTACGAAATAACTAGACCCTAGCCCATTGACATTTGAAATCAATATGATTAAATTTTAGGGTGTGTTTCAAGTGGTAAAAAATAAAATAAAATGATATAAAATATAATTTAAGAAATTTTTTTACGTTTAGTGCATATATCTTAAATTGTATTACTTATCAAAAAAAAAATTTTAAACTGTATTTTTTGGAGATGAACAATAAGATTTTATTTCGAAAAATTGAAATTCCGTTTGAACGGCTTCAAAATTTTGTATCAGTTATGACTTCTTTGTACTGTAATTCGTCAAAACAGTTCTAACAATCCGTTTGGACAGAAATCGGGTATACGAATCTGTCAGAACAATCTCTACAATCCGTCGAAACGGTTTCTGCGACCCCATAAAAGATAGACGACCCCATAAAAGATAGTTAAAGTGATGGAGGTCATTCGATAGGTTGGGAGTTAATGATTAGAATGGTAAAAAAAATTTTATTATTTGATTAATCGAATTCTAGTTATCGACTTTTTTTTGAAAGGTATTGAATTTTTTTTGAATTTTGAGAATGTGAAAATGCATAAAAATATAATAGAGATTTTCTGAGATTTTCAGCAATTTTGAGAATGTGAAAATGCATAAAAAATATAATAGAGATTTTCTGAGATTTTCAACAATTTTTGGTGCACCAAACACACCCTTAATTTGGAAAGAAAAAAAAAAAAACAAAGTTAATTTTTTTGATAGTTAGTTATTAAAAAAGTTATTATTACTATTATTTTTTTGTATTTGGGAAGAAAAATTAATTTTTCAGTAATTAATTTTTTAATTTTTTATTAATTAGACTTTTTTTTCTTTTCTAATTTAAAAAAACTAAAAATGTGATAAAATAAATTTAATTACTTAAAAAAATCAAAAAACTCAATAGCCACAACCCGAGGCTTTCTCAATGGAGCATGAGATACTGTCTAAAATTTCATAGACTAACGTGGAACTCTTGTTATTTTTCTAATCTACATCAACTATTTATGTATTAGCGCATAAATATTAACTTTTTTTAATTTTTTATTAATTATTATTTTTTTAATTTTTTTAACTTTATTCATTAAAATTTATCAAACATATTCATTTTCCTCAACTTTATCAGCCTCATCATGTGATGCCAGCTGGATGTGCTGGCACGTGTCAGCGTCGTACTCCTTGCTTTTTAGCTTGGCAGTGAATGCTTTTGTGACCTTTTCTATCTGCACCCACTCAGGGGGGTTTGGTTGGCCTAAGGTGTTTTGTTGTTAAAAATTAGTTAAAAAGTACGGTAAAAGTATAAATATTTGATGTAAATATAATATATGAAAATTTTAATTAAAAAATATAAAAGATTGATAAAAATTGATAAGTTTAAGTTGATTTTCGCCAATCAAACAGTTATCAGATTCATCAGCTTATAAATCACTTTATTTTATTTCAAAGTGACTTATTTTAAGGGTCTATTTTGTGCGCTAAAAAATGATAAAAATATTGAAAATTTTTAAAATTTTTTAACATATTTTATACTCCTTATATTTTGTAAAATTTTTATAAATTTATATATATATCTAAATATCCCAACAAAGGGTGCATTTGTTTTTTTTTTTTTTTTTTTTGGTAAGCAAGGGTGCGTTTGATTTGTTAAAAATTTTTAAAAAGTTTTTAAAAGTTATTCACTTTTTATCTTACTGTATGAATTACAAACTTACAAATTATCTTATTTTTATCTTACTTTAACTCATTTTTTGTCACTCTAAACGCAACCATATTTTTACAAATCTCAATAAATTTTTTACAAACTCCAATACCATTTCACAAACCCCAATAGTTTTCTACAAATCTCAAAAATTTTTTAATCACTTTCAATAAATTTTGATACAAAGTCGCTCTAACGAAACCAAAAAACCGTTCAGATGGTTTCTTTCTCCAAAAATTTGAAGCAAAAATAAAAAAATTTTACTATTCATTTCTAAAAAACGTGGTTTGGTTACTGGGCACCAAACCTTAAAAGTTTCTGAAAAACATGGTTTGGTTACTAGGCACCAAACGCTAAAAATTTCTGAAAAATATGGTTTGGTTACTGAGCACGAAATGTTAAAAATTTCTGCAAACCATATTTTTCACTGCGTCAAAGGAATCCTAAATTTATTAATTTGTAATGTGCTAATGGAAGATTTATATAAACGTGCAAAAATAATTCTTTACTACGCCAAATTTAGTTTTTTAGATTGGCTAAAAATATATGTTTGAATAGAAATGATTAAATAATGTAAATGAGCAAATTTAAAAGTTTAATTCCACCTAGAAAAATACAAATTAGGCTGTTTTGGATAAATGTGGATTTCAATTTAATAGATTCGAGATTAAATTAGTTTAAATATGAGTAAAACAATTATAAAGCAATCAATTTAGGTAATAATTCACAAAAAAGTTTTAATAACTACTTTAATAATTGCAACTAAACTAGAGTAGAAATTTCACAAGTTACTATTTTTGAAAAATTTTAAATAATTATTTTTTATAGTATTTCAAATCTAACATAATTCGTAATATTAAACTATAAAAATTCATTATAAAATCTTTTTTAAACTAAAATTATTGTATTTGAATTATTTTTCTTAAATAATTAGGACAAAGTCTATTAATTTCATATTCATACATGCAAATACAATCTTATCATAACTGTTAAACAATTATAAAATTATAAAAGTAATAAAATTATAATTAAAATAGGCATTACTCTCCCGCCAAATATTGCCTAATATTATGATTTAATTTGGTGCCCCCAGCTCACCAAGCTGAGAGACGGACTTGCAATGGGGTGCGCATTCAACCACGCCATCCTAGACGGGACCTCCACGTGGCACTTCATGAGCTCATGGGCCGAGATCTGCGGTGGGTCCCAAACCATCTCGGTCCCACCATTCCTCGACCGCACCAAAGTTCGAAACACCCGAGTCAAGCTCAACCTCGCTCCCCCATCGGACGCGCCCCATAACTCCACGTCATCAAACGGTGAAGTCAACCATCAAGACCCACGTCTCAGAGAGAGGATCTTCAAGTTCTCGGAGTCGGCGATTGACCAGATCAAGTCAAAACTCAGCCCATCCAACGGCTCAAAACCATTCTCAACGTTCCAATCCCTCTCCACGCACGTGTGGAGGGCCGTCACACGAGCTCGCCAGCTCAAGCCGGAGGACGTGACGGTTTTCACCGTCTTCGCCGACTGCCGGAAAAGGGTCGACCCGCCGATGCCGGAGAGCTACTTCGGGAACCTGATTCAGGCGATATTCACCGGAACGGCGGCCGGAATGCTGCTGGCGAACCCGCCGGAGATGGGTGCGAGCCTGATCCAGAAGGCGATTGAGACGCACGACTCGAAAGCCATCGACGCGCGCAACAGCGAGTGGGAGAGCAACCCGAAGATATATCAGTACAAGGACGCCGGAGCGAACTGCGTGGCGGTGGGGAGCTCGCCGCGGTTCAAGGTTTACGAGGTGGACTTCGGGTGGGGGAAGCCGGAGAGCGTGAGGAGTGGGTCCAACAACAGGTTTGATGGGATGGTGTATCTGTATCCAGGGAAGAGTGGAGGGAGAAGCATTGATGTGGAGATAAGCTTGGAAGCTAATGCCATGGAGAAGCTGGAGAAGGACAAGGAGTTTCTAATGGAGGATTAGTTCTAATTGCCTGGACATACACAGGTGTGTGTGTGTGTGTGTGTGTGTGTATTGGCTTTGGATTTGTGCTTTTGATTTTAGTATGGGTGTGCGGTAGCTATGTACTTTAACAAGGACAAATTTGGTTCCAAGTTGGTTCTTAGATTGTATTTGTATTGTATTTGTTTCAATTAATGTATTATTATTATTTTCAAATGTGGGTGAGAGATAAGAGTTTGGTCTCGATTGCAGAGATGTTTGGTTTGTAAAAATAATAATAATAATAATAATTTTTATCAACTTCTTTTAAAATTTTTTTAATTAAATTTCGTTACGTGTCATTTTTATATTAATTTTTTTATTTTTTTTTAACAAACCAAACATCTCCTTAATTTTAAATAATTTTGAAAAGAATTTAGACGGAACATCGTCTGCAATCTCTTAATTGACACTAATTTGCATTGTGAAATTTGCTTGCAGTGCCTCTAGAAAAATCACACTTGCGGATTTGGAAAATCTTTGACGGAATTGCGCTGTGCAAGAGTTTAAATTTAAATTTAAATTTAAAATATAATTATGTAACATTCAATATTTGCAATTATAGGTGCTAAAATTATCGTGATAAAAGGTTAAATAATACGTAAGTTTATTTATTTACACTTCACAAATAAATTCTTGCAACCCATTTTATTTTTTTGTTAAATAAAATTACAAAACTACTCTTATTTTTCTAATAAGATATGCTGTATAATTTTAATGTTAAAAATACTTTTTTTACAAGAATGAAAATAATTATATAATTTTATTTAATAAGAAACTGAAATAGAGTAGAAGAATCTATTTGTAGAGTATAAATAAACTCACCTTAAACAATATAGTTACACCTAAAGTCATTTCACCGTGCTTATACTTATTAATAAGTTACAAAACATGTTATTATTTAAAATAATTGTTTTAGGTTAATGTCATCTTTGAACTGTGTTTATTTATATTTCACAAAAATGGGAAAAAAAAAATGATTGACCCTCTCGGGACAATATATTGATATCACCTAATGGCTTTTCTATTAAATTTAAGGTCCGTTTGGCACAACATAAAATGTTGAAGAATTTTAAAAATTTTTAAAAATTATTTATTTTTTATTTCACTGCATGAATTACGAACTCACAAATAACCTCACTTTTTATCACTCCAAACGTTCCTGTAGTTTACGTTTTGATAATTAAAGATTTTAAATTAATGAGCTTGCTATAAAATTTTATTAAAATATAAGATAAAGAATTAATTTATATATTAATATATAAAATACTTCGAATAAGTATCACCTCTTATAACGATGGAATCATTCTCTGAAAATATTTTAAATAATTATTTTGTATTGTAATTTCAAATCAATTATAATGTAACATCTAAAATTATTCAAATCATAAAATTTTTTACATTTATATTAATAAAATTATATTTAAACTTTTCTTCTTGAGCAATACGCAATACGCAGAGTTGCCTATGAGGCTAGGCAACGCAAAATTTACAGCAACTTTTAATGATTTTTTTTTCTAAGTTTTTTTTTTTTGGTAGTTAATTTTTTTTCAAAGTTGCCCATTTGATAACTTCCAATTTTTTAGTAACTTTTCTCTCAAAATCATATTAAATCGTTATCAGTATTTTACCCAACAATGAAAAGTTATTAAAACTTATTAATATTTTAATAAATATATAAAAAAATTCTAATTGGTAACTTTTGGCAAACTAAAAAATTGATTACCAAACCCACTTTGTTTCTTCCGCACAAGCTTTGTTTCACGGAACTGTTTCTTCAAGTTTTTATACACAGCCTGCATGACTACTACTTTCTATCTTGAGTGCAATAAAATATTTGTTGCATCACTTAAACTGTGAAATATTTTTTTTTTTTAACTTAATGCAAAAGTAACTATTCCAAAACAATAACATTTTAACTTAATTTTTCAACACCAAACATAAAATAAATTAAAATGAGAATAAATTTCATTCTATTACATTTCCATATACCAAACACTGCCTTGGTTCATTTTCTATAACGTACACCGCAGTTGCTAGGATTAATTCACTGCTCCCAAAAAAAAATAATAATAATAATTTAGATTTACGTTTATGAATTTGAAATTAAGAGATTTAATAAAAATTCCATCATAGATTTGAATAATTTAATATAATTAACTATGATGAAATTAAAATCATCATAAAAATTATTTAAAATCCTTGACAGTAATGGCTGCACCTTTTAAGCAAATAATAATAATAATAATAATGAAACCACTACTTTAATAGTAATTATTAAAAAAAATTCCAAGTATCATTAAATAAGATTAGTCATTATAAGATAATGACACTACTACTTTAGTAATAATTATTATAAAAACTTTCCGAGCGTCATTAAATAAAATTACTTTCTCGCTTATATTTTGATAAGATTTAATCTCAAATTTATTGATTTGAAATTTCTATTTATCATCTAAAGAGGGTTTTGGTGTTTTTGTCTAGTAATTGTCACTACTTACTAATATACAAAATCATATTCCATACCAGAGATACAAATTAAATTGCCCTGAAATTCTTTTTTGTTCTTTCTTAAACAAACACTCTTAAGGACTAGCATTGAGTAATCAATAATTGAAGGGAAAATTGTATGCATGAAGCTTCAAGTCTCACTCTCAGGTTTCTGGGGTGGAGGCATCGTGGCAGCTGCTTCTTGAACAGCATCTGCTACGCATAGTTGTAGATAATAAGTGTGTGTGTGTATATATATATATATATATATATAGAGAGAGAGAGAGAGAGAGAGGGGGGGTCATGAGTCATTTACAAATTACAAACCTTGTGCCTGATTCTGTTGTTCAAACTGGCTTCCCCGTAGAAGAGATGTCTGTGTCTGCTGCCGGGCAGCGGAAGCTTTCAGCTGCTCTTCTGTCATCTTCAAGTAGTCTTCACTGGAGTATGCTCGATTTGGAGAAGATGAGGCACCATCTGCGATGTTCCAAGAATGTCATCCCTTAATATTAATTCACAGAAAGGGACTATCACATTTACTCATCTTGGCAGCAACAAATTCCAAATAAAAATACGTAAGTTGTGAATAAGGTAACAATGAACAAATGCAACCACCAGCACAATAAAGCACTTCTGTCACTCAGCCAAGTAGTGCTCATTTGGCAATGCCTAAAATGAGCTCCACAAAGCATATATATTATGCTTATAATTCTCTTTTTTACACCTGTCTGCATGAATGAAAGAAATTCTACATTTACACACAACAAATACTTTATGCAAACAAAGCAAAACCATAAAAAATAGAATAACTAAACTTTACTAATAAATATGAAATCAATACTTGGCAAAACAAAACAATGACAGGGTTTAAGGCAATGATTTGCCTAGTAATTTGTTAGATTTCTCACTAACATCTCTGTCATCTAGAGTTTTCTCTAAATGAAATGTGGGTGACCGTGGCTGAGCTACACGTTCGTTGTCGATGATGGGACTCACTAGAGGCGAACAAAAGGAGAACTAGAATGGTCTAGAGAGAGAGCACTGAAACAAAAGTTTGGCTATGAGAGGTTCGACTGAATGAAAGGTAGTCAAAGAAGAGTATTCATAGGGGAAAGATCAGGCAAAGGAGGTTGACCTTCTGTTATATGACCAAATTAGTTAGATTAGATTAGTTAGTTAGTTACAAATTTGTTTGATTAGTTAATCATAGTTACATTAGATTAGTTAGTTAATTGGTGTATGAGCTTATAAATAGGATGTGTTGTAATAGAAAATATTATGGAAAAATATTTTCAGTGTGAGATTAATTTCTCATTTGGGAGAGTTTTGGATTACTCTTGAATTTAATCCAAACCCTTTTATTTTCTCGTATTTTCCTTTATTTTCTCACCAACCAAACATTCAAAGATGGGTTCATCATAATTGGTATCAGAGCCATTTTCTGATCCAGAAATGGCAGAAATTAGATGTGCAACATAGCAAAATCAAGAAATTAATTCACAATTAAAGCAATTACTGAAGATGGTGGAAGCAATCAACGACAGATTAGACAAAGTATCTCAACAAATTCAAGCTAATTCTGTGGCAATCTAGAAAATTCAGGGAGAAAAAATGGAAGCAACATCATTACAGAAGCAGAAAGGTGGATTGAATCAGGTGAAAAAAATGCAAGAAATCAAGAACTACTCTAGGGAAGTAGAAGGAGAAAAAGAAGAAGAAGAAAGCCTTACAGTTAGAAGTTCCAGAATACACAACGCCGCTTTAAAAAATTTCCAGACACAAGAATTAGCGATGGAGCCAAACGCGAGCATCGAGATCAGTTGCATGATTCGAATTACGGTCCTTCAGATTTGGGAGATTCCACCCGCTTACTTCCGAGACTACGCATCGACATTCGACTGTCAGCCTTAGGATTTTGGCAGCCTTCGCTTCAAGTTCATGGTCGACAGATTGCCGCCCAATCCTTGGAAGGACTTCCGGTCTAATCGGAATATCTTCGCCGTCATCGACATATGCCATTGTCCGACTTCACCCGATCTCGCCTCAGTCATTGAACGCCTCTCCGAGGCAAGTAAGGGGCACTTTTCTTTGTTGGTCCAGTGTTGCTTCGCATTGTGGGATCCGGGTGGAGAACAACGAGAACAGGGCAATATTAGCAATGTCTACCTCACAGATTGCAAGAGATCGAGGTCGACCATGGAGGCTCGCCGGAAAATTCCTGTAACCGCTATAGTTTCTTCGGAAGTTAAGAAGAGAGAGAAACATGGGGATGGGTGTAGAGGCGGTTGCCTTAAACTACCATCAAATCCCGTCCAAACAACCCCCACAATGAAGGTTAACCCTGCAGATTTTCTCCACATTCCAGCCATTGACGCTGCCGTCATCGGAAAATTAGTCTCCACTGGCGCCTCCGGCTTCATTTTGCCCACCACCGGAGCTACGGCCACAGCCCCGCCACCATGGCAACCGACACCCTTCAAACCCTAGCCGCCATACATCTTTCTGAAGAAATTGTAGGCCGGTGGTTGGCGGGTGAGGCATCTGAAAAGTTGGGGAGAAGGGTAGATGGGAGTAATTAATGTGAAGAATCTTCTAGAGGAAGCTGGGTGATTTTATCGGCAGGAGGAAAGCCAATAGTCACGTGATTTTATGAACCGGATAGTAATAAGGGGCAAGGACTCAAATAAAGGTCCATGAGTATTTAGGTAAATAAGGTGGGCTCTATTCTACACAGTGGGCCTGAGAGAGTTGCTGAAAGAGTGGGCCATCATCAATTAAAGTTGACTCATCATCGGGCTGATCCAACTCAGACATAAATATATTATATTGACCCAAAAATTAGTTAAAATAATAAATAAATAATAATTTTGCATATCTCCACCTTGAGGACAAGGTGGATTTAAAGGGGGTGGGAATTGTTATATGACCAAATTAGTTAGATTAGATTAGTTAGTTAGTTACAAATTTGTTTGATTAGTTAATCATAGTTACATTAGATTAGTTAGTTAATTGGTGTATAAGCCTATAAATAGGATGTGTTGTAACAGAAAATATTATGGAAAAAAATTTTCTATGTGAGATTAATTTCTCATTTGGGAGAGTTTTGGATTACTCTCGAATTTAATCCAAACTCTTTTATTTTCTCGTATTTTCCTTTATTTTCTCACCAACCAAACATTCAGAGATGGGTTCATCACACCTTCACGGCCCTAGGACAGATGGTTAACTCTGCCTAGCCCAACCATAGCAAGAGGATAACCCAGATAGATAGTAATGACATTTCCTAATGGTCGGGTGGTACATGGATCAGGGTCGTAATTTACATGTGAACACGTTATTGTTGGTTGTTAGGTAGTGCACCTCTCTTTATTCTGGTTGACAGATTCTCGATCAGTCCCCTGAATCGAGCTAGCAAACTGCTTGTTCCTATGATCTCGCAAATGAGTTTAAGAGGGCCATAACTCTCTTAGGGTTGCTCATGGGTGAAAAGTTCCCCTTCCACCTGATCCAAGGTGGTGAATGCTGTATGGAGGCTTTTGAAAAGTCCAATGGAAAGTCCTGAGGGGTTTGTCACATGAAGACTTGTGGGGGGATGTGTTCGCAAGGGTCCCATAGGGTGTCATAGATGGTGCGCTTGCAGGTTGGGTATGCCCCTTAATGGGGGTGGAATCTTCGAGATGGAATGACATGATTGGAGCCATCATGACACTAGCGTGGCAATGGCACAAGTTGGCGTGGCCATTTACCCACATAAGGTTTAGTGTGTCCCAATTGTTTGCGTATGCGATAGAGGTAGATAGGCTATAATTTTGGCCCAATTTCTCTATATCGTTTGTCCTGGAAAAGAAAGCTTGGGTTAACTTTTGGTATTAGAGCACTTAGGTTATTTTAATATTGGTTGTGCTCATATAGAATGGAGGAGCCAGGTGGAGGTGGAGGTAGAGGAAGAAGTCTTGGTGAATTTATGAATGGTGAGAAGGTCAGTGTCCTCCCAAAACGGCACCATTAGCTAAAAAACAGTACTAATAGTTGAATGAAATAGCCAAAGTTCTAAGTAGTGTTACATTTCTGCATGATATCTATTTGTCCTCTAGAACCTTCTCTAAAAAAAATGCTTTCCACATAAATGCTTGATGCCTTGATTCCTAAGAGTTAGACAGATCCAGTTAAAAATAAATGACTACATCCTTGATAAAACCAAAATGATAAACCCATCCAATGGCTTTGAGTCATTATTAAAAAAAAAAAAAATAGGATATCCAAACTTAAGAGTTATCACTCAATAACATCTCCTTGTGCCCTGGAGCCTTCACTAATAAAATGTTTTGCACATGATGCATTGAATATCTAAGAGTTTGGTAAATACAGTCAACAACAATTAATTCATTATTGATAAATGGACAATGACTAACATATTCAATTCCTTTGTGTAAGTATTTCAAAATAATAAGATAATAAAACTTTAAGAGTTCCAAATATTAATCACTCACTAGGATCAACCACCAACTGAGAATCATCAGGACTGGCCACTGATGCGGGGGTCTTGGTAGTGCTGCTTGTGTTGGGGCTGTATGTATTTTGTGTAGAACTTTGAATTTCATCAATACCAATCTCTCGTTCAAGGGTGCTCTTGAATTCCCTTGAAACTTCCTATGACAAGAAAATAATACTTCCAGAATCATAACTTTCTTCAAGAAGCCAAAAAACAAAGTAACCTAAACAAAAGCCGCAAAACCTACCTGAAGCTCTCTAATTGTGGGTTGAAATGCACGCAAAGTTTTTCCTAAATTCCGAGCAACCTGCATTTAGACAACTTTATCGCAATGTGTCATAAGGAGAAATTTAAAAGGAAATAGAAAAAAGAAAAGACAAATTCTGAATACATATCGATCTTAACATCATGCGTAGTCAACGATTAAAGCCACTGAACTGGCATATGAGAATTATAATTGTCTTTCATTGCTTCTATGAACCTGAGAGCGCAAAGTCAAGGCTCACCCACCTTATCCCATCTATTTAGTTATTCTTTTTATGACATTATCATTATGATAGTACATAATTTAAGTGTAGTTGCGCAATCAAAAGTCCAGTCATCAGCCCCTAGAAGGAAGAGCGGTTAAAAGGTGTTTTGGGAAAGCCCATATCAGTAATTGCAGAAACTATCACTCTACCCAAGTTTGTCATGGTGAATGGAGTCAAGTTTCTGATGCAATCATCACTGCTGATGACAATCTTCTCCTCTTTAAAGGCAGCTGATTTATTTCTTAAGAATCTCAAGTTAATACATTTCCAATCTTAAGTTAAATTCACTAGCAAGTAGAAACATGTTAGAAAGAATAGTAAGTTGTACAACAACCTGTTTTGCAGCACCTTTGCCTCTGAACCCGACAGCAAAAGGGAATAATAAATTACTAAATATGGTTGCAAAAGGAGAGAATGTTTAACAGTAACCTTTTTGCAACACTAATAAGCTGATTCAGTTGGTCATATAATGTGGTTGCAATAATGCTTTCCTTCAAATGCATTATTCAAAATTTCTTTCTCCTGCTCAAGCCTCTTTCATGTTAAATTAAGATGTCCACTCATTCAAGTTATAATGGCAATTATGGCCCATGGTATCTTTCACAGACTTCATCTCCTCACTTCTCTTCTCCTTTTCTGTAACACCAATCACATAACACATCTCTTCTCCCTTTTTTTCAAATTAAGTATTTTCTCCGTTATTTTATTATGTTATTAAGTTATAATGGCCAGTCTCAAAAAAAAAAAAAGTTATAATGGCAGTTATATCTTCAACCCCCTCATGAAATGAAAAACAAGACCATCCTAAGGTCAGTGACTAAGTGACATCATTTACATCACTTGCATGTGTCAACGTCAACATGTGCATATATAGCCCCACAGCGGCCATGGGGGAGGAGTGAATTGCGAAGCCATCGCTTATAGAAACAGTAGACAAGCAATACCTGATATTAAAAATTAGTATGAGATCAAACACTTACCTCAGCAAGACCTTTGGGACCAAAAACCAACAAAGCCACCACACCAATCACCAAAGCTTCAGGAGCCCCAACTCCAAATAGAGATGCAAACACAACCTTGCCTCTATATTGCCTCTTCCTTTCTGCAACACCAGCATCAAAATTTTCCAAGCTTAAACCACAAATGCTAAAAAACAATAAAAGACAAGGCATGAAAAACAAATCCCAACCAGAAGCATATTTGATAACACCACAAACCCAGATGAGAAAAAACCTAGAGAAGAGAAAATGGAAAAGAAGGGAAAGGGAAAAGGAAGAAAAAGTGGGAGAAAATGAAAAGAAACTGTTATGAATTTCTTCTATGATTTTTCTTTTCCTTCTCTCTCCAAACGCACGAACCAAACACATAATGAGAACCTACCTGTTCTTACAGGCCGCTGTGAGATTGAGCTACCCAGATACCTTAAACCATTCCAGGGAGAGAAAGGGCTGAGACCCAGTTGAGGAATCCATCTGGGGATACAAAAATTATGGGTATTGGGGTATGAATGTATAGAAATAGATAGAGAGCAAAGGGTTGGGTGCCTACTGGTGGAAGAGCAGAGGTACGTGGGAGTAGAAATTGCAGAAGCCATAGACGTGGTGGTCATTTGTAGATATTATTGGGTCTCAATCTTTGCTTGATTTTCGAGGTCCGTTGTTGAATCATGGATTGTATGGATATGATTCAAAATCCAGACAAACCAATATCCTAAAAGGGAAAATACCAACGAATTGCAGAAGAAAAAAAAAAAAAATAGTCCCCAATATTTTTTGTCTGCGCTACAGAAAATCCATTAATGATTTTTAATATAGGACTATATACTGGGCCGACCAGCCCAACAAATAGTGGACTATTTGGTCCCTTCGAATTTGATTATGGAGTCTGGATGATTTGAAATTTCATTGCAGATCTCTGCCTCTCTTTTCTTTTCTTTTTTTTTAATGCAGTATTTTGTATCTTGGATTTGTTTTAAAAATGAGAAAGAGGTTAAATTATTGGGGTTTTTGGAGGCCGGTCACTATTTATGGACTTATAAAGATTTAAGTCATACTCAAAAATCTTATTTGTGAATAAGTCACACTTGCAACAAAAAGACCAAAAAGGATATCACGCGTTTTTCACTACATTTCAAAACTGCCAGTTTTATCCGAAAATAGTGCACACTTTACTCATAACTTCCGTGACTTTCCATCTTCTTTATAAAGCAAGTAAAACTGATTTTTGGAAACAAAATCAAAACTGTTTGAGAAAAACCTAATTCCGCTACTTTCCATCTTCTTTACAAAATAAGCAAAACTGATTTTTGGAAACAAAATCAAAACTATTTAGGAAAACAGTACCACATAATAAAACAATACCGCATAAAAAATAATACCACATAATAAAACATTATCGCATAAAAACAGTACCACATAATAAAACAATACCTCATTAAAACAGCACCATTCTTTGCATGATAGAGTCGTGCGGTACTATTTTTGAACGAGCATGCATCTTAAAAAAGACAGTACCGCAGACATGTGGTACTGTCACACATGCGGTACTGTCGGTTATTCGTTTGATATGTGAACTATTTTTGTGTTTACATGTGATGTTTGCATGATATAGTCATGCGGTACTGTTTTTGAACGAGCATGCATCCTAAAAAAAACAGTACCGCAGACATGTGGTACTGTCACACATGCGGTACTGTCGGTCATTCGTTTGATATGTGAACTATTTTTGTGTTTACATGTGATGTTTGCATGATATAGTCATGCGGTACTGTTTTTGAACGAGCATGCATCCTAAAAAAAACAGTATCGCAGACATGTGGTACTGTCACACATGCGGTACTGTCGGTTATTCGTTTGATATGTGAACTATTTTTGTGTTTACATGTGATGTTTGCATGATAGAGTCATGCGGTACTGTTTTTGAACGAGCATGCATCCTAAAAAAAACAGTACCGCAGACATGTGATACTGTCACACATGCGGTACTGTCAGTCATTCGTTTGATATGTGAACTATTTTTGTGTTTACATGTGATGTTTGCATGATAGAGTCGTGCGGTACTATTTTTGAACGAGCATGCATCTTAAAAAAGACAGTACCGCAGACATGTGGTACTGTCACACATGCGGTACTGTCGGTTATTCGTTTGATATGTGAACTATTTTTGTGTTTACATGTGATGTTTGCATGATATAGTCATGCGGTACTGTTTTTGAACGAGCATGCATCCTAAAAAAACAGTACCGCAGACATGTGGTACTGTCACACATGCGGTACTGTCGGTTATTCGTTTGATATGTGAACTATTTTTGTGTTTACATGTGATGTTTGCATGATAGAGTCGTGCGGTACTGTTTTTGAACGAGCATGCATCCTAAAAAAAACAGTACCGCAGACATGTGGTACTGTCACACATGCGGTACTGTCGGTCATTCGTTTGATATGTGAACTATTTTTGTGTTTACATGTGATGTTTGCATGATATAGTCGTGCGGTACTGTTTTTGAACGAGCATGCATCCTAAAAAAAACAGTATCGCAGACATGTGGTACTGTCACACATGCGGTACTGTCGGTTATTCGTTTGATATGTGAACTATTTTTGTGTTTACATGTGATGTTTGCATGATAGAGTCCTGCGGTACTGTTTTTGAACGAGCATGCATCCTAAAAAAAACAGTACCGCAGACATGTGGTACTGTCACACATGCGGTACTGTCAGTCATTCGTTTGATATGTGAACTATTTTTGTGTTTACATGTGATGTTTGCATGATAGAGTCGTGCGGTACTATTTTTGAACGAGCATGCATCTTAAAAAAGACAGTACCGCAGACATGTGGTACTGTCACACATGCGGTACTGTCGGTTATTCGTTTGATATGTGAACTATTTTTGTGTTTACATGTGATGTTTGCATGATATAGTCATGCGGTACTGTTTTTGAACGAGCATGCATCCTAAAAAAAACAGTACCGCAGACATGTGGTACTGTCACACATGCGGTACTGTCGGTTATTCGTTTGATATGTGAACTATTTTTGTGTTTACATGTGATGTTTGCATGATAGAGTCGTGCGGTACTGTTTTTGAACGAGCATGCATCCTAAAAAAAACAGTACCGCAGACATGTGGTACTGTCACACATGCGGTACTGTCGGTTATTCGTTTGATATGTGAACTATTTTTGTGTTTACATGTGATGTTTGCATGTGATGTTTGCATGATAGAGTCGTGCGGTACTATTTTTGAACGAGCATGCATCCTAAAAAAAACAGTACCGCAGATATGTGGTACTGTCACACATGCGGTACTGTCGGTTATTCGCTTGATATGTGAACTATTTTTGTGTTTACATGTGATGTTTGCATGATATAGTCACGCGGTACTGTTTTTGAACGCGGTACTGTTTTTGAACGAGCATGCATCCTAAAAAAAAACAGTACCGCAGTCATGTGTTTAAATACGTAATCCAGATCTGTATATATTCATTCGATCGACGTTAATCTCACAGCACAAAGTCACGTAATCCGTGTGTATTCCTTCGTATATAATCCTTTAACAGATTTTTATCTCACTATATGTTCACGCAATTGATAAGGAATGAAACAAAAACGGAAAACGTGATTCTCGGTTTCATAATTTTCGGCAACTTCATCTCAGTTAATTATAGAAAAAGGGCATTTAAGTCATATTATAAATTATATTTAAAACAAACTCGTGGGACCCACTCAAAAGTATGACTTAAATACAAAACTTTTCATATTAATGTGACTTAAAAGCAATACTTTTTTTTGAGTGTGACTAATAACTTTAAAAGATTACCAAGTATGACTTGGATACAATTTTCCGTAAATTATTTGTCGATGTTCATTCATTAGGTGGCCCAACAATATATGAAAATGATTTCGCTACTTGATTTGTAATCATTTATTTAATTTTCTTCTCATTCTAGTAATCCATCCAAACGAAAAAAATAAAATAATTTGGCTTTTCTCCCTCCATTTATTTTTTTTTTTCCTGGCAAAAACTCGGTATATATCTAGATATCAGTGTTCGGGTGATTTTAAAAGGATATATAAAAATCTTTGAATACTTCTGCCTAACTTATAACTAATTCTGCCTAACTTATAACTAATTTGCATTTGTGGAAGAGCAAAACAGTTTTAACCAAAACCTTTTACAAAATTTCCAAATTGTGGGAACGAAAATAGGAGTTTCAAAGTCCGTTACACCTTTAATAAATTAAAATACAAATTGATAAGGTGCGCCAAATCGAACAAGATTATCCAAGTGAATACCACCCAATTTGACCAAACGATGTAGATCTCGGTCAAACTGACCGATCGACATATTAAAGACAAGATTACTTACTTCATAATCATATGTTTAACCATATTCTGACGTATTCCGTGATTCTCGCATTATCGAAATACTGCTTGTTTTAAGAGTTTTGATAACTAATTATGGTAATCGACCTTGAAATCTACAATACACGTGGCATAACATGATTAGAAAGCAGGTATAATTGTATGAGACTCACATATATCATGTCCATGTAAGTCTCACACTTCTATATATATATCATCTTCTTAAGTATAAGATACGCACACTATTTATCTTATTGAAATTTTGTTAAAATATTTTCTCAATTTCTCTTACTAATGTAAGTATCGGAGATTTCTTAACAGGTATCACAACTGTATATTAGACAGTATTTTGGACTTGAAGCGAATACCAAGAGGATTTCAATTTACTGACTCATCACAAATTTACTTTAATTAATATTTGGTTACTTTGGCATGCATGAAAATAATAAAGAATAGGTTCAAAAATATAAAATAAAAAAGGAATGAAAATATGTGTTAAAAGACTAAATTATGTATAAAAAAAAAAAAGATAATAAGAATAACTTTGTCAATTTATATCTTATTAAGAGTTCTCTCATTTGTAAAATTGTTAAATATCATGTCAGACATTAAAACTTAAAATTTTGTAAATTTAAAAATACGAAACATTTTAATTCCTTGATCAAATTAAAATCAACCAAATATGAAATTTCTTGCTAACTGAAAAAACAAAAAAAATTCACATTTCATTTTCTAAAATATATGTGCAACAGAGCAAATATATATGCACCATGAGGATCAGTTGACCATTGGGTCAAGCAAAAAGCAACTCCGACCCATGATAAATTAATAACAATCAAAAGCCAAAAATAAATAAATAAAAGAAAGGAAGAAGAAATATACCAAAAGCGGCTGTGGGGATACATATGTATGTATATATATATGTTACCCGTTGTACTGTCTGCTTAATTACATATCAACCACCACCAACCCCAAACATGTGGTATGCTGTGCTGGTTTAGCTTTTTCCGGGTGTAGGACCTCGAACCACACTAGGTCCAACCCACGTAAAAATGGTCCAGTGCACGGTGCCATCTCCTAGCTAGAGTGGACCCATTCAAAAGAAACATTGGGCGAACAAGAACGAAGCTAGCGAGCTATAGCCAGTTCCTGTTCTCTTTTGCTGCCTACGTGGTGGGGGGATGAGTTAATCATTAGAGTTTTGAACCACACTTTTACAATGAAAAGGTGACTCTCTGTGAAGAGTCTATAAAAAGATTAAAAGTTTATTGACAAAAGTCCCTGTTAAACGTTAATCAGAAAGTTGTATAAAAAGTACCCAAAAAGGTGTTTTTATACTTTCACAAAGCTTTTTCTTATGCGTAATTAATGTTATATAATTAGAATTTATTTTTAAAATGATAATATATGGACTAACCATTTAAAATAAAGCAATGATCATGGTTTTAAAATACCATAATAACAGATAAAACAACGGTAACTAACAGAGATATAATAAGAGTAGCGGGATTCAAAAATATTACATAATAATAATCATCAATATTTAAAGCTGTACAACTATAAAGAGCTCGTTTGGAGCTCAAAATAACTAACTTTTTGAGTGTTTGAAGTGTGAAGTAATTTGTAAAATTTTTTAAGTATAACTATTTAATTTGATAAAAAATTATTAAATGTTATTTAAAAGTGGCACGTAACTAAATTATATTAGAAAAAGTTATGCACCTTTGAAATTTATCTGAACGGATGCTCAAAAGTGTATTCAAACGGTCTTTTGAAGTTAGAATTACTTAAAAATTTTTAAAATTATTTGGTGCTCTAGAGGAGTTAAAATTTACTTATAATTTTAGAAAAAAACATTAAATAAATGAAGACATTAGACTACAATCAATTACATGCAATTGAAAGTGTTTGTCCCCTTTTGCTTTTGAGAGAGAGAGAGAGAGAGAGAGACTATGACAAAAGAGAGGAGGGTGCCAAAAGATCAGGGGGGAGGTGAGAAATCGACATCAAAGTGGGAAAAGATAATGTATTAGTGGTTGATGATGATAATGATGATAAGGAGGTAGCCACCCGTGCAAGTTTTGTTAAAATAAAGAGTGGGAGGAACGTGGACTGTCGCTGTCCCTATCTTACACACGAGGGGTGCGCACTAAAACCCATCCAACCAGCGCAATGCAGTGCACACAGGCGCCTCCTTTTCAGCAGAAGTTCCCGCGTAAAAAGGGTACTAATCTCATAATTAGAAAACAAAATTTGTAAAGAATTCTCCGTTTCAATTTATATTTCCTAATGCTATTTTGTGGGTGTTGGGATAAAAAAATATTATGGACACGTAATTTCACTCCAAGCATACACGTGTGCCGAGTAAGAGAATGATCAACATTGGTCTCTCCAACCCCACACCACAACAATTGGGTCCTAGAAAGAGCAATATAGATATTAGTTTAATTCTAACTATAAATACTATTTAGTAACAAATTTAATTCTTTTATTATTATTATTTTTTAAATTCAGTTAATTCGTTACTTTATAAGTGGCGGACATTCCATGTGATCATATCTCACACATTATTCTAATATACCCTGCGCATTAAATGTTGAATAATATGTATTAAATATAAAGTAAACCACTATATACAAATATACATATGAGAGATATTATATCATGACTTTTTCGATTATTTTCATAATTGTTTATTCATTCTATTTTACTATAAAAGCAACACTTAACACACAAAATTAAATATACTATTATCAACTGTACATTTATATTTCTCTCATTATTCGTTTGAGTCTTCTTTGACTTTATTATAAGTATCTTTGGTCGATGACTCCCTCCAGCCATATTCTCTGATATTTTCTTATCTTTTAGACTCTTTGTAATAAGTTTGGTTGACGTGGTGATCACGTGCGATGGTATTATTTATCCTTGCACGGTGAAAATATAAAACTAAGTTTTTTGTGTATTTTTATTTTGTTTGTTTTTAATCTAAGAGATATAAAATATAATTTAATAATAAATAATTTTAAACTTTTAAAAATAAAAATAAATTAAAAATGAGAAAGGTGGGAATTGGAGAAGTAACTAAAGTAAATGAGGGGAAAGGAAAGGGAAGAGAATAGAGATTAATTATTTTTCATTTATTTGGGAGATATGAGAAGGGGAATGAGGACGGTATAAAGAATATAGTTAAGAATTTTCATTTTATCCTTTAAAAAATATTTTTTTCTAATAGATATTTGTGGAAATAATAAAAATTTTAAGAACAAAATAGAGATGATATATCTTAAAATGTATTTAGACCTATTCTCCCAAATTGTTTCCCTTAATCAAGGTAAAAAAAATTAGTTAATTAGAAAAAAAATTAAGTAAAATGAGTAAGTACTTCCATTTATTTCCTTTTCCTCTCATTCACTTCCTCCAAAATCATGTAAATCTTTGACCTCTTCTTATTTACTCCCTTTCACTCCAATTTACCTCCTTCCAAACAAGGTTAGCAGAGGTAAACTTGTATACTTCATCATTTTGTGTAATTTTAATTGATGATTTTTTCTAAAATTTAAATAGGATGGAATATAATTACATTATACATAAATAAATAAATAAATAATTGAAAATTGGTCAAGGTGGACCTGGCAACGTCTGGTGCATGTGTTAGGAAATTGGGAGACAAGGGCCAAAGGAGACAACTGGTTATAGTGTTCTTTTGCTGGAACCAGGAGTGGAAAAGTCCTGTGTCAAAAATGGTTTCGGTTTTTGTTCACGGTGCCCTTGTGCTTATGCAATTCCTGAAGCATACGTTTGGGTTTCACAGTCAACCTATTTTTTATTATACAGAGTGTTTAGAATTGTATAAATTAGTATAAATTTGTAGAAGTTGTTGTCTTATATTCGTACTGTAAATAAAAAAATATAAATTTTATGAAAATTTGTAAAAATTTGTAAAGGTATACGGAGCTCCTAACACCCCTAAATTACATATATACTTGAGAAATGCAATTGCGATGACTTAACTACTAGTATAAGTATTGTGGTATGTGTATTGTAAAATATTTAACTTTATCAATTAATATTTATTACATATTATTTGTCAATTAATATTATATTTATCACTTAATATTTAAATTCTAAGTTGATTAAATTTTTTATAATTTAATATTTATCACTTAATATTTAAATTCGCTAAATTAAATTCTACTCATCACTTAATACTATAATTTAAAAATAATTTTTTTTTTGAAAAAATCAATAGTGAAAAAAACTTAAAAACTAATAAATGGTATATATGGAAGGATATAAGTTGAAAAATATTTATAACTTGTGCGAAAAAATAATCAACAATTGTGAAATTTTATTAACAAGTTTCTATTTTTACTATTTTCTGCATGGAAATTTATAAGCAATCGGAGATAAAAATTATCTACAAAATTATTTTATTCTTTTTGAAAGTTCTTTTGTTTTATTTTTTTTTAGTTTTTTATAAAAATAAAATTGGGATATGAGAATTTCTTAGTTAGATCATATATAAAATTATTTTAATATTTTTGGAGAATTAACTATTTATTGCATAATAATTAACCTTATAAAATATATTGGCATTCTGTCTATATTACAAAACCATATTTTACAATTAAATATGAATCAAATTATTAAAGTGAGACTTGCATTAAGTGTAAATTTTTTTGGGATAAATTTACTATAGTCAAATTTGAATATATTTTGACGCAAGTTAGTTTTAGGAGTTCAATTTCAAGGAACATTGTATACATTGCAATTAGGATTATATTCAAAACCAAATTATTAAACTTTTTACATTTGTCAACCTCACCACTTGACAATTGGACCACCTTTTATAATTAAGTGGTATCCAAGTCTTTATCCATTTCCAACTACTTACCTTGTCATTTGTCAGATATTAAGAGCTGGTTTGAAGTTATAAAAGTTGGGGTAAGATGTAGATTGAGTTTTTCTTGTTCTTTTTTTTTTTTTTTGTATTTAGAGTATAAATCATAAATTAAAAAAAAATAGAAATGAATAGTTTTATTTGAGCAGATTTATATATATACTTTTTGACTTTTCTGAGTAACTTTTTTAAATTTGTAAAAATTTTATTAGGATTTATAAAAATTTTACTTGGATTTGTAGAGATTTATTGGGATTTATATATATGTATAAATTTGTATAAATTCATATTGTTTTAGGGGGAGCTTTGTAGAGAATTGTAGATAATTATAAAAATTTTTAGAATTTGTTTGACATTTTTCAGAATTCCGAACGGCTCCTTAAAGAAAAATCATAAATAAAGGAATTATAAAATAAAGAAATAAAAATTACCAATTCATCACCGAGCAAGAATAATCATCCATTGAGCAAGGCCTGTAACTCAGTTAATTAAGAATTTTGTATTATCCGCTCATGACTTAGGTTTGCGTCCCTCTTACCTAAAAAAAAAAAAGAATAATCATTCATTAATGGTGAAATTATTCAATTGATAAAATTATGAATTTGTTCGGAATAATTATTAATTAGGCAGTGTCTAAATGAAAAAAATTAATAAAAAAAATTAATAAAAAATAACATGTGACAAAATTTATTTCGACAAAGTTAATAACTTTTTGTAAACAATAGTAAAATTTAATAAATCAAATACGACCTCAACCTTTTCAGAGTATTTGAAAGTTTATTCATCGTTAAGCACCCGTAAACCGAAAACCCTGTGTCATTTAAAGAATACAAAATAAAAAAATAATCATACATCGTACGGCTACAAACGCTAGATATTCTTTTTCCCTATGGGGTAAATCTAAGGATCGATCGGGCTGGCGGGAGCCGCGAGACAACTGCCCCAAGTCTGATGATCAGGAAAGTCACGTGACAGGAGTAAACCTGGGCACAGTGCACACCCACAAAATTCATAACCAACATTAAATGGAAGGGGTGTACGCTACTCCACCTGGCGTCAGTTCGACCTTTTAAACGGGAAATCCTCTATCCTGCGCCGCTACGAGGGTGGCAAATTTTGTCAATTAGAAGCGAATCGGAGGGCAATTTCGGTAATTCAGATGGCACTTAATCACAGGCATTATCCACTAAACCCTCCTTTTCGATCTTCATTATTAACAAATCTTCGGAATGTTGTGTTCTCGAGACCCCACGACCAAGCATAATTACAAAATAACAGCTAGAGAGAGAAAGTAGGGAGAGAATTTGGTTTTTTTTCGGTTCATTTATACATCACTGTTTCTTGCTTTTCTTCTTCGCTTCAGCGTCTGTTGCGATCAAATTTCGGATAAATTCATCGGGAAAATTATCGATTTCCGGTGAACTCCGATTGCGTATCGCCGGAATTGTCGCTCCCGTTTTCGCCGGAGAAAGGTGGAGTTCTGCGAAACTGGTGTTTGCCTTGATCGGGATTGATCGATATGAGCTCCGCAAGCAACCCGGTAGAGACTGTGAACGCCGCGGCGACTGCGATAGTTACTGCGGAGAGTCGAGTCCAACCAACGACGGTGCAAGTATGTGTGTGTGTATATATGTATATATATGCGGGCGCGCGCGCGCGTTTATGTTTTGTTCCTCGATTCAATTTCTGACAATTACTTTAGCGTAGCGTCTACCTGATAGCTTGTTTGGAATTTTCAAGTATAAGTTCTCGCACTTGAATGGATTATGAACATGCGAACTTTTTCTGATTTTGGTTGTGATAGTTTTCGAATTATTATTATTATTTTTTTTTTGGGTTTTGAGGTGTTTTTGTGTGTGTGTGTGTGTGTGTGTGTTGGGGGGGGGGGGGAGAGAGAGAGTTTTCGGATGTGTTATTTTTTAAATTGAAGATTGAGTTTCTCTAGAGAAATAATCTGTGGCTCAGAGATGTTGGGTCTCGATTTATTGCGACTCAAGATTTGTCGTGTTTTCTAAGTTAAGGTTAATAGTTTAAAAATAGAAAGCTCCACCGATAGATCCTTCACGTATGTTAGCACTATTAGAACCAAGTAATGATACAGATCCCAAGAAAATTGTGCTAGCTGAGGAAATGCCTTTTTTCCCCCTTATATATATATATATGTATGTATTAGGTTCAATTTGTGTCATATGTGAACGCCTAGAATTATTCTGATTCCATTTGTTATGAGGACTTTTTCTTTTTTCTTTTCTTTTTACCCTTTAACTTTTCCTAGGGTTCAATGAATCCCATTAAACATATTCCAGTCTTCACCTACCAAGTTAAACACAACAGAGGATTCAGCTTACGGAGTGTGTGAATTTTGGTGAAGTAAAATGAGGTAGTTTATCTCTGCCCTTGAGTAGCATTCGTGCTGTGGATTTTACAGGTAACATCACATTCTTTTTAATGCAAAGCGTAGAAGATAAATCTAGATGAGTGATTTTGTCTTTCCATAACAAGTATATGAAGCTACCTTTAGAAAATTCATGCTTCATAATATTACCTTGGAAAAGAATGATCTCCCATTATTATTAGAATACGATTTCAGATGCCATTATAAGTATGAATTATGCAAATAAAATATTTTTAATAACCAAACTTGAAGCATGAATACTATTGAAGAAAGAGAAGATATTTTGCAGAACACTTGATTAAGAGCTTCTAGAGTAACTCCTTGGTCCATCCAAGGAGTGTTCCTCTGTTTCCGTAGGCAGTTTTAATGCAGAGGACCTGCCTGGGAGAAGTAAGATTATGAACTTTATAAAAGTGGCATTGTTGAGGATTAAGGACCCATGTATCGGTTAGAGGACCAGAAGAAGAATATTGACATGGCACTTTGTTGAGGAAGTGAGGCTATTGTTTTGAAAAGCATCCCAAGGAATTTATAATGATGACCAAGGCATGAACTGAGCTGAGCTGTCTATGGTCTAATCTATTTCACTAGAGATAGTGATGAAACTTTGGCAACTAAATTGTCTTAGAGAACCCAACGGGTTTTTTTATGTCTGTGACACTTGTTGCACGACTTTGGTTTGATCAGTTTAATTTCAACCAAATAGTTTCAGAGCGCTCTATCATCCAATATTAATGCGTTGTGTTATGTCTCTTTAGCTTTATTTTTGATATATACATGAATACAATTTATTTCCTTTTAAGACATCTTTGATGATTAGCCTAGATATTTTTTCTTTGGTTCTCTCATCATCTTACATTTGATGGAAAATCCATTGACATTTCACAACCCCAACACACTGGTTATAAATTTCCTCTCAAACCTTTCTTTTTGTGTCTTCTAATGATCATGCATTTAGTGATCATTAACATGACAAAAGATTGCCCCGTTTGGCCTTTAGTCTTATAATTTACACTTGAAAATCAGATATCCACAACTATTTGGGGCTGAGTACACCACTGCATGAAATTGGCTAGCTAATTAAGATGTTTGCAAGCTTAGAATTCTCCTGTTATTTTATTTGTTTGAAATCATATTTCAACGCTCTTACAGAATAATATTTTACAAGTCTGACAATTTTTCTTTTGTATTCAGAAGAAAAGATGGGGAAGCTGCTGGAGTCTATATTGGTGTTTTGGATATAAACAGAGCAAAAGGATTGGCCATGCCGTCCTCATTCCTGAACCAGTGGTACCTAGAGCTACAGCCACTGTCACTGATAATTCAACTCACTCAAGCACCGTACTACTACCCTTCATTGCTCCTCCCTCTTCTCCTGCATCTTTTCTTCATTCAGATCCTCCCTCTGCCACCCAATCACCGGCTGGATTACTGTCCCTCACTTCTCTTTCTATCAATGCCCATTCCCCATCTGGGCCTGCCTCTATTTTTGCCATTGGCCCTTATGCTCATGAGACCCAGCTAGTCTCACCACCTGTGTTTTCTACCTTCACAACAGAACCATCTACTGCTTCTTTCACTCCCCCTCCTGAGCCTGTGCAACTGACAACACCATCATCCCCAGAAGTGCCATTTGCTCAACTTTTGACATCATCACTAGCACGAACTCGAAGGAGCAGTGGGATCAATCAGAAGTTCTCATTATGCCAATACGAGTTCCTGCCTTATCAGATGAATCAAGGAAGCCCAGTCAGCAACCTCATATCACCTGGCTCAGCATTTTCAAATTCTGGTACCTCTTCACCTTTTCCCGATAAACCCCCGGTTATTGAGTTCTGCATTGGAGAAGTGGGGTTCAAACACTTCTCCGGTAGTAAGTGGGGTTCTAGAGTAGGTTCAGGATCGTTGACCCCAGATGGTGTAGAACCAGTCATTCAAGACAGTTACCTTCTGGAGAACCAAATTTCAGAGGTGGCATCTTTTGCCAACTCAGAGAGTGGCTCTCAAAATGATGATGTTGTAATTAATCACAGGGTTTCATTTGAGTTGGCTGGCGAGGATGCTGCAGGATGTTTGGGAAAGGATGTTGTCTCGTCAATTGAAAATGCATCCGAATCCTTACAATATATAGCAGGAACAGGTAGCAACAGAGAAGATGCAACTTCAAACGAAACAAAGCACTATTGTGAATATTGCGTTGGGGAAGCAATGAGTGAAATGCCTAACAAGGCTTCTGGAGAAGGGGAAGAGGAGCAGTGCCCTCGAAAGCATCCTTCTATCTCCATGGGGTCAACCAAGGAGTTTAATTTTGACAACACGAAGGGCGAAGTTTCAGACAAACCCTCTGTTGGTTCTGAGTGGTGGGCCAATGAAAAGGTCACTGGAGAACAATTGAGGCCTCACAAAAACTGGACTTTCTTCCCAATGCTGCAGTCAGGAGTCAGCTGATGCCAAACTTATGTGGTTGGACTACATGTTTTGCATCAGCCGTGAATCGGATTTGCAGAACTCAAAAACTGTCCAGAAATCAGGCTCAAAACTGAAAGCAAGGAAATTTTGGAGATTTGCATTCTTGGAATCATAATTAGATATGTATGAACGATTACAACAGCTTACCTCGAAACAAAGCTTGTTATGGTTCCCTCTTAAATGAATAGGGGAAATATTTGTATGGGATCATTTAAGTGAGTTTCGGTTAATTTGTTTATTATTTGCCCATCCTCTTGTAATATTTCCCATCCTGATGTATGCAGGAAGCTAGCTTCATATATAGATGTACTATGCAGAACAAAGGTCATGTTTTTCGTGCAAGGAAGAAGGTTAACTATTTTGTGTTGTGTTCAAATTTGTCACATGGAACTGATTTCCAATGCTTTTATGTAAAAATGTAAACAGTGATCTCTTGTCTTGTCGATTTGTGGATACCATTCCTGGTGTATATGCATCTCCTTTGCATGTTTTTCATTTGCTCCCTAAATCTTTTTATTGAAGCTCTTCTTCTAACTTGGTAATGCATGCTGAACTTTCTAACTGCGCATGTAGTGTAACCGATCTGGGACTGTAACGAATATAAAATAATTAAGACTGGTGTAATGGCCAACTGGTAATGGAATTGGAGCTTGTAAAATTGTTAAATAATGTGATTATTTAAAACTTTAAAGTGTCATTTGTTTTTTTTTTTTATACTTTGTTTTTGTTTTTTATTTTCTGTTTTGAACTCATTTTTCATTTTGTACTTTCGAAAATAAGGAAAAGGGCTCAAAACTCATTTGGCGACTTGTATTTTTGAAATTTATTTTCAAAAATAAAAAATAAATTTACACATGAAATAAAAAATGATAAAAAATTATTTTGAAAGTTTTTAACAAAAAAAAAAAAGAAAAATCTCAAATGAAAGAAACAGTGCTTTTTCTGTTTCATTTTTTTTGAGATTTTTAACATATAAAACAAAAATAAAAATTAAAAATTAAAAAATAAACTAAATGTCAATTAATTTTTTTAACTTCTTTTTCAATAAATCCTTAATTCCAACACACGCACGCACACGCACAAAACACACACACACACACACACACAATAATACATACTTTATCACTACTCCGACAACAAATGATTTGATGGAAAACTAAGCTTTTGGAAGTGTACTCTAAACAGGGTCCACGCATGCCATCAGCGTCTACTTCAATAGTTACAATCAGTATAGCTCGAGCCAATCTGTCATTTTTTGTGTCTCTTTAGATTCCCAGAATAAGGCGGGCTGAGTTGCCTATTAACTTTTAGCCAATCAAGTTACAGTTTCTTAATTTATATAGCAAATAAAAAAATTATATTTTATAAGAATTTGTATAATTTTATAAAATTTTATAGAGTTTTAAACAAGTCCCAAAGCTTAGTTTAGAAAAAAAAAATTTACTTTTTTGTGCTTGGAAAAATAAAAAACCTAGTTTTTTTAGTAATTAATTTTTAATTTTTTATTAATTTGATATTTTTTAAGAAGAAATAAAATTTAAGAAAATAAATTTGATAATTTTACAAAAAAAAAAAAAAAAAAACAAAAACTCAATAGTCAAAGGCTAAAAAACTTGCTAAACTTCCCAAACGAGCCTTAAGTGTGAGATTAAAAGTTTGATCTAAAGTTGTTGAATCAGATGTATTTTTTATCATTCAGTTAAATACTCTTATTTAAAAATATATATAAATAAAAATTAATGAACATCTCAATTTGGACTGTAGTTTTTTTTTTTAAATGTAATTTTGAATATTTTTGAACTCTTTTTTTTTTTTTTTTTTGGGGCCTTAGTAATGTTATGGTACCATAAATTTGTAAAAAATCGGGTGTCTTGTTCATCTGGTTGGTAATTAACTGGCTTTTCGCTAGCCACATGTTTGATATCACCATCGTCAGACTCCGTAACTGATGAGCGTGAATATCTCAAAGACTTATCTTTTGTTTTGTTTTGTTTTTTTTATCTTTCCATAGTTTTATTGTTGGGTCCATTTCTCTTTCAGGAACTCTGTTTTGCTGTGAAGAATTGTGATGGACCAGGTATGATTGCTGTCAATGAATAACATTCTGAGAATTTGTAAATTTCAACTTCAGAAGGGTTTTTTTTTTTTGGCTTCTTCAATTGCAAAGATGGCCATGGCTTCTACTGTGAAAGTGGTTCTTGGCTCGATTGCTTTCGCAATCTTCTGGGTAATGGCAGTTTTCCCAGCTGTCCCTGTCCTTCCTATTGGAAGGACTGCCGGGTCCCTCTTAGGAGCTATGCTCATGGTAATTTTCCAAGTTATAACACCGGCGCAGGCGTATGCTGCCATTGATCTTCCAATCCTTGGTCTTCTATTTGGTACAATGGTTGTTAGTGTGTATCTTGAAAGAGCGGATATGTTTAAATACTTGGGGAAATTTCTCTCGTGGAAAAGCAGGGGAGCCAAGGACTTGCTCTGTCGGATTTGTCTGATTTCTGCCATTTCCAGTGCTCTCTTCACAAATGATACATCCTGCGTGGTTCTGACCGAGTTTGTGTTGAAAATTGCGAGGCAGCGCAATCTTCCACCTCATCCCTTCCTGCTTGCCCTTGCCTCAAGCGCAAACATTGGGTCCTCAGCAACTCCAATTGGCAACCCTCAAAACCTGGTTATAGCTGTTGAGAGTGACATTTCTTTTGGGAACTTCTTACTTGGTCTTCTCCCTGCAATGCTTGTGGGGATTTCTGTGAATGCTATAATTCTTCTGTGCATGTATTGGAAGTTGTTATCTGTTCAGAAGGATGAAGAAGATGCAGCTATCGAAGTGCTTTCTGAGGGAGAAGTGAGTTCTCATCGTTTTTCGCCAGCCTCAATGTCACACTCGTTGAATTCTCCAGAATGGAGCTCTACATTGGAATCCATGAATAATATCAGTGGGAGTACAGGTCGGGTTGAGACTCTTAGGAACCGAATAATTCCCAGTGAGAATGAAATCCAAAGGGCCTCTAGCAGGGAATCTGAGTCTGCAAGGGATTCAATTGCATCTAAGGAGGTCATAAATGATGGGTTTTCTCATTCTCAAAATGGGGATGAACCTGTTCTTTCGAGGAGGCTTTCGGCTATGAACGGATTGATGCGGTCTTCAGAAGAAGAAACGGAGGATATGACCATGAGATGGAAAATGGTGCTGTGGAAGGCTTGCATTTACCTTGTCACCGTGGGAATGCTGATTTCCTTGCTCATGGGTCTGAATATGTCTTGGACTGCAATTACTGCTGCAATTGCTCTCGTGGTTCTTGACTTTAAGGATGCTCGGCCATCCTTGGAAAAGGTACAATCTACTTGTTGAAACAAAGAAAAACACAGAATTAAAAAAGTGGAAAAGAAGTATATATTGAATTGTCTGTACAAGAATACAAAAAAAAAACTTTATATAGGCAAAACTAGAACTAGGATTGGAAACCAGGATAAAGACATATAATGAAAAGGATATCCTAATTTCTATATGTACAAGATTATAACGGTTAGCGTATATTTTATATATGTCAACACATATATTCTATAGATGCTAACGTCCCCCCTCAAACTCAAAATGGTAATGAAGAGGCTAACTTGAGTTTGGATGCAAGCTTACAATGACGACCAATGAGATTTGGTGAAGATATCTACAAGCTGGTTGGCAGAAGAAATATGGGATAACTGAAGAGTGTCTTGCTTGACATGATAGCGAATGAAATGATAGTTAATCTCTATGTGCTTCATACGCTCATGAAAGACATGATTATGGGCGATCTGGATGGCACTAGTATTATCACACTACAGAGGAGCGCTACTGGTGAAAGAGAGACCTATATCTGCAAGAAGCCAACGAAGCCAGAGGAGCTCAGAAGTAGTGTTAGCAAATACACAATATTCAACCTCAGTGCTGGAGCTAGCAATGACAGACTGCTTTTTATTTCGCCAAGAGATGAGTGAAGTGCCAAGAAGGAAGCAGTACCCAGTAGTAGAGCGACGATCAGTTGGGTCACTAGCCCAATCAGCATTCGAAAAAGCATGCAACTGTAATGGAGAGGATGGGGAAAAGAGAAGCCTATGAAATAAAGTAATCTTGATATACTTCAGAATCCAAAGAATAGCTGTACAGTGAGTAGATTGGGATGCATGCATAAACTGTCTAACCAAAGGAATGGCGTAAAAGATGTTCGGGCGAGTCACAGTGAGATAAATGAGACTCTCAACAAGCTGTCAATAAGAAGTAGGATCAGATAAGAGTTCACTTCAGTTGCAAGTAACTTCACATTAAACTCCAAAGGACTATCAACAGTTTTATTATTAATGAGACCAGCTCGGAATAGAAGGTCAGAAGTATATTTAGCTTAGGAGAGATAATATTCTTAAGAACTAGAAGTGACCTCAAGACCCAAGAAGTAGCTAAGTGTGCCCAAATCCTTCATTTCAAAGTGTTGACTAAGAAACTGCTGAAATGCATTAATCCTAAATAAATCATTGCTAGTTATAACCATATCATTAACATAAAGTAGTAGAAGAATGATACCATTAGAGAAGTAACGAATAAACAACGCAGAATCATAGGCACTGGGTGCAAAACTTTACTGAGCTAAAATAGAGCTAAACTTAGAAA
Organism: Vitellaria paradoxa; assembly: GCA_019916065.1. Taxonomy (NCBI): domain Eukaryota; kingdom Viridiplantae; phylum Streptophyta; class Magnoliopsida; order Ericales; family Sapotaceae; genus Vitellaria; species Vitellaria paradoxa. The sequence continues at coordinate 3,682,892 of CM034240.1, forward strand.
ACCAGGCCTGGGAAGACTATTTAAACCCATAGAGCGCCTTACGAAGTTAGCAAACTTCCTGAGGAGGATGAGAATATCCGGGGGGAGGTGTCATGTAGATCTCATCAGTAAGGTTATCATTAAGGAAGGCATTTTTGACATCTAACTAGAATAACGTCCATCGCTGAATAGCTGCAACGGTAAGTAAGGACTAAAAAGAAGTTAAGCGAGCCACGAGAGCAAAAGTCTCCTCATAATTATTGTTGTACTCCTGAGTAAATCCCTTCGCAACAAGATGAGTTTTATAGCACTCCTCTGATCCATCTGCTCAAGTCTTTATTTTATAAACTCATTTGTACCTTGTTACAGTTTTGTGAGGTAGCAAATCAACCAAGTCCCAAGTATGGGTAGAAATAAGAGTATTGAATTCATCATTCATTACTTGCTGTCAAAGTGGGTCAGAATTGGCCTTGCGATAAGAGCGAGCCTCAGAAAGAGAAGCAATAGCGGAATAGCAATGGTAATCTTTAAGATAATGAGGAGGAATTCTTACTTGGGTGGGATGGTAAAACTTAAGTGATGATGGAGTAAAAACAGCAGGGGAAGCTTCAAGAGTAAAAACAGCAAAGGAATACTTTAGATGAGCCGGGTGAGGACGTCGAGTGGTCACCTTGAAAGTTTGAAGAACATGCATCGCAAGAGTTAGTATCTAGAAAGAGAGTAATAGAAGAATCGATAAAAATGGGTGAATGATGAGAAGGGCTAGAGAGAAGATCATGTCAGTAAATAAACTATGTTCCCAGAACTGAACATGTCGGGAAAGACGGAGGCATTTGGAAATTGGATCATAACACTGATAACTCTTTTGTTCAATACCATAGCCAAGAAGATAACATAAGCGGGAGCGAGGCTCTAATTTGGTATGCTCATGTTGGGGAAGAAGGACAAAACAAGCACAATCAACAATTTTGAGACACGAATAATCGGATACTTTTCCATACAAATGCTTATAAGGAGAGTAATTAGAAATTTTGGAATAAGAAACCTTATTAATTGTGTAAACGGCTGTGAGACTGGCTTCTCTCCAAAAGGTTTCAGATAGAGAAGTAGAAATGAGAAGTGATCGAATGGTATTTAAAACATGACGATATTTCCATTTAGTTAGACCATTTTGCTAGGATGTATAAGCATAAGATAAGTGAGGAAGAGACCCATATGTTCAAAGTTTTCAAGAATAGAATTTTCTTTATATTCCATAGCATTATCGGAACGAAAATTTTTAATCTTGCGAGGAAATTGAGTCTGAATCATTTTGTGAAAATTATCAAAAATTTTGGGTAACTCAGATCGATTATGAAGTGAATAAATCCAAATGTATCATGAAAAATCATCAACAAAAATCACAAAGTAACGACTCCCCTTTAGTGGCAATAGGTGCAGGTCCCCATCAGAATGAAAAAGATCAAAAGGTGCAGTAGTAATAGAATCACTTTTATTAAATGGTAAGCCAGTTTGTTTCCCTAATTGACATGCTAAACAATTAAAAGAAGGAAAATCAACGGGACCTCAATGTCATTTTGATGCTAATAAACAAACACGAGACAATGAAGTATGACCAAGACGAGAGTGCCACAAGCTAAAATCGGTGGTAGTAACTGCAACAGACTTAGAAACTGATGAAGAACGGCTTAGAAGATGTAAGAAGTAAGCTCAAAAAGGCGACCAACTTTACGCCATGTCCTAATCAACTAGTCTGTCCGAGGATCCTGCACAATACATCCATCATTAGAAAATTTCACAATGTAACCAAGTTCAATAAGTTAACCCACAGAGAGAAGATTTAAGGATAATTTAGGAACAAAATAAGTATTAGGTATGCAAAAATTATGGCTAGTGATAGAACCAACGTGATTAACTGACATATGAGAATCATTAGTAGTATAAATTAATGGGGCTTGGGAAAAAGGAATGCTTATGAGAAAGTAAAGAAGAATCAGAAGTCATGTGGTTGTAGTAGCAGAATCTATATACCAAGGAGACTTAAACATACCTATGGCGGCAGACAAAGCAGAAGAAGAACGAGTGATAATATGGTGGACTATAGCCTCAATATCAGCAGCAATAAGGGATGAAATGGTAGTAGAGCTTGGGCGGTCAGAAGAGGATGCTGCAGCAGTTTGATGGCAGGCTGAGAATTTAAGCGTTTAGCTTTGAGTTTAGGGTATTCACTAATATGATGGCCTTCCTTCTTGCAATAATTACACCAGACTTTGTTACATTTTGAAGATGTAGCAGGAGCTGAAGGCACAGCAGAGACGGCCCGAGTAGGAGTGCTAGTCATGGCTAAGTATGAGGTCCATAGTTGACAAATTTTCTAACGGGTCTCCTCAGAAAAAAGCTCAATGAGAGCAACTTCAAGGGATGGTAGGGGAGAGCAATGCAGAAGAGAAGTTCGAGTATTCTCAAAATCATCCTACATCCCCATCATAAAGTGAATAAACTGGCGTCGATTTCTATATGCTGCAAACAATTTGATAGACTCAACATCTTTAAATGAAGGATCAGCTTGAGAGAGTTGATCTCACTGGCTATTGACTTGAGCATGATAGTCGACAATGGACTGACTGAACTTTTGCCGCATCTGATAGAGCTTATATTCCAATTGGAATTGTAGAGTAGCATCACTAGTGCAATTATACCGATTGGCTAGGAACTCCTAGGTAGCATGAGCATTCCGAAACTTAGGCAGAAGACTTTGAATAGCAGGACTGGAAGTATTAATAAACCAAGAAATAACTTATAGTGAGCGTTGTCCCAATCTTCAATGCGATTGTCAATCACTTCTTACATCTCTATATCTAATTTCTGAGGTTTAAAACGTTCACTAGTAACATACCTCCAAAGTTTACGCTCGATAAGGAACACAGACATTTGTTGAGCCTAAGTATTGTAGTTGAAGCCGTTAAGAACAGTGTCGATTGGTCGAACAACATCATTCTGGGAAGCCATAATTAAAAAGGATACGAGATGATAAAATTTGCAGAAACGGAGTGAAATTTAGAACCAGAAAGGGCAAAAACCCTAGGAATTGGTTTGAACCAGTCAAAAATAGCTCAAAAGGGGACTGAACTGGTTTGATGAACCACAGAATCGGTCTGGACCGATTTAGATAGAACCAGATGATGGCGGCTCACGTTGAACCAAATAAGCCGAATGAAAGCCAGGCGCTATCGCGAGAGAGAACTGGTTCAGGCACTGATGTGGGTGAGAAACCAGCTCGAGATGAGCCAAGGCGCTGCTGCAAGCCAAGGTCAAAAATGTATGTGTGCAGGCGTGTTAAGATTTTGCTGGCACAGGCCTGGGCGAGGTGGACCAGGGGCTTTGGGAAAGTGCTTGGAGGTGCGTGGGGGGGGTTTTTGCTGGAAAATTTTGATCACTGTGATAATTTGGAGGAGACACAGCTCCGGATATATTGTAATCTTGATTTCCGATAGATGAAGAAGACAAAAAGGGATCAACACTAAATAATGCTTCCGGAGAAATGAAAAAGAACCAAAACTGACAAAAAAGACCAGAGCACTAGCATAGAGAGAGAAAAATTTAAGAACTAGAATACAATAGCTCTAATACCATATTGAAACAAAGAAAAACACAGAATTAAAAAAGTGGAAAAGAAGTATATATTGAATTGTCTGTACAAAAATACAAAGAAGCCTTTATATAGGCAAAGTTAGAACTAGAATTGGAAACCAGACTAAAAACCTATAATGAAAAAGGATATCCTAATTTCTATATATACAAGATTATAACGTTAGTGTATATTTTATATATGTCAACATATATATTCTATATTTCTATATATGTCAACACTATTAACTTATTGGTATTGTTGTAAATGAGAAGTTTTGTTTTTGTCTTTGCCTATATATAATTGGAAATTGATTTTTCTTGTTGATCATAGAACTATAAACTCAATCCCCCCCTTTTTTTTCTTCTCTCTTGTTTTTGGTACAATGGAGGAACTAACTAAATTTTCATCTTTATCCAGATATCCTATCCACTTTTGATCTTCTTTTGTGGAATGTTCATCACAGTCGATGGATTTAACAAAACAGGAATTCCTAGCGCTATATGGGAATTTGTGGATCCTTATGCGCAGATTGATCACATTTGGGGAGTAGCAGTTCTTGCTGCTGTCATACTCATTCTCTCGAACGTGGCTTCAAACGTACCGACTGGTATGATGGTGCTACTTCTCTTATGTTTCCTTCTATTATCCTTAAGATTATCTTGCTTTTAAGGTCACACTTTTGCTCAATTTAACTAATAAGTGAAAATAAAAAATTGTCGTAGAGATAATTGGATGCAATTTCATTATTTTTTCTATGTTATTTGACTTGTAATTATTATTGGTTGCATGAAATGCAAGGAAGTAATTAAACGAATATAGGACCAAGTTCAACAGTGATGTGCATGTATGTTGATAAATTTTTGTTTTTCCTTTAAGGGCCGAGGGCCTGAGGCTTGAATTTAGCTGGCTGGTGTAGCTTGAACAATAGATAAGGTAACCATTACCAAGTTACAAAAGATGGAGCCATAATTCAAAACCCATGGTTGAATGGTATTAACAAGAAGGCTTCAGAAAACAAAAACAATTATTTTTTTGGGTAAATAATGTATTGATCCATTTTCCAAACAAATTATATCATCCGTGATTCACACTAAAACACATTGTGTTCATGGCCAAATCCCTTAGTGTACAGATGAAGTTTTCTCCTATTTTCTACAGTGGGAGAGGGAAGATGAGGAAGAAAAAGATGGAATTGAATGTATCTGAAAATACAAGAATTCATCTATTTATATGTTAGGGGATTTGAATTTTGGACTCCAACCAACAAAACTACCCTAACTGTTTATAAATGCTCATTCAGATGATGCTTCGTTTTTGCCCAAAATTTTAACCCATCGTATGATGTAAGTTTTCACCCGGATGAAGTTTGACAAAGCTACTGTCATTTGGACCTAGGAATTCTTCATTTGAATGATAGTCGATTTCTGGCCTTGTTTTGTAGCTTCATTCGGATGATGTGAATCTCCGTCAGAATGATCATGAATTTTTTGGCTCTTCATTTGAATGACAGCATGGACCATCATACAATAGGCTGCGCGCTTACTGTTAGTCAAAAGATGATGCTTCTTTGTTTGGATGATGGGCCATTCTCTACACTGTTTTGCTTTCTTCTTATTCCAGCTTCTCCTTAGCATCACCAATCCATCCTTGATTAACGTAAAAAGGGTAAAACAAATTTTAAACATCAAATGACCTAGAAAGGATGTTAAAGCACAAAAGCTGGAAATTTCATTTATTGCAAAATACTACGGATGAGTTTTAATTTGTCTTGTAAATGACAAAAAAGTTTTTTTCTTTTTACAAAACCAATAAATTCATGTTTTGAAATATATTTTTAATTAAGTTCATAGGAGATTTTTATTAGCATCTTATACCAATTTTATCCTTACATTTATGGCAATTTATTAAAATATAAATCTAAAGATACCTTTTATAAAACAAGATCTCATATGAAAATTATGTAAAATGAGCGTTATCAATGCACCTAAAATGCCAATATGTGTTGTTCATCAATAACCTTTACCAAGTTACAAAAGATGGAGCTATTTTAGGGAACTTCTACAAGAATAATACAAAACTCATGGCTGGAGAGTATTAATATGAAGGCCTCGATCACAACATTTTGAAACAAAAACAATTCTTTTGTTGGTTCATAATGTATTGATCCATCTTCCACATTTACTATTCTCTATATTATCCAGCCAAATGATCCTCAATTTGGCCACAGCTGGGATTCCTGATAATACTTCTTATTTTAGTTTAATTTTGATACAATCTGTATGCAAGGATTTTTTTTTTTTTTAATATTCTTTATCAGCTTACGGATTTATAATGTTTCAGTTTTATTGCTTGGAGCACGGGTGGCAGCTGCTGCAGCCGCAATATCTCCTGAATATGAGACGAAAGCATGGTTTATATTGGCCTGGGTCAGCACTGTAGCTGGGAACCTCTCTTTATTAGGATCTGCTGCCAACTTGATAGTGTGCGAGCAGGCTCGTCGACCTCCAAATTTATACAATTTGTCTTTCTGGAACCATCTTAAATTTGGAGTTCCCTCAACTCTCATAGTCATTGCCATTGGCTTGACACTCATAAAGTGATAATACCTTAATCTGCTATGCTTTAAGTGGCTCAACTTAATTGATGCCTTTCAATTCTCCTTTATTTATCATTCCTCCGCACTTAATTCTGTCTGAAATTATCCGGAGGTTCCCAGTAGAGCTAGCTTATTTTGTTGTCATTTCTTGTCAAAATTAAGAAGAAACTGAGTGAAAGACAACTCTTTGATTATCTTACATATGTTCTAGGCCTATTATTTGTTAAGAGTAGGACATAAAACAGTATGGTACAAGAGAAAGAAGACGAAGCAGATGTATCCTGGAAGGAAATCGTTTCCCGGAATACGCATGTTTGGACGAGACAATGCAAACTTGACATGACGTCATGCTGAGCTGCCCACGGAAGTAGAAAAATTAGGTATGAGACTTGTGATTTTCAGTATTGTGTATGAAAACTTTGTGGCTGAGGAGCTTGCCGAGTGGATTTGGATAATCAAATGCATAATAAAAGTCAGTGAACTTTTAGGAAAAGCCAGATTTTGAAACTGAACTCATCTAGACTTTCCCCTGCAAGATTGTTCTAAAATCTGTCTCATTTACCTGCCTATTGATTTTCAGCGAGTTTCTCAATGTTTCAGAGAAGTGCAGGTCTCTTATTATGGGTTTAATGAGTGGAACTCCATTAAGCTTTGAACTGATGTACGGTATCTTTCTTTTTTTTTTTTAATTAATTTTTCATGTGATTCAAGCATGAACAGAGTTGTGAATCTTATTTCTACCATTATTTTATTTAAAAGTGGAAGGCAAAAAAAAAAAAAAAAGTGAATAAATTGATAAGTACAAATTGAGAAGACTGTTACCATTCGCTTGGGATTTTCTTTATACTCTGAAAAATATCACCAATAAAAATGGGTTTCTGAACATCTAGGCAAATTGCATATGCTATTGCTAGGCTTAAAGCATTAGTTTCACATCCACTCCAACTCTTCTTACATAGTGACAAGAAAGGGAGATGTCTTGGGGGCCATAGTTAGGCACCTTGTGAAAGCGTTTTTCGCGATTTGGGTGGTAGAGGTACCCCACAGGCCACAGCTGGTATTCATTCCCCCTTGCATATTTTGGCCACCTTTCAACTCCAACAACACACTTAACCTGTCCCATTAAAGAACACAAGAAGTTTCTCTTTAATATATATATATATATATATATATATGAATATGAATACATATATTGAGAAATGTACCGTGCTTGTTATTATTGCATTTCAAGCAGCTATCTCTAATGAAATTAATGTGTGAACTATTCTTATCGGATTGCATTCGTATTTATTGAAAATTTAGGATAGCATTTGGTTTGTTTTTCTGTTTTTTTTTTTTTCTATTTTATATATTTTATATTTTAAAAATCTCGAAACAAAGAAATAAAAAATACTTTATTTTCTTTATTTTGAGATTTTTCTCGTTTTGGATTAAAAACGCTTAAAACGATTTTTTGCTATTTTTATTTTATGTGTAAACCTATTTTCTGTTTTCTAAAATAAAATTTGAAAACACAAGTAACCAAATGTTTTTTAAATTGTTTTCTTATTTTGAAAAGCGTAAAATGACAAATGAGTTAAAAACAGAAAATAAAAAATAAAAATAGAAAATAAAAAATAAGAAAACCAAATGACACCTAAAGAATTTAGTGTTAATTTTCTGGATTCAAAAGGTGCCAAAAGTCAAGACCAATAATATAAACTTTATGTCTAGAACTGATTCAAAAGGTGCCAAAATTCAAGACCAATAATATAGCCCTTTATGTCTAAAACTTGGTTGGGAGTTAATGGTGGATGACAAAGCCTATTTGGACCGAAATTCTCAAAGCCAAGGATCTTCAAACCAACTCTTTTTAACAATAAAGCCAATACCAATTGTGGCTCTAATATTTGGAAAAGTATAGCTACAGCTAGTGAGGTGCTGGAAAAAGGAAATGAAATGGAACATTGGGGATGGAAAACTGTTCCAATTTCTAATGGTTGGTGGTGTCATATGAATACTTTGGCCACGAATTATATATCATGTACTGCATACATGTATTTTCCAAGGTGCCAGAGAAATTGAAAACTTTGATTTTACTTAGCTTGCAGGATAGCCTCTTAACTAATCAGGTGAGACATACTAGAGGTATGGTCATTGATGACTAGAGGTATGGTCATTGATGCAGTACTCTTACTGCCTAACGGAAGATTGGACCATGTGAATGAGAATGTTTTCACACGTCCTTGAAGATTGCCCTTACTCTTTTAGAGTTTGGGCTAAATTCATGTGCCCAACAAAATTTCCCATAGAGACCGGTAATTCAAATGGTTAAAACTCATCTCATCCTAATTGTGGGTCGGAGTCTCGTGATAACCTAAATCTATTCCCAGCGCTAAAGAATAAGGCCAAGGACAACTTGTACAACCATCCCCATCTGTCTATTGATACACTTACCACATGCCTGCCTGCTTTTATATATGTATATATAAATAAAAAGAAGATATATAAAGGGTAGTTTTTCTTCCCAGAAATGCTTTGAACCATTTGGACGCGCATGGGAATGCATTTCATACTAATATGTGAGGGGTTTGTAAAGGAGTAACGCGTGAGTTTTGAAGAATGCATTTGTCTTTTAAATAAATGTTGAGAGACAATTTAGGATTTGTTTGGTTGAAAAAAAGTTAAAAAAAAAGTATAATAAAAGTATAAAGATGTGACATAAAGGTGACATACGTTAAAATTTTATTGAAGAAAAATACAAAAAATAATTAAAATTTTGTGACTTTTGATATTTTTTTGCCGACCAAACATAACTTTAGAATAAAAGATATATTTCCGACCACTACTACTATAACTTCCAATTAATGCAAACGAAGAATTTTGGCAGGTAGCGTGATGATTATCTCACTTTCAAGGTTTGGTTTAAACCTGGGATAAATTGGCACAAATTGTTATAATTATGTTAAATGTAGTTTACTTTTGAATTTTTAAATCAATATTTTAAATAATAAATAGTGCATTCTAGGATGTAAAAGAATATAAAATGAAATGTTTTTACTATTTTTTAGTTATATATAATCTTAGAAGATTGTTTGCTAGTGATATATTAAAATTTGAGTAATGAATATGAGATTGATACGTGGCATCATAAGAAGCAAACACGTATTGTTTTTTCTTTGAGTTTTTTTTTTTTTTTAAGTTTTCTTTAAATATTAAGTATTATTTTTACATTAAAATCTCAAAAATTATTGATGGATTAGCAGGTCTCGCTTTTTATTTTTTTATATTTTATTTTTTTGTTTGAATGAACAATAGGTATTGCATTTTTTAAATCTAAAATGGATTATTTTTTTTGTAACCCAGAACCCTACTGATTTATTACAGCCCTCAACGGACCGTGTAACCTATAGGTAAATCGGGAGGATGGTAGACGCCGACCCTCTTACCCATCCCACTTTTGTAAGCAAGACGCTCTCAGTGAGATTCGAAATTACGTCTAATTCGAGTTTACAGCTCTGGCAAGAACCCTGAATCCACTGCGCTACCTCGCCGGGTCAAAATGGATTATTTTGTTGTTGTTAGAAGTAAATAATGAATTTTTAGTGTCCTGTACATGTCATACTTTTCTATTGTTATTTTTTGTTTAAAATATTGACACGTGTCATTTTTTCTTTATAAGTCTATAATGAATCATTTTATTATAAATTAGGTATCTAAAATATTTTTTTATTTTTTTTCTTAATGTTTACAAATTTCATGTTTGTTTCATTAAATATTATTTTGTATTCGTATAAAGATAATTTTTTTATTTATCATAAAATTAAATATATTACAAAAATTCACAATAAAATCAAGACATTATGTACAAAACAACTGTCCATGAGAGATTAGTGGTGAATTGATAGCTATCTACTATTAAAATTATTATTGTGTCAATGATCTCCTTTAAAGTTGTCAATTAAATAATCATTTCGGTGTTACACTAATTTTAATTAATTAACACACATTTCCTTTAAATGTTTTTGTTTTATTTTTTCTTGGTAATTATCTACTTTAAATGCTACATATTAGAATAGTGTTCTCTTACACGTGTTCTTACTTTTTTTTTTTAGTGTTTTGTTTTATATTTTTAAAAATCAATATGTAGCTTACTTTTTTGTGTTTTATTTTATTAATTTTAATTTTTTGTGAGTAAATTTATAATAAATTATTTTATTATTATTATGAGTATTTCAGTTATTTCTTAAACGAAATAACTAATATAAATGTTTTCATTGACGAATTATTTGTCTTTCTATTTTTTTACTTTTGTTGTGTTTGAAAATTAAATGTTCTTTTATATTAAATGGTGAGTTATTAACTTGGGCTAATATAGTTTAACAATAATAAGTTTAAACAAATAACTTTAAATTTTTTTTTCACATATCCAAGTAATATATATATATATATATATAAATTGTTAAGTCATCTTTTTCTTAATTAACATATATTATTAATGGGTATTTAGGCTCAGTTGACACATATCACTAATTTCTTTCTTGCTTGAGTTTTAATATTTTACTAAATATTATGATAATTTAATATTATTCAAAATTACTTATTAATTAAAATTTAAATACATGATAATTAATTATACATATTATAAATGCTCAATTTTTAATGGTAAAAATTTTTGTAACATTACAAATACTAACAGCAAAGCGCAAAAGTTTTGCTGGTAATAATAAGAAGAAGAAGAAGAAAAATTATGTACTGTTTATTAATTCAACAGCTTGTAAATAACTTGCAAAAAAGTAAAATTAACATAGAAAATATTGTGAATATAAATATTGTGGATTGAATTGTGTTGGGGGGGCCTAAAAACAGGATTTTAGCTAATTAATGATGGAACGAATATTATTATACTGTCAAATTTAAACACAATGGGTCGGGTTTTATTTTTAAAAAAAAATCCCAAAATAGTATGATGGTTTGTGATTTCATATTCAAAACAGTGACAGAAATTAATGAAAATTATCTAGTTAACGATTTTGTTAATATTCAAGTATTAGTAAGAAAAAAAAAATTAAAACTCTTAAAATAGTAAGGGTCTGTTTGGCGCGATATAAAACGCTAAAAATCCTGAAAATCTCTAAAAGTTATTCACTTTTTATCCCATTACATAAATTATGAACTCACAAATTGTCTCAAATTATCTTATTTTATTCCACTTTTTGTCACTCTAAACGCTCTTTAAGTCGAAAAAAAAGATAGAACCTTACCCTTTTAAATTTTATGCACCTTTTCTAATTATAACTCCAACTATTTATTTATTTATTAGTATTAGGAGTAGTAAAATCGACCCAAACCCATCAACCCTCCCAATTAAACCCATAATAAATGTGTTTGGGTCCTATTATTTGACTAATTGGGTTGTAATTGTGTAACTTATAAAATACTCATTTATAAACGGGTGTAATTGGGTTATGAAACATGACCCGTTAAAACACCCATTTAAATTAAAAAAATTAATTTAATCCCCTTTTTTTACACTGTTCTCTCTCTCACCTCACTTTCTCTCCAGAGAGAAAGAGCACACACACACCAAAACACGCACGTATGCGCGCACACACTCCCACACAACCATGCGCATACACACGCACACACATGCGTACGCACACGCATACACACACTCGAGCACTGCGCGCACACAGACCCACACAGAGAAAAAGAGTTGTTAATTTAAAATTGAATAAAAAATAAAATCGGTTCGTATAAATTCGAAATAACTGAAAATTGTCAATATAATATATAATATTATATAATATTAATTAAAATAATATATTGATGTATTTATATATATACACATTAATTGAAATAAATTTTTAATTTTTTTTAAAGTAAGTTAGGTTATAAGTAAATGGGTTGTTATATAAGTTCATGAGTTTGTAATAATCCGTTTTCAACCCATCCATATCTAACTCACCTTTTAAATAGATGGGTTTGAGTTGCACTCATTTAACCTCCAACTCGTTTAAACCATCACTAATCCACTCAATCCGCCTATTTTACCACCCTAATAAGTACCATATTTCTATCATATTTACCAATATTCCAATTTAAGCATCTAATATGAGAGAAAGTAGGTAAGAAAAAAATCGCAAAATTAAATCGCGATTACCTGTTTAATTGCTTCTACATTGGCTCCATTTGGAATTTTTTAAATAAAATAAAATTTTATAAATTTTATAAATACGAATTACAAATAATAAAATTAAAATTTTTCACTTATTACACGAATTATGAAAATTTTTACAATTTTATACTATTTTATACAACTCCAAACACCCCATTATTATTACATTATTTTAATCTAATTTCATTCACTCCGACAATCCAACGCTCTCTACTCCGACAAATCCCTCTCTCTCTCTCTCTCTCTCTCTTTCTCTCTCTACATTACTTCAGTCTCTTTTATACTCTGTTTCCATGTGCTCTCCCACGCGATCTCTTCATTGTCTTCGAAACCCCGAACAATTCGAATCCTGCGAATCTCTTCTCCCTCATTCTCTCACTCTTTCTCTGTAAGCTGTCTAGGGGTTTGCTTTTCACTTCCAGGGTGGTTCGATTCACACTCCGTCTCCGAGATGAGCTCCTGTTCTGGAGGCGACGTGACGCTTAGAATTTGAGGTGAGTTTTGTTAATCCTATCTAAGTTTTGCTAATCCTCTCTGAGTTTTGCGTGGTCACTGGCAGTTGAATGGCTCTTTTGTTTTTCATTTGATGGCGAGATCTGTGTTTTGTTGTGGTTGTTGAGATCGAGCTGATTGCTGACCTAAACAGTAATATATTAGCTAGAGTTAAGTCATGAGTTGTGTAGTTCATAGTTTGACTGGTGAGAATACCGAGGGAAAGAAAACGGAGGGACATTGATTTTGATCGTTATGGTCTGTGTTTGTCTGGCTTGACAAAAAATGGAAGAAGCCCAATTCAGAGTCTAAGCGATTTGAGACTGACCCCTTTTTTTCGACTTTTTGCCCCGAACGTTTGATTCGATTTGGACTCAATCAAGGAGAAACAATGAAATTGATGCTCGTATCACTTTCTACTGCAACTTTTTAACAACATTTTCTCCATAAATTGCAAAAAACTGTTTGGGGGAATATAAAAATGAGAATTGACGCACTGTTTAAAACTTTGATTGCCATTTTTGGAGAAACCGTTGTTCTAAAGTTTTGACAAAACCCAGAGGATGTGGGCCTTCTCTGATGTTCTTCTCTATATTTGTCTACAACCAATGGCGTAGGAAAGTTTATATTGCATGTAGACTACATTAAGCTAATGAAAAATGTGTTTTGAGTTCTATCTATTTATTTAGAAATAATTAGGGAAGATTTATGAAGGTGAAATTAAAGTTGGCAATGTATTAAAATGGATCAAGAAAGTAGATTGCCCCTCCCAAGACCCTGAGAGTATTGGGCACTTTTTTTTTTTTTTTTAAGTAGATTGCTAATTTTCAACAAAGGCAAATTACACTTGTACCATCTCAACATTGGCTAATTACAGGTAAGTACCCTTAACATTTAAAGTTTACACTCACTCTCATTTTGACATGGTCATGCGTTGACTCTAAGGTTTGCCAAGCCTCTTTGTGTTTTGGGAACTTGAAATTCTCCAAAATTCGTCAGTTGCATACTACAGAGAAGATAGAACCAATATCCTTTAAATTCCATTCTTTTTTTTTTTTTGTGGGGGGGGGGCTCCATCTTGGTCCATATATCCATAGGGTTTGAAACCTCCACGTCATCAACCTTATGAATTGGATGAGACCACCATTATTCAATTGCAAACCAAACGTTGCAATATGTGGAGATGAGCCTTCATATGCACTTTCCAATACGAATAATTGGTATCATCAAATCATGGGGGTCATCTAATCAAGCCTCTTTAAACACTAAGATGTTTCTAATGTTATTCACTAAGATGAGTCTAATTTTCTTCTCTTTTTACTGAAACCCTGGAATTGGCGTCTCTTTGAATAGGAAATAAGTAAAAAATGAAGACCAAAATAGAAAATATTAATTCTGAAATTATCCTCTTGTTAGGGCAAAGTTCCTAGCGAGTAACAGAGCAAAAATATCCAAAGTAAAAAATGAAAACCAAAAATAGAAAATATTAATTCTGAAAATTATCCTCTTGCTAGGGCAAAGTTCCTAGCGAGTAACAGAGCAAAAAAGATTCATGGTTTTCCCAATGAGTTCCAGTGAGTGTTCTCACGAGAATCTTATTCTGAATGTCAATGCTGTTTGTCAAAGCATTCTGCAGACACCTTCTGACTTTGTGTTTCAAAATTAAATTCATCAGCTTCTCATATATCAAAGTTACAAGCCCACTGTGTTGACTTAACTAAAGTATTGCATTCAATCAAATCATCAGAATAGATGTTTCCTAAAATCAGCATGTGCGCACCATGACTGTAATAACTTGACTTCATGTTAAAAGCAGTTAGCTGCCACGTCATTGTCTTCAATTGTATCAACCAGCCCCACATTGTAGATGCTTACAATAATTCCTAATTTCTAATGTACATGGATACCGAATAAATCAATATTGGAAATACCCTAATAATTACAATTAAAATTCTGGTAGTATTTGGATGGCAAAAAAGTACAAGAAAAGTACAAAAAGTTGATGTAAAAGTGATATGTGGCGAAATTTGATTAGAGGAAATTGAAAAAAGTTGATAGAAGTGATGGGTTTTGGTAAACCAAACACCCCTTCTATTTAGAATTAAAATCACAATCCTAATTTATCAGAGAATGTAAAATCCTATTTGGTCAAAGAAATAAAAATCTTATTAGGTCAGGAATTTGTGAATACTAAAATAAAACCTAACAGATCTAACTTGTAAAATCTTATTTTTGTGTTATGGGTAACTTGTCCTTGCATGTGTGGAGAAGTACCAAAATTTCTGTCATCTCCATGTAATTTTTTATTTTAAGCGATGTCACAAATTTCATTATTTTGGAGCAATTTTAAATTGAGCATACTTTCAGTGCTTAACAGTTTCAGTGATAGGATGATATTTAAACTTTGGGGAATTACAAAGAATGCCGTTTTTTTGTTTCTTCCTTTTGATTCTTTCTTATAACTGTTTGTCTTTATGTGCAGTTTATTCTGAACGGTGATTGAGTTCTGCCTGATGTTTTACAATTTTGGTGGTGGCCACTCAGAAACACTTCGTGTGGGGAGTCATTATTTGATTAGAAACCAAGCAGCAAGTCATGAGCTGTAGTGATGGGAGATCAAGTTAGTTAATCCTGTACATTTAATCATTAGGTTATTGTTGGTGTGCTGATATTGCTCCCATTTTTGTACTTTAGTATTAAGAAATATGCCTTCATGGTGGGGGAAGTCATCATCTAAAGATGCAAGGAAGAAAACAAGCAAGGAGAGTTTCATTGACTCATTACACTGGAAATTTAAGACTCCATTCGAAAGCAAGCCTGTTAGCAAAACAGCAGGGTTGCAAAGACACCGCAGTGATGCAGTGTCAGGAAAGGGACCTCAGTCTCGAGTAGAGTCAAGGTCACAATCACCTTTGAAGCAAGTATCAAGATGTCAAAGTTTTGTTGAAAGGCCTCATGTCCAACCTCTTCCTCTTCCAAGTCTGCGCCCTGCTGGCATAGTTCGTACTGATTCTGGAATCAGTGTGTCATCAAAACCAAGACCGGAGAAGGCTCCAAGCCATCTTTGTTTCTACCTCTCCCAAGACGTGGATGCATCCGAAACAGGCTGGATCCTACAGATTTAGATGCAGATGTTGCCCCACCTTCATTTTCTAGTGAGTGCTCCATCGATAGCGAGGATCCAGGTGACTCGCGTCAGCGCAGTCCCCTGGCATCTGACTATGAAAATGGCAGTAGAACCACTGCTGGGAGTCCTTCCAGGTGAGTTTGCATGTGAAAACATTAAGAACCACAATGTTTTACAGTTGGCAATTCTGTTTTTCTCTTTTTAAACCCAAGTTGAATTGGTTATCCAGTTGAATGAGCATGAGGTATTTGTGGTTAGGGGTGGAATTGAGTTGAGTTGAGTTGAGTTGAGCCAAGCTGAGCTGAGCCGAGCCGAACTTTAGCTTGTTCGAGCTTGGCTTGAATAAAAATAAAGTGGCTCGAGTTCAAGATTGAGCCTTCTAAGAGCTCGATTTTGGCTCACAAATAGCTCAAGTCAAGCAAACTTCCAAAATTAAAAGGCCTAATAATTACCTTTAATTTATATAATTAAGGGACAGGGCACTTTGGAATGATTATTCCTAACTGGGCAGTGTGGGACAATTGCAAAGTGTGATGCCTTCTTTTGTAATAGGCAAAACTTAAAGTTTTATATCTAGTTGGGCGGTTTGGGATAAACGCAAAATGGAACGGAAAAGTATTTAAATATTCTCGAACCGAGCGGCTTAAGTCTCAAACTTGCTTGAAATTTAATCAAACAAATCTTAAAGGTTGAGTTTGGCTTGAATGGGGTTCGAATCAGCTTGAGTCGAGCCAAATTCGAATAGCTTGGCTTGATTACACCCTATTTGTGTGTTACCTATCATCTTTCTTTTCTGTGGTTATTTTTTTCTGAGCATAATTATATACATGCACACACTTCATCCCCAACTGATTTGGTCATTTATTTTGAAGTATGATTGCAAAGGACCAGTCTGTCACAGAAACAAAGTCAAAGGAGACAATAAAGCCATCTGATCAGGTCTTTAATTCATCACCTAAGAGGAGACCTCTGAGCAGTCACGTGCCAAATTTACATGTTGCTTACCATGGTACTTTCTGTGGTGCTCCAGATAGCTCAATGTCAAGTCCTGCCAGAAGTCCAATGAGAGCATTTGGCACTGAGCAAGTTATAAATTCTCCTATTGGGATTGGAAAGGCTTATCCAGATCTTCCTTTACTTGGATCTGGACATTGCTCTAGCCCTGGATCAGGGCAGAATTCTGGTCATAATTCAATGGGAGGTGATATGTCTGGATTATTTGGCAGCCCAGCAGGGGTAGCCCAGAGTATTCACCAATTCCTAGCCCCCAAATGACTAGTCCTGGCCCCAGCTCCAGAATTCACAGCGGTGCTGTCACACCACTTCATCCTAGAGCTGGAGTGGCAGCCACTGATGATGGGAAACAACAAAGTCACCGGTTGCCTCTTCCTCCCCTAACAATTCCGAACTCTTTTCCTTTCTCTCATTCAAATTCAGCAGCAACATCTCCCTCTGTACCACGAAGTCCAGGAAGGGCTGAGAATCCAACAAGTTCTTGCTGGAAAAAAGGAAAGCTGCTGGGCAGAGGCACATTTGGTTATGTTTATGTTGGTTTTAACAGGTTGGACCGAACTATTAATACTTTGATCCCTTCGTACTTTTCTTTTCAGATCATTCTTTGTGCTTTGTGTACCTTCTTTGATTTTGCATTTAGTTTTAAATGAAATTGTGATAAGTTATCATGCAGATGGACTTTCTTATGTGAAACATTACCTTGCCATCATGTGATGTGCTTCCTGCATGTAGCATGTTTGATTTCCATTGAATGTGAATTTTTCTAACATATTCTTTCTCATATTTTGTTTGCTGATTGAATTTTTCATCCCTTGCCTTGTACTCAATATTATAGTGAAAGGGGTCAAATGTGTGCAATGAAGGAGGTTACATATTTTCAGATGACGCAAAGTCAAAAGAAAGTGCAAAGCAGCTTGGACAAGTAGGTTAATAGCCATATATTTGTCAGCAAGTTCACTGTGGATTAAAGTTTTGATGCTTTTCATCTGAAATGTGTCCTGTTTGCCTCTTATAGTCTGAAAAAATTCTTATTTTTTTTCAAGGAAATCACTTTATTGAGTCGCTTAAGGCATCCAAATATTGTGCAGTATTATGGATTTGAAACGGTAAGTTTTTTATGCCTGTCAATTTCCTCTGCTGATTTTTAGTATTGTATAATCCCTTCTGTGTTGCCTTTTTTTTTTTTTTATAAAAAAGAAAAACCATATGTCATTATTTCTAGATGCTGTATTGCTGAGATTAGAACAGGAGTCGTTTAGTTATTTTAACTACTAAGGATACCATGAGATTATAACTTACAAACTTGTGATTTATTGTGGACCATGAATTTTGGACATTTACGGAATTGTTTTAGTTAATTTTCTTGCCCGTTCTTATGAACCCAACAAACTATTTTATATAGTAATGTAAATCTTATCGATAAGTATATTTTTATGTCATTTACTAGTAATCGTTTGACCTAATGCTGTCTGAACTTATGTTTCTTGAGCAGGTTGGTGATAAACTATATATATATTTGGAGTATGTGTCTGGTGGTTCAATCTATAAGCTTCTTCAAGAATATGGACAGTTTGGCGAATTGGCAATTCGTAGTTATACAAAACAAATCTTGTCGGGGCTTGCATATTTGCATGCTAAAAATACTGTCCATAGGTGAATTCAGTTAACCATTTTTTATTTAGTTGTGAGGCAATGTTATTCAGGCTGATATATGTTAGAATTTGTATTAGTTTCTCAATAGTAAACATTAATCATCATTTTTCTTATGCTCTATCTTCAGGGATATTAAAGGAGCAAATATCCTCGTAGACCCAAAGGGCCGTGTCAAGTTGGCAGATTTTGGAATGGCAAAGCATGTAAGTGTAGGCTATATGCATTGTGAATTGTAATCAAATCATAGCAGTGCTAGTCAACTTTGTTGAATACTAGACTATAAGTTTGTATGCTTGTTATAATTCTTTGAGTTTGCACAGACGGTGAAAAACTACATAGTATGATGCAGTATGTTCTCTTAACCTGTGATATTTTTTTATTCAAATTTAGGGTACCTCAGGCTGCTACATATTTACAAATTTGATAGACCTGTAACCACGAGATTGCTACTTGTTTCTAATTTGCAGATCACTGGACAGTCGTGTCCATCATCATTTAAGGGAAGCCCTTACTGGATGGCACCTGAGGTCGGACTATACTTATGCAGCCTGGATTTACTTGTCATGACATGATTTGCAGTTGTATTTCTCACTCCCTTTTGCTTTTTCTCTCAGGTTATATTGAATTCAAATGGTTGCAACCTTGCTGTTGATATATGGAGTCTTGGATGCACTGTTTTGGAAATGGCTACTACAAAACCACCGTGGAGCGAGTATGAAGGGGTCAGTAGTTTGGATAGAGATGGATAACTTTGGCATTTTCTATATATATATACATATTATCAAATCTATCTAAAGTGTACGTCTTAATCGGAATTTTGCATTCTAAATCTGCTGATTACCCGAAGAAGATTTGTTCTTTCCTCTTATTATTGATGTTTTGCATGTTCTGCCCTGAAGGCTGCTGCGATATTTAAGATTGGTTACAGTAAAGACGTTCCTGCTATCCCTGGTCATCTCTCAGATGATGGAAAGGATTTTGTGAGGCAGTGTTTGCAGCGTAATCCACTGCACCGTCCTACAGCTGCTAAGCTTTTGGAGCACCCATTTCTGAAAAATGCTGCACCTTTGGAGAAACCAGTTATAGGTGCTGAGCTTTCAGATCCACCTGCTAGCATTGCAAATGGAGCAAAATCTTGGGTATATTTATCTGTTTATTTAACTACTTCAGATCTACAGGTCAAAATGATGCCACCTCACAATTTAAGATTTCCTTTCATGAAATATTTCTGTTTATGTTGAGAATGCAATCCTCTTCTGCCAGTGTTATCATTAGCTTTTTTCTTTTTATACCTTTTTCTTTCTTTCTTTCGTTCGTTTTTTTTTTTTTTTAATGCTTTGAAAATTTGAGTAGAGAGTGAGTCTAGAACATGCTAAAACTGAATTATTACACTTTTGGAGGATCTAGTGGACAATCTTCTTTAAGATAGTGGTTAACTTTTTCCCCTCTGGTTTTGTTGTTTGCTGGATAGAAAACTAACTTTGGGATGTTATATGTTTGAAATTGGTAAAACAGGGGCTGCTTTGCTATAAATAGGTCTGGACCTGGAAGCAAATTAATGACTGCTGACTTACCAAAAAAAAAAAAAAAAGTAATGACTTCTGAAAGCAATATTTGTATTGCAATTGCCTTTTTATTTATCACAGAAAGATGCATGACCAAAATATCATTTTTTAATCTTACTATTTTGATTAGAATATATATATATATATATATATTCAAGTATAGGTCCTTGGGACCAATGCCTGCTGAGTCAGTCTGTTCTTCTGCTCTGTGTCCTCAGCCCCTCCTGTCAAACATCTTTTTTAAGATTTTACTTATGCCGTCATTCATGTTCTCTTCACTAATTTGCTTGTATATTCCCAATACTGATGTTTGTTTTTAGCAAGAGCTAGTGCTTTTCTTTTTTTTTTCTCTCACTTGGCCTTTATTTAGCAAGCTGCTATTAGTTTTTCTATGTGTTTTTTTATACTTGAAAGGGAAAATAAATAAATAAAAAAGGCCCATGAACTTTTGGGAAAATGATTCTAACATAAAGATCTGTCATGACTCTATTGGAGAATATTGATATTCTTAGATAACTGTGGTTAATAAAGACCACCTAACTCATCTTTGTGGTTTTTGAAATGGACCCTGTAACTCGTTGTTCATATATAAATGTGTTGAATTTATTTATTTATTTTGTTGCACTGATCTTCAGGGCATTGTAAATACAAGCAACATTTCAAACATGGCTTCGGAAAGATTTGCCATCCATTCGTCCAGAGTGTCAAAAGCTGGTTTTAACCTCAGGTCTCTCTCTCTCTCTCTCGCGTTTTGAACAATAAACAATTCCTAATGTCTGATTTCATTCTCTGCTCTCCAGTGAAATTCAGATTCCAAGGAATATATCATGCCCAGTCTCTCCAATTGGGAGCCCGCTTTTGCATCCACGATCTCCACAAAATTTAAACGGAAGATTGTCTCCTTCACCTATATCTAGCCCATGTACCATGTCGGGCTCATCCACGCCTCTCACAGGTGGCAATGGTACCATCCCATTTCATAATCTTAATCAATCAATTTACTTGCAAGAGAGCTTTGGAAGCAAGCCAAAGCCCCCGCAGAGTCCCTACATCAACAGCCCATCCTCTCATAGTCCAAATCATGATATCTTTCGAGGTTTGCAGTCAGGATCTCAGTTTTCCCAAGAACTGTTGTCTAACGAAAATGGGGCTCTTGGAAACCAGTTTGGAAGACCTACTAATGGGAAACTGCATGATGGACAGTCGGTCTTGGCCGATCGTGTGAGCCAGCAACTGTTGAGAGGTCATGTGAAGCTGAATCCATCCCTACACCTCAGTTCTGGCTCTTCATTGCTCGATCGAACGAGTGGAATCTAAGTTCATTTGATGGATTGTGATTCAGGTCGAGCCTTCGATGACACCACTATTTTTAGGCTTAGAAGATTTATTAATTCATTATATAACTAACCCTGAAAGAAGCCAACTTGTACAATAAGAACCCAAGACAGGAAGAATGAAAACTATGGATAAGATTCGAGGTCTTTGGAAGATGAAGAGGCACGAGGAAGTGGAAAGTTGAGGGCTTAAGCAATTATCCGATGCTTGATTGATCTGAAGTACAAAAATGTATAGCAGATCCTTTGTATCCTTTTTCATCGGAACAAGTTGTAAGTTATATGTCAGTCAGTGCACGGAAGAGGATTATAGGTAGAACAAGTCAGTAGCCTTAGTTTCATTTTTGCAAGGTTAAAACTTTTCTGTACAGAATATGGGGAAATTGTACTAGGCTTCACGTTTTGTTCATGAACTGAGCCCTAGCATTATCCTTTTGTAGCAACATCGTATGCTAGCTCAGTTGTGACCACTGATAGATACTGTTCTAGGAGATTTGTTGTCTACTTTCTTAGGGATTAAAGAAATCTAATTCAGAAGTCTCAATTTTCCTCTGAAGCCCTGAACCCTCTCTTTAGACTGGATTTGATGTGATACTCGCGCCAAATATACGAGGAAAGTTTACATCCATAACACACGCAAAAAAGTAAAAAAGGTCCCAAACAGTAAAGTTTGTATTTATTTATTTAATCATATCCAGAAACAAACCAACATCTCAACCCACCTAATAATCCAAGACTGTTGTAAGCTAATATCCACACGACGATTTTCTAACACAACTTAACTCAGCTTCTCTGTTTTACATTTATGAGGTATGGTGTGGATATATACATCTATTCTGAAATAATTAATCAAATTGATTTTGAAATGCAAGAGTTTCCTTGCCAACTCAACATTTGAAGCCTGTGCCGTTGGTTTGGCCAGTAGCTGTCAGACAAAAATATTCACCGCTAATCCCCTTAACTAGTGGAAGCAACGACATGCTTAAGTTTAACAAGTGGAGCACAAAGTTTAACAAGTGGAGCACAACAGAATAAGCGGGGTAGAAAATGAATCATTATAACGTTCACATTCTCTTCATCAATTAATAATAAGAAGTAATATTTCCATCAATTTAGAGCATACCTCTTTATAAAGAGTATGAGAGAGAGTATGATCTCTCATGTTGTTTATATGATGAAGTGGGAACGGTAGGAAACTGAAAATTTTTTTCTCCTCCAATTTAGTACTCCAATTTAGTAGACGGAGAGATGAAAGGGTATCATGTGTCATTGTGGTTCTTAAACATATTTTTTTCCGACCCTTCAATATACTTATTATCTCTGTTCAAGAAAATATGATGATGGTTAAATACAAAGCAACCATAATTTATTGTATCCAATAAAAACCAACAAAGAAATAGGAAAACTCTTGAAAACATTTGAAGATGCTCACAGGGCCCCCCAAAGGTATTCCAGTCGAGGCCGAACGGCTTACAGAAAATAAGTTCAAATACTAGACGTCCGACATTTGCGTCAACAACAACTCTTGACATGGAGTATTTGATTTTTTTTTTTCAAGAGTATATAAATTTAATTTTTGTAAACAGTTTGTTCTTAATCGGACAATTGACACTCGGTTATATGGCTGACATCAAATTGTTTGACCAAATTGGTGCTGAAATCCCAGAGTTCCCTTGCCAACTCAGCATTTGTGGCCTGAGCGCTTGCTTTGTCCAAATTGCTATCAACAAAATATTCACCACTAATCCCCTCCACCTGTGGATGCAACGCCACGTAGCATATCGTTGCCGCGCCCTGCAAGACAGATTTGATCAATCGATAAAGGAGAAGCAAATTCAGAATAATGCAATTTGCAGAGAAGGAACAGTGGAATCATTTTCGCAATTTTAAATTCAAACCAGAGAACTGAATACATGAAATAAGAGCACAAAATTTCCCTTTGGATCATCAACTTTAAAAAAAAAAAAAAATAGCATAAAAGTGAGAAATTTAATTAGAGAAAATTAAAAAAAGTTGATAAAAGTTAGTATTTTAGGTTTTTTTTGGTTTGCCAAACACCCTGATCAGTTTTCTTTCAATTATTTTTCTGTTCACAAACAAAAGATTCTTCAAACCAATATGTTTGAAGGAGAGGGCAATTCATCCCAGGTTCCCAAAGTTGATTACAGGAAAATTAATTACCTGTTCAACACTTTTAAGTACATATTTAAGCAGCGTTTTGACTATACCTGCACCAAACAAGAGGAAGAACAGCGTAGCACTGTCAGTGTAAAAGTTAAATTCTTTTGCTATTTTCAACAAGAATTACTGACATACAAGTATACTGATCATCGCAACATTATTTTTGTTCTACTTTTTAGTGTATTTCTTTCATCCAATAATATCGAGGAATATCTTCCATGCAAGGTTGATCAGAAGCGATTATTATTCCTTTGTGCAATCTACTAGACGATGTCAGGTAAATGAATCCAGAGAATACCATTAATAATGCTGTTATTACGGAACAGGTTGGTGGCAATCATTCCGGGATGAACTGAATTTGCAGTTATTTTGACACCTTCTTTCTGCTCAAAGAAGACAGACACCAACATAGTTTATATACATGTCTAATGTTCAAAGGAGACAGACACCAACATAGTTTGTATATGTCTGACAGACAGACAGACACCACACATCAAGAGTAATGTTTTTATACAGAAGCAGCATCTGGCATTAATTGCCAATGAAGCACTTTAGCCTACTGAATTAGAAAAAATTAAAAAAAAAATTGAATAACCAAAAACTGAAGATGACTGTAGCAGAGTTATTGCCAATGGAAGGAATTACAAGGCCAATGATCTCTGTAGTCCAATAAGTGAAAACTTGATCATAAGCATCTCAAAGGTAAAGCAGACAAATGCTACTATATAAATTAGCATTGGCAGTCTGTTGACTCTATTCTACCATATCATCAAGAAGAAATCCATACGCGTTCATAATTTCTTTTAAGCAAGTCTATTTTATTGAGATTCATGAACATGAAAAAAAAAAAAAAAAAAAAAATTACCTTTAATCGTCTCGCAAGCTCGTTAGCGTGCAAAGTGTTAGCGAGCTTTGATTGGCCATATGAGAGTGCAATGTTGAACCTGTACTTAAAGACAAGTAGAAACCCGACTGAAAATATATAACTTTTTTTTTTTGGGTGAAAATCCCTAAGATATAGGAAAATTCGTGTTTTTCTATATATATATATATATATATATATCATAACCTAATATAGATAACAGCATGCAGTTCACTATTTTGGGAGTGTAGGGAATTTGACGGGGGGAAAAAATGCCCATTCCCTATTTTTGCTTTTTTAACATGGGGTATTCCCTTGAATAAGAAATGTGGTGGAAAAAATAATTACCCTCCTCGATCATTGATTTTATCAAAACGAATTCCTTCCCGATATGTAAACCAGTGAGCATTCGATGAAACATTTACAATCCTTCCTTCTCTCTTGGTTTCCGTGGATGTTTTCTTCATGGTGTCCAACAAAAGATTTGTTAGAAGAAAATGACCTGCATTGTGGTTAACAACAACAAGAAGTCAACAACAATGGCATTAATGGCACTTTCAAGGACCCATAATCCAAACAATGAGCAGTCAAACAACAGTAACATGGTGGAATGTAAACTTGTTTTGCACGCCAAGATAGATTATATGGGGTTGAGGGTGAGCGAGCGAGTTATATATATGTTGAGGTCTCTGTCTTTATTTATAAATCTTAATTTGAGGTTTTTTTTGGGGGGGGGGTGGGAGGAGAGGGGGAAGATGACATATCTAGTGAAAAAAATTGTCACAGGATTACATCAAATTAACTTATAATGAAGAAGAGTTTTTTTTAGTAAGTAACGAGAATGATATGTTGCATCAAACATGTCAGTTTGTTTACTATTATTATTATTATTATATTATTATTATTATCAGAAGTAAATAGACTTATTAGTATTACGTAACTTACCTACGTGGTTTGTGGCAAATTGCAATTCTATGTTGTCTTTGGAAAGCATGAAGGAGGCCGCTATACCTGCATTGTTACTTTTCACAGCAAAGAAGACGAGATTTAGTATTCCACATGATTGATTAAGTCAGCTAACATAGAGGCAAACAAAGAGCTAGCATGACAAGAAAGTATATACACACTGCAACAAAGCAAAATTTTTGCCGCTGAAGACTTTTTTGGTTGCTAAACGTTTTTGCGACCAAAACAAAATTAATTGATATTTGGCCAGAAAATATTGGTGAAGGAAAATATTACGACCAAATCTTGACCTGATCAGTAAAAAGTGCTTTTTCACGACTAAAAATTTAGCGACCAATAATATACTTTTAGCGACTAATTAGCCACTAAAATTCATATATTTGGCGTTCTAAAAAATATTTGATTGGACTTCACATCATTTCCCGATTAATTAGTCACCAAATATAAAAACTTTAGTGACCATTTGGTTGCCAAATGTAAAGTTTTCAGCTATCAAAATCTATTTCATTGATAAAAATAATATATTGTAAGGGAAAGTAAGTAGAGTTTTGATTAAATTAAACCATGAGTCCAAAACGACATAGTTTGGAGGTGTTTCATATCTTGTTATCGATTAGTTAATCGAGAAATGTAAATCAAAATAAATAAATAAATAAATAAAACATTTCACAACCAAACAATTTGGTTGTCAAGAGTTTGTGGTGCTTCAAAATTCTGTTGAAAATTTTTGTGAGCAAAATTTTTCTACCTTTAACCCTCGATTTGATGCAACTAAAATTCTGAGAGATGATTTATGAATGATGTATAAAATAGTAAAGGAGTATTATTTATGGAGGGCAGGCCCACATTGATGTGATATTTATAAAAGGGATAATAAATAGTATTTGGTTTGGATGGTTTTCTAAAATAGGTGTATAAGGATGGGTGTATAATGTAAAAAACTATCAAATGATAACCCCAAGGGGTTAGATGGGATGGTCTTGGACTAGGACTTAGGGGCTTACCACCCCCAGGTCTCAAGTTCAAGTCTCTTCTCTAGCAAAAACTTGGGGCCAGCCTCCCAGGCACAAAGCGTAGTAAAGGTTGGTAGGACGGGCCTCCTTGGCTGGACGAACCATATCCAGTTCTTGGGTGTGGGTCCGACTCCCCGCCACTACGCGAGTTCACGATTTACCGCTATACATGTTGAGGGACCGGTATGTGTGGCACAAACCAAAAGATATTCACTCTCTAGGGGTTTGGCCTAGGGAGTGAATCTCTCGAGGTCAAATCCTTTAAAAAACTATCAAATGACTCTTTTACCCTTGTGCAGACCCAAACTTAATTATATATTTATATTAATTATATATGTGAAAACCAACTAGTACAAATTAAATTTAGACAAATGAATTATAAATAAATTATGTTATTAATAAATTAAACTTTATAAAATATATAAATTAGTTTCGTAAACAATAATGTCCCAATTTGTTCAAAACTTCCTTGGTCGCTTATCTTTTTCTTCTTATTTAAAAAATATCAATATATGTGTAATTTTGTACAAATTTGCTAAAAAATAATATTATTATCTTAAAATCACATGATTCTCTATTTGGAAAAAATTTATATTTTTTTATTTTTATTAATATACTTTTTTAATACATTTTTCTATTAGAAAAAAATAAGAATTTATTTCTAATATATAAAATACATTTTGTAGGTGAGAAGGGAGATGAAAAGGAACAAAATGGACCAATTTAGTCCATGATAAGGGGGGATAATTTTTGGAGAGCTCAAACCCTCTCCAAAAATAATACATTTTCTTCTAAGATTAAGAAGGCCGGATAATTTTTAGAGGGGGAGAAATTTTACTTCCCAAACCAAACAAAAACCATCACATCTAAGCTCATGTAGGGGTATTATTTATGGAAGCTGCCTTTTGCAGCATCCAATCGGGCAGTTAGTGAATTAAATATATATTTGGTCAGTAATAGTACACTTTTAGTGATCATTTGGTCGCCAAATATAAAATTTTCAACGTCAAATTTTAATTTGATCATAAAAAATAAATTATTAACAACCAAACAATGGTTGGTCAGCAAAAACAAACATTCGGCGACTAAATTAAAATTTAGTCTAAAAAAATAGTCACTAAAAGTGTTATTTTTTTGTAGTGGCATGCATATATATTCACGAAGCTAAAACATGAAGCAAAATGATCTAGTGGTCCTATACATCCTTTTTCTTACATTAGAAGGTTCAAAGGAAGGCCCAAAGAAGCGAAGTCTGATGCAAATTTTCTAACAGAAGCCAATGAACTGAGATCCAACTCCATGACATCAATCTTAGCAGCAGGAACTTGCTTGAGAATAGTTCCTTTGACCTCTTTGCCAGCAGCCGTATTCCTGACAGCCATGATGATATGAACACCGCGTAATGCAAGGACACGAGCAGTTTCGGCGCCGAGACCACTTGATGCTCCTGTTTTTTGCGCAAGGTCAATGTGATTGATATATATATGGCACTCCATATAATTTGAGAACTTTTAAATAGAACATATGTTTGGTTGGTAAAAGTTTGATAAAAAAGTACAGTAAAAATACGAAAATTTAATGTAAAAATAATATGTGTTAAAATTTAATTAGAAAAAAGTACCAAATTTTGATAAAAATTAATAGATTTTGATTAATTTTAATTAATTAAATACTAAAAAAAAAAAAGTCCAACGGTTGGTCCAATCATAGCGTAAAAAGTAGAATGAATGTGAATGACACGCCACCACCAGAAGATTAAAAAAAAAAATGAGCGAAGTAAGAAATCGAACATTAGCACGACCTGTGACAATGGCAGTGAGTCCAGAGCCATCGACTCCCTGGGTGACTTCCTCCGCTTTCGAATGGTAAGAGAACCCAGAAGGGCCTTTTTGGCTGAACAACCACATTCTCTCTCTCTCTCTCTCTCTCTCTCTATATATATATATATATATGTGGCTCCCAGAGCGCACTCTGCATCTGCTTGGCAGAGTTCGCCATTGCAATGTTTTCAAGCATGGGTAGGCTCACGAGTCACGGGGTTGTGGCCACGTGGATCTCGTGTGCAGTCATATAAACGGGTCGAGTCGGCCCGAGACCCTCCCCGCCCCGCCCCGCCCCGCCTATGGTTCATAGACCGCATAAACATTTGGAGATGCCTGGATCTAGAGGCCCAAATCAGAGGGCCCATCGCCTAGCCAGCAATCAAAGATCTTCCAGTCCGGGCCACAAAAACAGATGGCCCAAATATCCAACCCGATCTGACCCATAAAAGCCCAAGGTGGTAATGAAGAACAACCTCTGCCCCAAGCCTTAGCCGCCGACACGTCAACCAAAAACTTGCAAAAACGGGCCCATTGTGCCAGTTTGAAGGCTAAAAAACTATTAAAAAAATACCAAAATTTATATTTTGTAATTTTTGATGCGTTTGGTAGAGTTACAATTTTTCTTACTTCTTTATTTTGTTACGATAAAAAATAAAATCAAAAGTTTTATCAAATATATAAAAATTATTATTTTTTTTTGCTCTCAGTAAAAAAATTAATGAAACACACAAAAAATTACCTTTTTTTTACTTTACTACGGTAAAAAAATTATCAAACATCTAAATATTATAAAAAAAATACTTAAAATTACATTTTATTCCACCAAACACATTTTTTTTGTATGTAACTAAAAAAACACAAAATAAGAAAAAATTACCAGAAGTTTGAGGTTTTTTTGCTTTTTTTTTGGAACATCCAAACGGCCTCCAAATCGCAATCGAAATGAAGAAGATGACGATAGGCTTTTACAAACCCTAGCAGACAAATCATTCTTCCCATTTTCACTCATATCTCTTTTTACGAATAGATTATCTATATCTATATATCTATATTTTTGTAGGACGGGTCAATTTCTCTGCAAACTGTCGCTGGCCCTATCTTTCAGGTATCCGAAGTTCTCATTTTCCATCTGAAAAATTGTTGAAACTGATTTAGATTATGGAATTTATTAGTAAATTTTTGTACGTGTTTAATTAGGTCTGCATCTGCGTGCGAGTGCTTTAATTTGGGAAATGTTGTCTATTTTGTTCCATTCAGTTTGTTTTACATGCAATATCTACCTCCAACGCCTGTCTTCATATAATTGTTACTCGTATATGTGATACTTCTAGAATTTGGGTCAGGTTCTGCTAAGCAAATTTCAGTGGAATTACTTAGCTTGTTCAATGTTTTATTTGTTGATTTGGCATCCAATTACCTGGCCTTTTTGGCTTATTTGGTGGAGGAGGGGGGGGGAGGTTAAGTGCTGTTGGCCCCACTATAGTTCAGGAGTTGGCTTTTGGCTGTTTTTCTTTGGTGAAGAAGTTTCATTAACCAGGACATTGGATGTGTAAAGGAAATATTGGAAATACTTGGTCTGAACAAACTATCACTGTTGACAAATATACACCTTTTTCCTTAGATGAGCAAAGCAGATGCAATAGGGGGTGAGTTGATCACCTATCTCGACCTGTTGAGCATTCATTATAAGCCCATACCCACCTTATTTGGTCTCTTACCATCTTTCTAGAATCTGGAGATTACATTGGAGAGAACACCAATGCTATGTTTGGAAGATGGATTCCTGGAGGTAAAAGAGAAGTTAAGGAAAATGATTAGAAAGCAAAACGAATTGACATAGTAAATTTATTTCATTTTTTTAGTTGAGTTAGAAAATGAAAAGAAAATGCATAGATTGTCCCAAAAAAAAGTTATTTTTAACAAATTACATGAACTTGTAATTTTATTTTCCCTTCACTTTTCTTTTCTCTCTACAAATCCATTTTCCAAAACTAGGGCTAGAGATGCAGCTGCCTCTATGTCTGACAAAGCATTGTATACTAGCCTTAGACATTTGTTCATTTTTTGGCTTTCCCCATGTTTTGGGTGGAACTATACATTGGATGGCTGGGGGAATGTTGCTTAGAATGCAGGTCATTTCAATATATGAAATGAGAAGGAAAATGCACGCTTGTACTCTAAAATGCGGTGTAATGGGAGATAGTCTTCTTATAGAGTCGTCATCTTATAAAAATATTTTGGTAAATAGAAGTGACTTGTTTTCAAAATAGTCATAATATATATATATATATATATAAGAGTATAAACATTCATCAAGCTAAGTGTACTTTCTATTTGATATGAATTTTCACCCATTATCTTCTCGTAAAAGTTTAAATTTGTTGGGTAGTGTTGCATAATTTGTTATCAATTCACTATTTTTAGATGCCTTTTCTAATGAAAATATGGTATAGATATAATCCATTCAAATTGTTAAATTTAGTGTATTGGAATATTAGTGTATCATGTTCTGGAACATGTGTACTAAAACGTAATTCGCAGGGGTAGTAGTGATTTCTGGTAACTATGGTTTGGGGTGCTTAAAGTTGGTTTTAATTTAAACCTTTTTTTCCCTAATTAATATGGATCCCCGCTGGCAAAATGAGGATTGATATTTAGTTGCTTGTGCACGCTTCTGTTATATTTGCTCTGGGGTCCAGTGTTCAGATTGGTGTCTTTGTGGTGGATGCTATTTATTGTCTCTATCACTTCTTCACACTTTCCTTGGTCCCCATTTCCCTCTTTTTTATTTTATTTTATTTTTTGATGACTCCACTCTGCCGTTTTTTAATCTCAAAACTGTTAAAATATTCATATCGTAAACTGAATTCCAGTGTCCCAAAATTTGAGAAGAAATTTAGTTCATTTACAAAAATATAAGCAAATAAATGACATGAATTTAGAATTTTCTACATGTGTACATTATAATCAAGAAGAGAGATTAAACGGGAGCACAAAATTTCCTGTTTATTATGAACAAAATGATAAACCAGAAATGAAGAAATAACAAAGTTAAAAGCTACTATGCGGTTAAAAATGCCATCTTTGGATTTCTAAAAGTGCGATAATTTTCCTCTTTGTTGGGAAATATTTCGGACATTGGTCATCTTTGCACCTTTGATAGACTCTAAAACGCACATTCCAGTCGCCTAAGATAGATACTATGGTTATGCTTGGTATGTGAGAGTGGATGAAGTGGGAATGGAATAGAACGAATAATTTCATTTCCTTGTTTGGTTAACAAATGTAATACAGTACTTATCCGCCGCCCCCCCCCCCCCGGGGGGGGGACAAATGGAATACAGTGAGAACAAATTGTCATTTCAATTTGCGTGTTTATTTACAGCAATGCAAATATAAGGGCAGGAATGGAAAATACAAAAACCCACCGTGGAATGTAAAATGCTGAGGGTGGTTGAGGAAGTGGGACTAATGAAGGGCAGTGGCTGGCAGTGGAAGGGAAGTGAGAGAGCAGGGGTGGTGTTCGGTTTGCATTTATCTCTCTCTCTCTCTCTCTCTCTCTCTCTCTCTCTCTCACTACGTTTCCTATTATATCATGGAACATAAAATGTTGGAATGGCCATTCATGACTATTCCAACTTCAATTAATGGTACCAAACAATGGAATGGGTATAAGAAGTGGGAATGGACATTTCACCCCAGCTCATTCCATCACATCAAATGTGGCCTAAGTTGAGTATTATCGTTTAAGGAACTAATTTTCTGTGCTTATCTCAAAATTTCTAGTGCATCTTTTGATTGAGTTAAATCAAGCAAAGTGAAAGATAGAAACTGAAAGTCTCAGCATTGAGGAAATCTAAGATGGAGTCTGATATTTTAACATACCTCTTTTCATCATGGTAATAAATTTGGTTTCTGAACTTGGAGAATATTTGGGATTTTTTCTCCTTGAGGCTGCATTTGATTAAGACGGCACTGATTTTGTGCATGTTTGTATGCTTTCTGTACTTCTTTTATCTTACTTATGAATAATTTCAGTTAGTATATAATTCTGTGTAAGGAAAATAAATTTTTATTTTTTTTTAAATTAATGTAGGTGCTAGAGCATTAATGGCGGCAGAAATACCAATCAAAATAATAAAATGGAACTGTTTCTATTTTTATTGCATTCTAAGAATAGCCTGTCATTGTTTCGTTATTCATTCCCCCCCCCCCCCGGGGGTCTCTCTCGTTTTTCTTCTTTCCCCTGCTTATAAAAGGAGTGGCAGGATATGATGAAGGCTATTTAAGAAATGCTTATACTTTTGTTGCTGGAATTTGGAAATGTGCCAATTTGGACTGAACTTGTCAAGTGTCCTGCAATCACATCACAAAGTACATCTTTTAGAGAAGGGAAAGCTTCAACGTCATTTGTTCCTTCCGGCCTTTTGAAGTCAAAGGTACAAGGTGGTTCCTTTCTAGGAAACTCAAAAAGTAAAAATCTTCAGTGTGATGTCAGAAGCTACAATGGCTGTTGTCAAACCAGAGGTATGTTAAATAATTGTTTTGGAAATCTTATTTTTGCGTTGTAAATTCTCTACAAACAGGCAGATGGAGAATATCATTTTCTTTGATTCTTGTTGGTTATTTGGGACCCTCTTCTTTTATCCTTCTTTTTCTTAAAGGCAATATGAGGCTATGATTTGGTTGATGTTGGAAACTGTTTAAGGCATCATATTGTGTTGATATGTAACCTTTCTTTCTATTCCCAAAAAGTTTGATATCATTAAATAGGATGGTATTTCCAGCTTTTGTTGTTCTCCCCGATATCAATGATGTAATATTTACAAATCACCATTAAGGGCATAGATTGGGCCGAATTGTGATACTGGAAATTTTGAACTTGAGTTCAGCATATGTGATAAAAGGCAGTGTTTGGTCATTAGTGCATTTCTGTTGCCATTGATATAGTCTTTATTCATTATTATTGTTTGTGCTCTTCGTTTGATTTATCCTGTTCTTTTATGTATCAAGATGAAATCTTACATCTGGGTCCAAACTGCTGATGGTTCAATCCAACAAGTGGAGGAAGAGGTTGCCATGTTTTGCCCCATGATATGTCGAGAAGTACTTCAAACGGGCATGGGATCGTCCAAAAACTATGCTATATCTCTTCCTCAACGAGTTAATCCAGCTATCTTGGGCTTAATACTTGATTACTGTCGGTTCCATCAAGTACTAGGCCACTCCAATAAGGTTTGATACATTTTTGACTGTTATACTGTCAAATTCCTTTTGGATAATATTGATAATATTTTTATAGATTATAATTAACTATACCAAAACAAAGATGAATATGGGAAATGGCGAACTACTACATTCAATATTTGAAGGAGTTTTGAAGAAAGGGTGTGCATGGAGGGAATTAGTAAGATGGCATAGGTTGTCACTTTGAATAGTTTTTACTTCGTTTGATATTATTGTTTCCTACATCTAGGAGAGGAAAACATTTGATGAAAAATTCGTACGGTTGGATACAAAAAAGTTATGTGAGTTGACATCTGCTGCCGACAGTCTCCAGTTGAGACCTCTGGTCGATCTCACAAGCCGTGCACTTGCTAGAATGATTGAAGGGAAAACTCCTGAGGAAATACGTGAAACATTTAATTTACCAGATGATCTTACAGAGGTGATTGTTGCGACATGGTCAATGTTTTTGTAGGGTGGTTTGTTTCCGCTTTTTCTCATGTAGATTAGTTATTGCAGGAGGAGAAGTTGGAGCCCTTGAGAAACATCACTGATGATCCACGAATCAGGCTATTGAATCGGTTATATGCCAGAAAGAGGAAAGAGTTAAGAGAGAGGGAGCGATTGAAGGTGGTTGCATGTACTTCTCTTGTTTGGAGCCCTTTCATTGCCTGATTGTCTAATGCCAATTATTGTTTTATATCGTATATAAATATGAATTGCTCATGCTACTGCAAACAAGCATGATTAGTGTAATATCCATATATACAGGCTTGCACTTATTGTAAATATGATTTCCTTGTGTTTCAGAATATAGAGGTCGAGGAAGAGCATGTCGATGAACGCTCCGTGGACGATCTCTTGTTGTTTATAAACGGCGAAAATGGAGGTGCGTGTGGACATTATTTCTATTGTTCTATGCTGCCCATCTTATTCTTTTATTGGTAGAAATATTCTGAAATGGATCCAACTGTCCATGAAATTTTTGAACTGTAGTAGGAAACAATGAAACTGAGGGGTTGTGGAGGAAGGCAATCTCAGGAAAGTGTGAGCAATAGGAATAGATGAGGGGTATTTGCAATTAGGCTTTCCATATTTATCTGGCTTTTGATAGCCACTGGGAAATGTACCTTTTTTCTTTATAATGAAATGATATCATTAACTGTTGCATACAACTCATCCGTTTGGGTATACAAGATGATTGGAGTTGTTGGGTCTCTTAGCTGCCTGTTTTTTTTTCCCTTCACAGGGTAGTGCTTGACCAGTTGCTATTATTGTTACGCAGTAAATAATTTACTTTGTTCTCAAATTGTTTTGCAAAGATTATCCTGAACTTTTCAGTCTTTGAATTTGGATTTCTTATATTGTTAAGGAAGCATGTATGATACATGTGGATGTTAGAATAATTTCACCTGGTGCATAGTGAAAATAATTCATGTTTGCTTCCACGTGCCACTTGTTGAAATCTATGAATGCTTAGAGTTATGGTCTTCAAAAACAGTTCATTGAATTTTAGTTTTTCTCTTCTTTTTGGAAATTAATTGGAGACATCCTACTTTATAGATTCAAAAGGGGTTAGAGCTAATAAGAGCAAAAAGAAGAATCGGCGGAGGAAAGATCAACCAAGGGATTCATCTTCAAATAATGAGAATGAAACCCATAAGGAGGTTGTTGTCATTGCTTTCTCATTTTATTGATACATGCTTATTTAATTGTAATGTTACTCAGTTGTCCTTTCATTTTTTGGAAGACGGTAAGACTTTGTTCATTGGTGGTGTCTTTTGATGTCATAGGTACTTGATGGCAGACCTCCTGCTTGCCAGAATGATATGGCGGATGATGTGAACACTCCACATAAAACCTTAAAATTGCAGGATTCTCTCCCCTGTTCACCTAGGCTTGAGTTCGATGATGGTGATATTGATGATGAATTAGATCCTGCCATGAAAGAACAACTTGACAGGTTCGATGGTTAGGAAAATATTGTTGTCAAAAATCTGTTTAGGAGCAAGGAAACCCAAAACAACTCAGTTATTTTCGTAATTTTTTTATTTTTCTTTTATCTCTGCTTTCCTATGTAGAAATTTGTTTTTAACTTAATTTGCAAATATCTTTCTATATCCATATGTAAACTGTAGGGAAGTGGAGGATTTTGCTAGGAGATTGAACGCGGTTTGGGGCCAAGAGGGGAGGCTTGTACCAATGCCTGTAAATGGCAGTGTTTCTTTGAAGAGATATACAGGTATCCTGTTTCTCCTCCACCAAGGTGGATTCCTTGCAATCATTCATCATATCTGCATTTAGTTATTGTCATATCTAGCAAGAAAGGAAATATTATTTACTGTTGCTCTGAAAGCACATTTTTGGTGCTTCAATATCTTAACTTACTTTGACCTTGTTTAAGTTTCTCTCGCCTTATGTTTAGGAAGGGAAGACACCCTTTTGATCATTTCTACAAGAAATCCATTGATTGTTCGGCTGATGGTGGGACTGCAATAATTACTCCTTTTCATTCTATGCTAATGCTAGGGTGGGGAGGGAGTGAAAGATGGCATTTAAGAAGCAAGTGCCTCAGCAACCTTGTCCCTCCTCTTATTTATATATATATATATATATATATGTCAACCTTGCCTGTTAATTGGTGCATGAAATTTTGGTCCATATTTCACATGAGGTGGTGATGCATAGCTGTGACTTCTTATCTTCAGCAGTAGTAAAAGCTATGGATTTCTGATGTCCTAAATTGTTTAATTTCTTAAGCAGGTTTGGACCAACAACAATGATCGGATCCGTTCCTCACAATGGGCAGCTTGTGCAGTTTTTTTACATTGTGCTCGAGTGGCTTGTGCTGCTGTCAGAACCTTGGAACAACAGCAATGTTTTTGCTGCAGACAGCGTGTGTGTTTATCAGGCCTGGAATGCCCAAAATACACAATTAGTTGTTGGGGAATCCTGGATGCCGGGAAAGCCTAAAAGATTTTTTTTTTTTTTTTGGGGGGGGGGGGGGGGGGGGAGAGGTTTGTAACTTTACGTTGTTTGGCTCTTTTTTCCTTTGAATGTTGGTTTCACAATTTTTTCAGTTCAAATTTGTTTTTTTTTTTTCATGCTGCGTGAGTTGGCAACCTGCGAGTGGCAGTGAGTAATGAGCAACAACGTTGTAATAATTTTACATTTTTTGATGACGGCGGTCTGGTGTTATAAATTTATATATTAACAAATGTAAAAGATGTAAGCCATTTGCAAAGCACTTGATGTAATTGTGCCTTGGTATTTTTGTCGAAGAATATTTGAGAGGTTCTCATTGTCATCTCTTTGGTTCAATTGCCTGAATAGATCACAGGAAAAGCTGAAGACAGATTTTTTTTTTCCCCCGATTTCAGTGTTCTTCAACCGTGTTTATGGATTTCCACTTCCACATAGCCTTTGGAATTGTTTTTGACCTGAGAACATAAATTGTACTCTGCTTTAGAAAGGACAGATGTACAAGCATATGCTCGTGGATAATCAAGGAATCAATAATCGTAAAACCCATTTGGAAACTGAGCTATATCATATAATTAGTCCCAAATCAAGATATTACACATAAAACCCAGATAATTTAAAAAAAACACACACACACACACACACACACACACACACACACAATAACGATGGCATACAGTTATAGCTTGCGCGCGTCCTAATTCGCTTTTGTTTCTTTATACCTGTAAAGAGAATAGTATATCTTGAAAGCTTTAGGGAGATAGACAGGCAACAAAAACCCAAAAAGATTGTAGCACCACAAAGCCAAATTAGCAACGGCAAGCCATCTCCCCACATACAATCTTATTGCCCTTCCACTATTTTGGCTATCTACCCTAGAGATTTCATCCCTCAGCCAATCCATAATACTGAAAATCCTCCTAGAATTGTAGAAAACCGGCACGAAAACTCGGATCGGCAGCGAAAACCTGTCGGAGAAAGCGACTCCTTCCATGAACACTTGACTGGCCAGCAGAAAAACATGTGGAGCTGCTGCTTTGACAACACCTTTATCACCTAGGAAGATGGCTTCCAAAATATATACCATAGGAAGAAAGAGCCCAATTATGGCTGCGAAGGATACGTAAAGACGCAGAATCTTGTTGTCTTGTCCGAAGACTCTGGGTTCCATAGAAGGAGAGAGAATCGGGAATGAAACCTTTGATATGAAGTACATGTAGATCAAAGAGAAGACCACAAAGCCGAAGTCCACCATGGGTACCATGCCGTTGGCCGAGAGGACGGCGGCAATGGCGATCATGATGAGCTGCCGCAAGGTGAGGAAACCTCTGCTGCTGGTAGGAGGGTTTTGCTGGTTTTTGGAGGTGGTGGCTTGGGTGTTTTGTTCTGGGAGATGATGTATTTCACTGCTTGGAGAACCCCCACCTGACATTTTTGCTGTGTGCGCTGAGAGGACCTTTCTGTGTTTGCTTGTGTTTGGGGAAGACAGAAATGGAATGGGACTTTCTTGGGAAATTGGAAATGGGTTTAGACTAGCCCGGAGCTTTGTGATTTGGTTTTCATTTGTTTCAGGTCAAGAAAAAGTAAATGGCGAGCTTTGAATCGGGTGGCTGAGAATCAGAGGAGAGGATTGGGAGCTGACTGAGAAGTCTTTGGTGAGAGCAATTGATAGGTGGCTTGAAAGGAGTGGATGTGAATCTTGGTAGTCTTCGTCTAGAGGCGTTTGATATGTGATTAAAATAAATATTATCAAAATAATTGGTAGATTTTTTATTCTCACAACATTATACTTATTTTACCCCATCCCATAAAAAATTACATTTTTCTTTGAACCAGAGCTCATTCAATTTATTGCAACTCATAACAAACTACTTAGTCGATGGGTAAACTGAAAGCTCGCACAACATCCTATAAACCATACAAATTGGTTAAGCTTAAGACTTACGCCTTCAAGATTTGTTAAGGCTTGAGTCGAATTCCCAACCTCCTTAGAAAGTTAAGAGTTCTAATCTAATTAGTTATTAAAAAAAAAATTACATCTAACCTCCCAAACATTTAAGGCACATTTGGTTTGTTTTTTCTATTTTTCATTTTCTGTTTTGAATTTATTTTTTATTTTGTACTTTTGAAAATAAAAGAAATAGGTTAAAACTCATTTGTTTATTTGTGTTTTTAAAATTTGTTTTCAAAAATCAAAAATGACTTCACACATAAAATAAAAAATGCCAAAAAGTCATTTTGAGAGTTTTTAATAAAAAATGAGAAAAATCTCAAAATAAGGAAAATAGAACATTTTCTATTTCTTTATTTCGAGAGTTTTAACATATAAAACAAAAAAAAGAAACAAAAAACAGAAAAGTAAACTAAATACCACCTTAACTTTCCAAAAATTATGAAATTATTTCGCATTTTCATTAATAATACACTAGCAAATATGTTCTAAGAGGTAGCATTTCACTTTTTTATTTTTCATTTATTATTATTATTATTATTATTATTATTATTTTGTCTTTTAACTGTAAGCAGAAAAAAAAAATCATGATATAACCAGGACATTAAAAAAAAATCGTGATATAACCAGGACAAAATGTCCGGAGCCCACATCACAAGAAGATACTAGATGCAAAGCTAACGAAACAAAAGGCACAAATGGAACCACGCAACGATGCTCAAACTATAATCCCTTATAGCCGTTTAACAACGTTGTTTTTTTTTTTTTTTTTTGGTTATTTTTCTATTGTGATTTTTTATTTTTTATTTTCTGTTACCATTTATTTTATTTTAAATGAAAATTAAAATCGCGTTTAGAAATACAAATTTGTTTATAATTATTAATTTTTTATTTGAGAAAATATTTAATTTTATTAGTTTTAAAAAATTAATGGAACTTAATAAAATATATTTTATATTAAATTAAAAATAATATAATTTAATATATTTTATATTTATTGAATTAAATGATTTTAATAATTATTAAATTAAATTATTTATTTTTAAATTAATTAAATTAAATTAATTATTTATTAAAATAATTTAATAAAATATATTTTATATAAATTAAATTAATTAAATCATAAATAATTTAATTTAATTATGATATTTATTTAAAATAATTTAATAATAATTATTAAATTAAATTAAAAATTAATATAATTTAATTATTTATTATTAATTATTTTATATAAATTAATTTAATTATTAAATTAAGTAAATTAATTATGATATTTATTTCAAATAATTTATATTAATTTTTCCAATTAATTTAATTTATTGAATTTAATTATATTATTTATTAAAATAACTTATTTTAATAAAATATTTGAATAAAATAATTTATTTTTATGTAATGTAACAAAAATAGACAAAGTTTTAAAATTGATAAAATATTGATAACAGAAAAGAAAACTGGAGTGAAAACACATTTTTTCTATTTACGTTTTTTGTTTATATTTTTTTTTTTTTTTGAAAACAAAAAAATATAAATAAATTTATCAAATATATTTTTGTTACGAGTTTATAAAATTTTGAAAACATAAATAGAAAACGAAAACGCTACCAAACGGAAGCTTATTATAGAATTTTTGACAATCAGATGAGGACCTCATTGACACAGTCCAAGAGAAGGGGAAAAGAAAAAAAAAATAAAAGGAACTATAAAAATATTTTCCGGCAAGACCTTTCTCAAATTTTCTGACAGAAGGCCTTTGGTAAAACTGGAACCTCTGCTAAGAATGTAACGGTGGAGTTGGGTTAAACTGGACATCGTATAACAAACCATAAATTCAAAATCTCCTTAGCCTGCCTCAGGTGTAACTGTTCTCTGTTTGGGGATATGCTTTATCTTTTTAAACCCTTTTCAGGCTTTATACCAATGGGTTTTACTGTTCCTTAGTTGAAGACTCGTTGCCACAAATGCATCGTGGTTGGGAATCTGATGACGTTGCTAATACTCGACAGTCATTTTCAGCTTCAGGGCGTCTTGGAGGTTCGGATTCTGGGGATATGACCAATTTCACATGGTCTTCCGAAATAGCCTCTTTCCATCCTACATGGGAATTGCAGCCAATCAGACATTGCAGCAGGATATACACTAAAGCCAATCATAAAGTTTTGACGCCAAAAGGTTAAAAGCAATACAAAGATACATAATACTCTCTGCTAGAAAAGCTTTTGCTGCATGGGTGGATAATAGCATACTTCCGTCCATGAGTCTCTCATAATTATCATCCAGGGCACCCGACCTTAGAAAGGTTTCACTAGCCACCGTTTCATCATTTGCCCTTTCCAATTATTGCATCTCTTGATTCTCCACAGGCATTCTGGACTGGCATTGGACATTGGTTTCATGCCGGCTTACTGGCCTCCAGAGCATAACTGTAGACCTGTTCAAACCACCATGGACATGAGAATCAGTTTTTTGGGCTTCTCCCATTCAATGGTCTTTGATGATGCATGCTCCGTGCCGCAGTTCCGTTGGGCTTCAACTAGACTATCACCCTGCCGCTGGGCAGTACAGCTCCCCAGCATCACGGGTATGGAACCAATTATCACTTCACAGCCTTTTTTTTTTTTTTTTTTCCTGCTTGGTGTGTGGCCTCTTTCTGTACTCTAGATTTTATGCTCTCCCCATCATTTTCTGTTTTCGGTTTCCTGGTCCAAACTTTACTGCCACTGACAACTGGAGCAGCCTTTGAATTTGGGGCACCATGCTTCTGCACAGGTTAAAGTTTCAATATTTGAGGATTCTGACTTGCATGAAAGCCATTCCGTCTACCCCTCTGTGACTTTGGCACCTGCCATCGAGAAACGGCTAAATGGCGACGACCAATTCCTTGTGCTGTTTGGCATTCAACATTCGTGCAGGTTCCTGAGTCAGCATGATCAATGCGGTATCGAAATTGAGCTACAATAGCCGCATCTTCTTCGGTAATCAGGGGCTGGAAAGGTTCAAGAAATGAGGAAACATGCTCTGTCAGCGTCTCTAGGATGTTTGAACTGGATTCAGATGCAGCTGGACCACTGGACATTTCAGCAGGTGGACTGTCCAGTGCATCAGACAGGTTGTCCTCTAAATATGCCTTCTCCCCATTTGCTTGTTCTTTTGATTTTTGTTCCTTCTGCCAAAGCTTTTTTCTGTCTTTCCCTTTCCAACAGCTCAGCTCGCCTATAATTTCAAAAGTAAAAATGAAATAAAAAGACCTTGATTTCTGCGACTAACATGTCCATGAATTTTGTTCGCCAATCAATTACCAGAGACATATTCGTGTGCACCGCCAGTCTCTTAAAGTTGACAGGGTTTCCATTTTATTTGATTCTAGTTATCTAATTCTGTAGGCAATTTTTCCTTAGGTTTGGTTGATTAGTTCTTCAAATTTTGTGACATTCCATTGGTGTAACCTAATTGTTATTTTTCTTTCCATTTCACATTTGTTCGATTCTTATTTCTCCCTCTACTGCCATCGCTGATACTGATTGCACCTCTTGTGGGAGTCTCACAAAAATAGGGATCTATTGGGAGCATTTTGGGACAAGGTAACTATTTTCCTAGTTGTTCAAAGTTTTTTTGCCGTTAGTGTGGTGCCAAAATACTTGGCTTAGACGTTTAGAGCAACATATAGCCATTTACAACCCTAAATAAACCCAAACACCTACTTACATAAATTGACACATATTTTCAAGACTCATTATTGGCCCTAGTAGCCGCCTGAGCAAAGGCAACAAGAAGCTCGGAGATTTTGAGCAACTGTATATGTTCAAAGGCATCCTTTGTTTCCTTTATGGGGCGTGTCGACCACTTTTCAAAGCATGAACAGAATCATCTACCCCAATAAACTGGTATATGCGTGAGCCAAGACCATTCCAATGCTATAGAGAATGCATTCTCCCTTACATAACATTGTTAAATATTGGACCATTAGAAATTTTGCTAGTACCTGGCTGATCTAAGGCATAAAGTAATTGAATCCCCTGCATTGGGTTGTCCCTTGTCCTTGGAAAAGAAAG
This sequence comes from Vitellaria paradoxa, assembly GCA_019916065.1. Taxonomy (NCBI): domain Eukaryota; kingdom Viridiplantae; phylum Streptophyta; class Magnoliopsida; order Ericales; family Sapotaceae; genus Vitellaria; species Vitellaria paradoxa. The sequence goes on from CM034240.1 coordinate 3,725,496, forward strand.
AAAAGGTTCTCTCCCTATTGCCTGTCTGATAAAAGTATCAACAGAATCATTTCTCTCATCTGATTTCATCGCATCCGATCTGCTAATGGCCCGTAGTTTCGCAACTGGCATCTATGCTTTGATAAACATTGGCACATAAAATGGCACTGAAAATATTTACAATACAACAAAAATAGAAACAAATAAGAATACTAAGAAAATTAAAAGATAATTAATAGACTAAAAGACCTCAATGAACAGAAGCATGGGGGGAAATCTTAATTGAGATAACAACCTGAAGATCTCCAAACACTCCATTCAATCCCCCCCCCCCAACAAAAAAAAAAAAAGAACTGTTGAAGATAATCCTTGTACCTTATCTGTTTATTTTGAATTACATTAGCAAAGAAGAGATTCCAATAGCTTGTGTCAAAATAATTCAAGATTAAGGAGAGACAAAAGATCAAACTTAAAACTGCTTCCCCTAGATGTTTATCCGTTGGGTTAATACAGAATAATTTACTCACTATTCCTTAATATACAGTAAACTAGTCCATGAGCCAGAGGAGTATCAATGATTAACTATCACAGCCTGTATCAATTGTATCAAATATTAGCTGCTTCCAACTGTCTTAGGATATTCCTTATCCTAATTTTTTTTTTCGAAGGTAATAATTCCTTGTCCTCACAACAAGCAGATCCATCATTTTTTTTTTCTTGGCAAGAAACATTACTTATTTATTTACTTCCCCCTCCATGGGAAGACAATGTGCCCGCCCTCGCCCGCGCCGGGGGGGGGGGGTGAGATATGTTTATACATATAGAAAATAGATTCCATGTATTCCACAGCAAGAATTCTTGTGCTAGAAACTCAGTGTATAAAGCCTCTAACTTTCAGAATTATTCCCTGTTACCAACTTTGTTGGTGATATTTGTGATCAAGACACAAGTTATATGCACCCATGCACGAGGTTATGCACACAAATGATAATGCTGTTCGCTACCACATTGTAAGCCTGTCAAGATGAAATTCCCAATTGAGAATGGGAAACAATGAACTTTAAATTTATGCTTGAGTTTCCAACGCCCTCCCAATTCTATAAACCAAACAAACAATAGATCCAGTCTGTATTAATTAAAAGGAAGAAGAACAGCTGGAGCAATTAACAAACAAATTTCCTTCCACTTTCAACAGTTTTCTCACAGTAAATAAATATATGGATAGATAAAATACAAACAAATTGGTAATGCAAAAGAGTTCAACTTCACATTCAACTACTTCTGCAAAAAGTAACATTTGCTGCACCGAACGAAGATAACTACACATGATTCAGCATCGAAAACCTCTTCGCCATTCAATGAAAAAATAAAATAAAATAAAAAAGTAAACATGAAGAAGAAGCAAACACCGTGCGGATCATAAAAAATTTCAAGGTACGGGGAAGGTGGAAACTAAACGAGTCTATGAAAGTATAGAATGAGGATGCTGGGGTTTGAAGCCACGTGATCCAACTGAACGTTGAAAGAGCCATAGGAGTGAACACTAACAGAATGGACGTATCAGTGCGGGATGTAAAAGCGAGATCGCCAGCGATCGGACGAGAGGCTTTACAGCAGAAAATGTGCTCGTAATACACGAGCAGCGATCGGCAAGGAAGAGAGAAAATAATATATGAAGGCAGAAAAGAAGCCCTTTTTGGTAAGTTAGGAAACTAGAATTTTTATGTGTGTGTGTGTATATATATATATATATATATAAACGAATTCACTCTGTTGGGAATTAGTAAAGGATTTGTGAGGAAAAAAAAAAAATCTTTCTATGAGTTTGAAGCAATTATCTAACTTTTGCAGATTAGAAATAAGATAAATAAATAAATTTTAAACTATAATGGTCCTAGAAAAAATGACCATCTGTTTGGGTGCATGTATTATTATATTAGAGATTATATATAGTGTGTGTGATTATTCTTTTATTTATATTAATTAAACTTTTTAAATTTGTAAAATGGCTTAGGTATTATTTGGAGTGTCAATCTTTTACAAAAACGAAAAAATAAAATAAAAAGTAAGTAAATTTTAAAGTGTTGATTGCTTGGTATATTTTTCAAAAAGTATAAAAAATAATTAAAAAAATATAAAAATAATAATTTCAAATTTACTTTCACCCAAATACTCAAATAGATCTTTTTTTTTTTTTCAATTCAACTATCCAACTCAGTCTCATCAAAAATATTATAATACAAAAAATAAATAAATAAAAGAAAAGATAGTAATAAGACGCCTTACGTATATTTTATTTTTATTTATTCAATCAAAAATTAAGAGAATAAAAGAAAAGATCGTAATAAGACGCCTTACATATATTTTATTTTTATTTATTCAATCAAAAATCAAGAGAATTCTAAAACGTGAACTTTTAAATGGATTTAAAAAAATTAAAAATTAAAATTTTAAATATATAAAAATTGAACACTAGTACAACCGGAGTGCAATAAAAATTAACGTAATTAAAATTTTAAATTGTCAATTAGTTAAAATAGATCTATTTTTAGTGTAAAAAAAATCATTTTCTAAAAACATTCTCAAGTTTTTAATATAAATAGATAATTTCATTTTCGCTTTATTCTATTTTCAATTCCATGGATCCAAGTACAACAGTCAATTTTCATTACAGAAATAGCAATTTCATAATTTCGCTTTCCACTGTATATATATTGACACGGCCTCAAATTTTAGTTTCTGATTTATTTGTTTATTTTGCTTTAATTTGCTTTCACATGCCAGAAGGCCCAAACCATGCTAATTAACCACGCGATTGAAACATGTAATCATTGCTTTCAATATAGGTTATCTTTAATCAACATTGTTGAGAAAAACACACTCTCTCTCTCAATTTTGATGGTTTTAAAAATCCAACGTTAACATATTCATATTCAAATGTTTCGATTACCATTATACTTCATATTTTTTTTCATTACATTTCTTATTTTCCGTATTCATATTCAAATATTTCGATTATCATTATACTCTCCATTTTTTTTCATTACATTTCTTATTTTCCGTTACTGTTACGCCGGCTGTTACCGTTTTTTAAAACCATTATAAATCAGCTGATAAGCTTAAACTAGGAAATAAAACATATTTCTTGTAAATTCGTGTATAATTTTTACATTTCCGCATTGATGTTGAACCTTGATTCTGGTATAATGAACCCACCTATTTTAATGCATAAAATAAAATGATACAATATGTATCTAACTATGTATATATAATAAGACCAAGTTTCAGGAGTGTTGCTGCCGCCACTCTTGAATTGCATAGGAAAGGGCGTGGTTGGGGAGAAGATCACAGTGGTCAAGCTTAAGGTTTGTCATTGGTGAAGTCTCGTGGCCGCTATTCAACCATCCCTTTATCGCATCTGCTTCATACGTAAAACCATCTGCTGCTATGTGTGGATCTTTCATGACTTCCTGCGAAAAACATTTTGACAAGCAACATAAATTAGAGCATGATACAGCAGAAATCATAGTTTCATTAAATCAGTATCAACCACTCTTAACAGCTTTATATTTCGATGTATAAAAATGGATTGTTCTCATTCAAACGTTTGATTCAAAATCTAAGCCATGCCAATGCACAAATTTTCAGAACGCACACGATTGGTACCTGGAAAATGGGACAGACAAAATGAGAGGGAATTCGGCGAGGCCCCTTGGAGTCTAAATAAGAAGTAGTGCATTTTTTCCTCATCTGTTCAATTGCAATCCATACTTCTGACGCGAGGTCTGGCCGATTCTTCCGCTTATCTTCACAGCACCTCAATGCCAAGCGAGCTAAGTTTTTCGCTTGCTCTGGTGGCCACTCCCCAGCAGTAAGGTCCAGCACTGTGCTAAATTTCTCTTTTTCTAGTGCGCATTTCACATCCTTCACTACCCCCACAGCTGGTCTTCCAGTTAGAAGTCGTAAGAGCACCACTCCAAATGAGTACACATCGGACTCCACAGCAAGTTCTCCTGCCTCAAGAAATTCTGGGTCCACATATGCCAAGGCCTCAGGGTTTCTTTTATTACATAATATGATCGTGTAAGTTCGATGCTGATCTTGGGGAATCAAATGACAGATACCCGTGTCACAAAGTTTGCTGACAAAGTTGGGATCAATAAGGACCTTTGAGGGTTTTAAGTTCCCATGAATCATACATGGCCTGTTGGAGTGGATGAAAATAAGGGCAGAGCATATCTCACTCGCAATTTTGGTTCGAGTTTGCCATGAAAGAGGGGGAGTTTTTTTTCCCTGGCATGCAAGTCGATCCTCAAGGCTGCCATTTTCAATGTACTCATAGATAAGTGACCTTGACTCTGGACAGGTTCCAATCAAGTTTACAAGGTTTGGATGCCGCACCCTACTCAAAAACCGTGCCTGTATTGAAATAAACAGAAGTGATTGCAGTTAAAAGGAGACTTTGTCAAGTAAAACACAAGCTACCTAGGCATTTTCCTTGTTTTTTACCAATATCATTCAAATTTGACAACTCAATATTGAATCAGAGGTATATGGCATAAAGCAAATCTTACATCTGGGTTTACAGGCAATAATATTCGCATATAACTTGGAATCAAACTACCCAATCAGAATAAACTAAAAAGTATGCATTTTTTATTATAAAGAATTTAATACCACCAAGGACACTCATTTTGTTGTTCATTCCCTGAAAAAATACTTTACACTTGGAAATTGTTCTCTTCGATTCATGCCAATTGCATCATCCAAAAAAGAAAAAAAATGACCAAAAAAGGGAGAAAAAAAACAGAAACAAGAGTTTTAAAAAAAAATGTCCTTTTTAGCTACTGGGGACAACAGCAGCAGTGACCTAGCAAAAAAAAAAAAAAACCAAGACAACAGCAGCAGTGTGGCAAGTAGTGCAATTTATAGGAGAAAACAAGCCAAGTAATTACAATCACTAATAATAATAATAATAATAATAACAATAACAAAAACAACAACAACAACAGCACAGTGTGTAATCTCTTAGGCGAGATATATGACAAGAAGTACTGTGAATACAATTCACATAGCAATAACTGAATGTAAAATTATTTTGGAAATATATTCAAGCTGGCATGAATGGTGATAGACAATAGTTGTACAGTGCCACAGGAGAAATTTTCAAGTAAATGTTCTTTCAATATAGTTACTTTCGTTTTAGTAAAATCTCACCGTACATGATTTTATAGAGACATCAATGCAGCCTTAATTAACTTAAAAACCAAACCTAGCAATCGGATACTCAGAAAAAATAAGATTTCTGAATCCTAATATAATACGATATAACTATAAAACAGCCAATTAAAACAATTATTAATTCAATTATATCAAGACTTATTCCAGTCTCCATCAATAGTAAAAGAGGTAGATAATGTATGTTTAAACCACAGCTATAGCATTTAGATTTATTTAGCAAGCCACCATATTGTTGGCGACTCAAACCTCTAAATGCTTGCAGCTCTACCTTAAAAAGGAAGAAATGAATAAACCTAATTATGATTCAAGTTTATTGTGCACCAAAATGTAAGCTTTACCGCGGTCAAGCAAACATTTGGATGCATATTCATTACGTTAAGATTCTTGGTATTCACCTTATTTTCAAATTCCACAGGGCCTTGAGAACCATGAGAGGGTAGCATCTTTATAGCAACCTTTAGATGGTGAAGAAGCCCCTTGTAAACACTACCATACCTTCCATCTCCAATCTTCCAGGACGGGTCAAAATCCCGAGTTGCCTCATTAATCTGCCAAAAAGAGAATGCAAAGAATTGTACCCTGCACAAGTTTGCAGCATCCCCTTTTACCAATTTCCTCAATCCATCGACTTCTTGAATCGCATTATCACGCTCTATCCATAGCTTATCCCGTTTTTCTTTAAAAATTATCAATAGGTTTGCGGCTTGAATGATCTTCTCCTCCAACTCCTCCTCCGTGGCATGAGACTTCATAAGCTGGCTCTCTAGCACTGGCTTCTGTTCACAGATCATCCGGAGTTCTTGTGTGTGTCGATCATGCTGATTCCTCATCCTTTCTAGTTCTAGCCTGCGTCTGGCCAGGACTTCCTCCATTTCTTCTCTTTTCTGGATCTCCTTCATACATAAACTTTCTAATTCTTCAGCCTGTATAAGGTACAGTAACAGAGGAGTTATACTGGGGGGAAAAAATCCAATCATTTATAGCATCCATTACAAAGTAAGAGATGCTTGCGTAAAGAAAATGCATTATTTTCTGCATTTCTTTTTTCAACTTAACCATACTGGCAAAGCTTATTTTGAGACATATAAATTAACATTGAATGTCATTTATCAAGGCAAAGTTTATAGCTGCTGTTGTTTATCTGCATCCAGAAGGTAAAACTCTTTGCTGTAACTGTACGAAGCACTTGGACTCAAATTGTTTTTGGACCAATCAAACTGCACGGAGAGCAAGGGAGATAGTAGATCTAACAATCAGCAGTCTCTGCTTCCAGAGAAGTAATACTTCAGACTTTACAGGACGAACAATTTCATCGTGCTGCAGCAATGGCTAAAAGATGGGAGGGCACGAGCGAAAGTGTAAAAAGCAAAGCAGGAAACGTTTTACCTTGCCTGTGGCCTCCATTGCATCTTCTTCAGCTTTCCATCGCCTCAATGACTCTTCAAATGTTTTTTGCCTTGAGTTTTCAGCATCAATCTTCGCATGCTCTAGCTTATCATAAATTCCAAAACTTGCTTGTCCATCGGATTTTTCTTCCTAACAAATTTAAGAATTTGCAAAATAATCAAAAGATTTAAACTGGAAAGGCTTGGATAATTCACTCAAGGGAATACAATCAAACCTACAATTAAATCCATGTATAAGTTCTGAAATCAAGATCAGTCTCCTCAAGTCATTTGTTATACAGAATTCTCAATCAGCATACTGTACTCAATTTAGCCTTTTCCCAATTAAATGGGGCTGACTACATGAATTTTTATTTTATTTTTTCTCATTCTACTCATTAAAGGGCAATTTCCTCCGTTAATCCACATCGGCTCATGTCTTTCTTTATTGTTTCTATTTACGTTAGTTTGCCCTCTCTCATTATCTACGATTTCAATATTATCACTACAAATCTCCATTGTATATAGCCAAACCACCTTAACTGATTTTCTCTCAATTTATCTTAAATTGATGCTACCTCTAACCTTTCATGAATCCTGTCATTCCTAATATTCACTTTTCTCATTTTACCACATATCCACCTTGGCATTCTCATCTTTGTTCCATTCATTTTATTAATTTTCCCAAATGGTAGTTCAAATATGGTTCCCCAAATAATTTCTGTGAAAAAATGGTGTATATACAAGCAAAATAATAGATGATGGCTGATCAAGACAGTCTTGGGACTCATGCAACAAGGAAAAAAATGAATCATCCCCTTTCATCTCATGCAGCAACAAGGGGTTTGGTTGTTAAGTACAAACCACTTTGTCCACTGGCTTGGTTGAATGCATCAAAACCTTAGAAGTGAACACCCTCAACATCCCCTGCAGTTCATCAGAATCTTCCTCCGCATCAGCATGATTCTGTGGTAATTTTGTGCCACTGCTACCAGACAATACCATGATGCTTTCCACACGGGAGCTAGCATCGCTACATCTTGCCCTGCAAAATATGGTCAGTGTAAATAAAGATTAAGTTCACAAAACTAATTCTTTGTCTTTAAAAACTTATATGGGGAAGCAACCAAATGTGAAATGGCTGGAACTCTGGAGGATTAGCCAGTAAAAGAGATGAGATGACCAAAAAGATGTTTGGTACTCAGTTTCCCTTTAAGATCTTATATTGGTGTGGACCCTAAAAGATAAAGTGAGTGACGACTCCAACTCAGTGAAAGCCTGGGTGTTCCAATGTAAATTGCACTATAATAGGTGCAATTCTATTTCTATGGGGTGTTCTGCCATGTGGCACTAATTCAAACACACTGTAGATCAATATACACCATCAAAGCATGTCGTGACGAAGCTGATTGAAATAGGCCAATCAACTTACTTTTGCACATTTGGTGATATGAATACTTCTGTTGGAAAAACGTATCAAAGGAGAAGAAAGGGAGTGGTTAACAGCTGAAAGGGAGGAGAAAAATCAGGGTAATTAACAGCTGAAAGGGAGGAAAAAAATCAGGGTAATTAACAGCTAAAAGGGAGGAGAAAAATTAGGAGGATTTGATTAAGAAATTGCTGGCATAAGGAGTAGTTATTTTTTGAAAGTTTCTTTCCTGATTTTATGTTATTTCTTTCCTATTAGAGTCCCACCCTAATAAGAGACCTAATTAGGGTGGAGTTGTTATTTCTTTCCTTGTTCAACACTTATGTATTCTGCCTCTATAATGGCAGCTTTATCATTGAATAAAGGAGGCAATCAGATTATCAAAATTTAGTGTTTTTTTTTTCAGCTGTAGATTTTCGGCTAGCTCTATCAAGAGCTAGCTAACCCTTTCTCAACATAGGTTCTTCCTCCAAAAGGAAGAACACCAACAAGGGAAGAAAGGCGGACTTCCCTCTTAATTGTCCATTGACAAGATCATATGTAGACTAGCGTTTTATTGAGATAGAGGAAAAATTTAATGGCCTGATTCAGATGATGGAAAGGCTTGGCTAGGAGAGGAGCAGGGAAGAGCCGAGAGGGGCAGAAAGCAGCAATAGGGCAATGCCATCTAGGGGAAAAGAAGGACATGAAGGAAGATCAGGATCCCACACAGTGCCACGTTATTCCAAGATGGAATTTCCCACAAACGATGGCTCTGAAAATCCATTGGTGTGGTTCCATAGATGTGAGCAAATTTTTTGGCTCAAAGAACGCCAAAAGAGGAGAAGGTGAGACTGGTGGCTTTCCACTTGACTAGGCAAGCGCAATTGTAGTACTTTCAAGGGAGTTCGGGCAACAAGGGATCAGCTGCAAGTTCCAACAGCGTGGGAACACCTCCTATAAGGAGACTTACTCGAGTTGAGATGACAGAAAAAAGAGAGAAAGGCCTATGTTACAACTGTGATGAGTTGTACACAACAGGACATAGGTGCAAAAAGCTATGTTGGATAGAAGTAGTGCAAGAAGAAGAAGAAACAAAGGAGGAAGAGGAGACCGACGAGCCAGAAATTTCACTACATGCCATGACGGGAACAAATAGCACTCAAATCATGCAAGTCAAAGCTGAAATTAATGAATGGCTCGGGAAGTACTCATAATTTCATAGGCGATAAAGTGGTTTAACAGCTTGGGCTGGTTATGAAGGGAAAATGAGGGTTGAATGTGGCAATAGCTAATGGAGCAAAAATACTAAGCCAAGGGATGTGCAAAGGGGTAACCTTTAAGGTTAATGATGAATTATATTGTGCTGATCTTTATGTTATACTTTTGGTGGAATTTGATGTAGTTTTAGGGGTTAAATGGCTGCAAACACTAGGCCCTATAGTATGGGATTTTTTTACACTTACTATGAGTTTTAATGTGGAAGGGAGGAGCTTTCAGTGGCAAGGACATGTACAACAAATCAAGCCGAGACTGCATATGGTGTAGGGGTAGCGGCTAAAGCAAGCCGAATTGCACCAACTTCTTGAGGAAAATTCTGTCTTGTTTCAAAAACCAACCAGCCTCCCTACTATTAGGAATTGTGACCATCGAATCACTCTCATCCCAGGGACAGGACCAGTGGTGGTAAGACTGTATAGTTATCTTTTTTTGCAGAAAGAGGCGATTGAAAGACAATGTGATGAGATGCTAAAGCAAGGGATCATCCGACCCAGTAGATCCCCATTCTCCTCACCTGTACTGCTAGTTCGAAAGAAAGAAGGAACGTGGAGATTTTGTGTTGACTATTGTGCCTTGAATGATCAAACAGTGAAAGACAAATTTCCTATTTCGGTGGTGGATGAACTATTGGATGAATTACGTGGGGCAAAGTTTTTCACTAAGTTGGATTTGAGGTCAGGTTACCACCAGATACGGATCGATAAAGAGGATGTGGAGAAGACCACGTTTAGAACTCATCATGGTCACTTTGAGTTCTTGGTTATGCCTTTCAGGTTGACCAACGCTCCATCGAATTTTCAAGCCCTAATGAATGAGGTATTTCATTCTCTCAGGCGATTCGTTTTGGTTTTCTTCGATGACATTTTGATCTATACTAGGACATGGGCGGAACATATGCAGCATATTTGAGCAGTTTTTAATTCATTACTTTCCCACCACTTATTTTTGAAGAGATCAAAGTGTTCATTTGGGGAAACCCAGCTGGCATATTTAGGACATATAATCCATGGTGCAGGTGTGTCTGCCGATGCTAGTAAGATCCAGGCAGTGGTGGATTGGCCTACCCCCCACTTAGTTAAAGCTATAAAAGGATTTCTAGGATTAGCAAGATACTACAGGAAATTTATTTGAGATTATGGGCAGATAGCAGCTCCCCTCACAAGCTTGTCGAAGAAGAATTCCTTCAATTGGAATGAGAAAGCCAAGATAGCCTTCAACAATTTGAAGAACGCTTTAGCAACTGCTCCAATTCTACAACCACCAAATTCTGAAGAGAAGTTTGTGGTGGAGTGTGACGCTTCAAGGTGCGGGATTGGAGCAGTACTCCAACAGCAAAGCCATCCAATCACTTTCTTTAGCCACAAGTTAGCCCCCCGCCACTTCAAACTTGTAGCATACGAAAGAGAGCTGATAGGACTTGCTAAGGCCATTTCACATTGAAGACCATACCTAGGGGGGAGGGCATTCCTGATTAGGACTAATCATTACAGTCTTAAATTTCTCCTAGAACAAAGGCTAACAACTTCTCCCCAACAACATTGGATGAGTAAATTGCTTGGTTATGATTTCAAGGTGGAATACAAGGCTGGGAAACTTAATGTTGCAGTTGATGCATTATCTAGAAAAGATGAGGATGAAGGACAGCTGAATGCATTGTCACAGCCAAAAATTGCATTATTTAAAGCAATTAAGAAGGAGGTTGCCAATGTAGAAGAATTGCAGCACCTATATAAGTGGCTTGCACAGCAAGCAAGGAGGGGCTGACTGGAGAGTGAATGATAGCTTGATTTTCTACACTGACTAGGTGTATTTATTGCCCACTTCACCTCTAATTCAAATGGTCCTAAGTCATCTTCACAATATGGCACATGAAGGGATGCAAAAGACATTAGAAAGAGTGAAGGGAGACTTCTTTTGGAAAGGGATGAAAGGTGCAGTGAAGGATTTTGTGTAGAAGTGTTTGGTATGTCAGCAAAATAAATGGGAAAACCTTCACCCAGCAAGTCTACTTCAGCCCCTACAAGTCCCAAGTAGTGTTTGGGCAAATATTTCCATGGATTTCATAGATGGGCATCCAAAAGTGGGAGGTAAATCTGTCTTATTAGTGGAGGTGGATAGATTCTCAAAATATGCTCACTTTATGCCTCTCACTCATCCTTATTCTGCTATTAGTGTGGCTTATGCATTCCTTGAAAGTATCTTTTGCCTACATGGTCTTCCTGAATCTACTGTATCTGATAGGGATTTGGTTTTTACTAGCTTATTTTGGAAGGTGCTTTTCCGTTTGAGTGGTACCAAATTGGCCTTATCAACCTCAGACTGATGGACAAACTGAGGTGGTCAACAGAACAATTGAAATGCATTTGCGGTGTTTTGTAGGGGATAGGCCAAAATCTTGGGTGGATTGGTTACCATGGGCAGAATATTGTTATAATACTTCCTACCATTCTTCACTTCATACTACTCCTTTTAAAGTGGTTTATGATAGGGAGCCACCCCGCCTGTTGTCTTATGTGGAAGGAAACACACTGAAATCAGGTTGTGCTTAGTGCAAGCACGGCAGAGAATGAAGCATTTTCATGATACTAAGAGGAGGGAGTTGTCTTTTGAACCGGGAACTTGGGTGCGGTTGAAGCTCCAACCCTACCGCCAGCTGAGTGCTGCAAAACACAAGTTTCACAAGCTTGCTTCTAAATTTTATGGACCTTTCAAGATTCTGGAGAATATAGGAGTTGTTGCCTATCGCTTGGAATTGCCCCCAGAGAGTCGTATTCATGATGTCTTTCATATCTCCTTGTTGAAGGAATTCAAGGGTACTCCTCTCACCTTTATTCCTTCCTTACTGCCAATCAAGGAAGGCAAAAATGTGCCAAGTCCACAACAACTTGTGAAGTCACAGTGGAACAAAGGCCGAAGGGAGTTACTGATCCAGTGGGTAGGTTCCTCAGTTGAAGATGCTATTTGGGAGGAATTAAGGACTTTAAACAAGCTTATCCAGAGTTCGAGCTTGAAGGCAAGCTCGATGTCGAGGAGGGGAGTGATGATATGGAAGCTTTTGTTGAAAAAACATATCAAAGGAGAAGGAAGGGGGTGGTTAAGGCTGAAAGAGAGGAGAAAAATTAGGGTAATTAACAGCTGAAAGGGAGGAGAAAAATTAGGAGGATTTGATTAAGGAATTGCTGGCATAAGGAATAGTTATTTTTTGAAAGTTTCTTTCCTGATTTTATGTTATTTCTTTCCTATTAGAGTCCCACCCTAATAGGAGACCTAATTAGGGTGGAGTTGTTATTTCTTTTCTTGTTCAACACTTATGTATTCTACCTATATAATGGCAGCTTTATCATTAAATAAAGGAGGCAACCAGATTATCAAAATTTAGTGTTTTTTTTTTTAGCTGTAGATTTTCAGCTAGCTCTATCAAGAGCTAGCTAACCCTTTCTCGACATAGGTTCTTCCTCCAAAAGGAAGAACACCAACAAGGGAAGAGAGCTGGACTTCCCTTTTAATCATCCAGTGATAAGATCATATGCTAGGGCCCTTACCATTTGGCTTATATGATCAGACCAACTCGTTGGTCCTGAACATCCTACCAATGGGCCACCATTAAGATCACATGCTTAAAAATCTATTTGAGTTATGAAGAGAAGATTTTCACCTGTTTGTTAACAATATAATTAGAAATAACAGTAAGGAGTAAAACCACAAGTCCAGAATATTTTGATCAAATGTGAACCAGAGGCCATTTCTAACTCCATGATAACAAGCAAAAAATATTAAATTCCAAATCCTAACAAATTGGAATTGACCAAAAAATGCTTGGAAACATTATTTGTGACACAATAGGCCAAATAAATAAATAATGTATAAGCATATTTAAGTTGAAAACAAAAAATATATATTTAAAATGTTCAACATGCCTAGTATAGATTAGACATCCATTGCAAGTAAACCAAATATGACAAGAAGCTTGTGCTTGCTGGCAAACAAAGATTGCTTTCCTGGACTTGAGCTTGGACAATTTCCTGAAGATTACACATTTGATGAGTTTAGTTTAGTAGCAGAAAATGAAAAAATAGAAAACTAGAAAAAGAAAAGAGAATGCAAAGTACTTTCATTCTAAAACTTGCATGTGTTAACAAGTGTGATTTTCAACCAAAATTCTAAACTATCGCAATTAGGGGTGCACCATCAAACCAAACCAATACTTTTGGTTCAATTTGGTTTGGTTTTTTGAATCAACGGTTCGGTTACAGTCTAAAAATTTAGAAAATCAAACAGTTCAGTTTAGCTTATGGTTTGAGGGGTTGGTTAACCAAACCCAGCCAATACTACTAATATATATTATATAACATGTTAGACATATAGGTTTTTTTTAAAAAAAGAAAACATAAAAAATACTACATTTTGGGATATGTTATAATTATGGAATTGGATTTGTAAAATAATTAATTTGAAACAATGTTTTTTAACCTTTTATTTAAAGAATTAAGTCATTTTAACTCCAGACTCTACATTCAAATTGCCTTTCTTTTTATCTTTTTTTTTTAGGACAAGCAAGAATATTTGTGCATGTGTGCGTGCATGTGTCTATGCTTTGTGAACTATCAAGCTAAACTTAGCAATAAAGTCTATGTATACATATTTCTTGTCCTATAATACCGTCAAACCAAACTGAAATTAGTGGTTCAATTTAGTTCAGATTCTTAAATGAATGGTTTTGTTACGGTTTTTAAATTTTCCAAACTGATAACTTGCAATTCAATTTAGGTTTTAGCGTCAAACCAAACCATCCTTATAGCATACCCCAAATTGCAATTAGTATGCTAGAATCCTAATTCTAGTACAAAGGATGTACCGATGTACATAACAATTACATAGCTTCATGTATATAGTAGGACCCATTTCCTAACATATTAAGGTTTTTGACATAATCAATGCATTAACATTGCATAAGAGCTTCTATTCTAGGAGATTTTGGGTTAAAGTCTTGTTATTTGTGTTTGTTTTCCCCTTTATTCTTCTGGTACGTGGAAGTCCGCAGCCGCTACCCCGTACTGGGGTGCGCACAATTGTGAACAAATTTGTTGGTGTGTGCTTCTTTTTATTTTTTATTTTTTTGGCACTACCAATCAACGTCCGCAATGAGGTTACACATGAAAGGGAGTATTAGGTAAATTCATATCCACAATTGAGCCCATTTCCTAACAACTCTAGATTTGGAGATAATTGGTGATCTAACATCTAGTTCTAGAAGATTACAGATTCAAATATTTAAATCTGCGCAGTTCTTTGTTATGGTTGTTGTTGTGCACTCTATTTTGCATGTGTTGTTTACCCATTTTAGTTTATTTTGTTTGCCACCTTACGTGAAAGATGGGATCAGACATGAGAATGAGTGTTAACGTATATTGTTGTGATCGTTTCATACCAACTTAAACTTTTATGACAACTGGGGAATATTAGAGCTCCAGTTCCTAGAGTTCCACTTTCTAGGTTCAAATTTTATTATTTGTAATTATTTCATCATTCACTTTTATCTATGTTGTTCTATTTCTGTTAGTGTGCCTTATAAGGTACAGTTTGGTTGCCTTTCCTACATACATACAAGTTGAGATTGCACATAAGGGGAGTGTTAAATAACTTTATATACAACCCTAGAAACTTTATGTAGAATCTATAACAAGTAAATCCCTAAAAAATTCATTCATCCTACCTTTAAGATCTTAAATTTACAATTCAAAGAAGCCTAAGAAGGTATAAACCTGAAACCCCTTTTAATTAACTCAATTATTTTAATGCTTTTAAGTGATCGCCACCTCTTTGCTGAAGCATACAAGAGCAAAAGAATAAATGTATGCAATTTTCTTTGTAAATTGATATTTTAAGATCTTACACTTGCAATCCAAAGAAGCTAAGAAAGTATTCCCCTCAGACCCCTTTTAATTAACTCAATTGTTTTGATGCATTGAAGTGATCACCATCTCTTTGATGAAGCATACAACAGAAAAAGAATAAATGTACGCAATTTTCTTTGTAAATTAACAATTTAGCTCTCAATTGTAATGTACCTCCACTTAATTTCTTGTCATTTTAAGTGTTTGCCATCACTTCATTTAGTATTCCCCCAATTTTATTTTATTTTCTTAATTTAGGTTACAGCCTCTAATTTTTAGCAGCTCCTGTAGGGGCTGTTAGAAAGACACCGTCAGAGACCTTTTTTTGTGACTTTTTTTTTTAACTGTTACATATAAAATATTATACTAACTAGATATTTCATACCTTGAGTAGTGCTTTTCTGCTGCTGCTCCCATGACAAGCCATCTGACATTGTGTTGAGCAATAATTTGTATAATCCCTTTCTCGACATTGTCCATTTCAATCCAAACTTTACTTGCCTGCACCTGCAGAGGTAGACCATAGATCTTTGAGAGAGTGGCTATAAATTTATTCCAGGAGTTCAGATGTGCTTCATCGGAAACCTTCCATAGCATTTTTTATTTTTTATTTTTGATAATTGAAACCTTCCATAAAAATGTGTAAAACCTTAATGAACCTCCAACCATGAAATTTAATCATAAACTTATAATAATTCAAATGTTCACAAAACAAAATTAAATGCAGTGTACAGCAGAAGCAATGCCATTTTGGTGGACTAGAATGGGAGGAATAATACCCCTCGTTGGCCTGTAATAAGAAGGTACTGGTCTAGAAGTTTATGCATCTCCTCCCTTTCAAGATCCACCCAGGCCTTAACCGCCTCTTGTTTCAGTTTGTTTACTGAGAAACTTCCGTCATCTGCAAAATAAACAAAGAAACAAGCATCTTATATATAATGGCATATATATGATTTGAAATGCATGATCAAAGCCATCAAAAAAATATATAGAAATAAGATAAATACAGCAGAAAGTTTCAAAAAGAAAGAATTAAATATCAATCCAAATTATTCCCACAAAGAGCTCTATCCTTTATCCATCCAATTGTTCTATAATAATCATGTAAATGAATAGTCTGGGGGTTGTGATTTCAATCTCAAACCCAAACTTCCATCGACATATATTCAATCCAGAACATAATTTCACACGTATCAAGGTCTTTAAATCCTATGAAAGTATTGATTTCCACAGCCGTAACTCAAATTAAAAATAAAAGAAATTTCTAGTAAACCAATCAATCTCTCAAAATTTGAGTGCATAAAGTCCATGAATTGAAGTCCAGAACCTACTGACTGCCTCCAAGCGTTCGGGCTGATGAACGTGTAGAAGACATATTTTACTCCCAGCAAAGCTCTGCAACGCCCACAACAGCGTTGATTTGCTCTCCTTCACATTCTTCCCCACCGCTACGAATACCGTGTTCTCGACATCACCCAACCCTTCCGCCTCGGTCGCGGCCTCTTCCTCGCCGCCCCCCATCCGTCCAGAGCTACCAAAACCTCCTAAAAAGAATCAGAATCTCCACATCCGCGCGGATACAAACACTGAAAATTTCAATTTCGTTGATCAAATTCTGAGATCTTATACCCAAATTCCCTGTGATTGTAACCCCAATCTTGTCTGATAGTCGGTTTGAAACTTTGGAGGTTAATAATATGCACAACCAGTAGATGAGGTTAATCAATGGGCATGTTGAAAGAATTTAGAAGCACTAGCTCCTTTTAAACAAAGTCATTTTCTAGTCGAAAAAGATGGAATTAGTGGCCTCTATTACTTTTTTACAAAGGAAGACTCCATGTGAGTTTGTGGAGGGGACACCAAAGCAGAGACAAAAGACGCGCCGTGGAACACCGAAACTTCTGCTCCCTTTAGCATCTTTTTCCCTTCAACTCTCACTCTCACAATAATTACTTTTCTTTTTTACGTCAGATTGCTCTAAAAATACATTAACTCTCCTTTATGAGTTGAATTAAACTCTAAAATTAATAAAAGCCCTTGGATTTAACTTGATTTGTTGTTCACAAGCTCAATTTAATTGGAGAAATCAAATTACATATTTACCCATTCAAATTACACAAATAACTACTTTCATATCATTGCCATGTAAACCACAAATTTGGTAAAATTGTAAAATTGATTAATTTTGTTGTCAAATTAATCTTTTGTATTTATTATTTGATCTAATCTCGTTCTTTTTAGTATGGATGATTTCGGCCTGTTTGGAAGTGGCAATAAACTCGCCTTGCAAGGGAATGAAATGTAGGAGGATTTCGAAGTCAAAAGTGGCCCGGTGGGTTGGTGACCCATTAGTTGCCCCACAGCATACGGGTCAATCCAATCTTGAAATTCCTCTTTCGGCCATAAGGTCGCTGAAATGATGAAAAATGTTGCTTAACCAAAATGATTAATACCCACAACTAAAAATTTTGTTATAAAAAGTAATTAGAATAATATGATATATTTGTGAGCAATGATTTCGGGTGTGTTTGAAATTGTATAAAAGTATATAAAATAAAATAAAATAAAATTATAAAAGTAAATGTCTCGTAATTCGTGTAGTGAGTGAGGAATTTAAATTTTATTGTCTCGTAATTCGTATTTGTAGAGATTTGTAGGATTTTATTTTATTTTGTGCAGCTCCAAACGGAAACTTTATATCGAGATGTCAAATTTTAGTCTAAAAAATTTTACAATCAAATGAGAAACTAACTTACACATTTATCTTATTATATTTATAATAAAAAGCTGGTATATATTTCAGATTATTATGTACTCGAAATATACAACAAAAATACTAACAACAAATAAAAAATTGTTCATAAAAAAAAAAAAAAAGAAAACACGAATTGTGAAATTTGTGATTCGTGAGATTTCACCTAAAGTAATAAAGAAGATATACCTCCACAACTTTATTATATTCCTTTCTCTTGATTTAATTTGAAAAAGATTAATATTGCAGCTGTTAATTTTTATTTTTTATTTTTTATCTTCTTTAGTATTATTTGATGATAGTATGTTTTGTATTAAATTTGAAATTTTAAAGTATTTAGATTAGTGATATTTTTATATGCTCAAATATTTTGGATGATTTAAATTTTGGACTAATTTTTTTAGTTTATTTTTTTTAGTAACAATGCGTGGTGAATTGATATTAGTGTTGATGGTAGTATTAATTAGGCTATCAATATTTTATAATATATATATATATATATAAATTCAAATTTTAGGGGTGGCATCCATGACTTATAATTTTTTACCCCAAAATTTATAGGCACTGTGACTTTTTTCCAAATATGAATATGACCTCATTGACCAACCCTAGTTTTGTGATTGTTTGTTGTCCAATCTATTAAAATAACAAATTCATAAAAATCTATTTTAATTACATTTTTACCACTTTTGAATCGTTGTAATTTTATTTTACGGTTTATTTTTCTAATTTAATAGTATTACTATACACTCATAGTTTTAAAAGTGTATATATTAACTCCTAAGTTATTAGAATAAGAATTATAATTATAATTAATATTTGTTAAGTTTAATTCATGTGTTGAAATTTTTCATGACCAAAAAAGACTTCGATTAGTTAGAGAGTTTGATTTCTAAAATTCAATGAGATTTGAATTACATTTTATTTCGTTGTATTGAGTTGTGGTCTTAATAGAATTTTGATTAATTTGTTTATTAAAATAAATTTTTTAGGAAAACCCATTATTTGTTTATTTATTAATAAGGTTGGTTAAAAAGTTTTTTATGTAGTTAAAAAGTTTTTTAATTTAATTTTAGGACTTGTATATTTAGACGCAAGTTAAGGTATCTTAAGTCTAAGTAACCAAAATAAATGCACATTCATTAAAGGCCAACAATGTTTATGAACTATGGATTCGGTTGACAGTGAATCGTTCTCTTAAAAGTGATGAATCACACATGTGAAAGGTGTCTGTATAATAAGATCAAGGTTCGATTGTGTAATACTAAAGAATCATATCAATCAAATTTTATAGTAGATTAGTTTTTATTCTTTATGTTTTAGCAATCTCGTTGAAATAATAATTTTAGAGTTTTATTAGAATAAAGAATAATCAAATGCAGAGAGATAGAAAGGAGGAAAAGAAAATTGAAAAAATAATTTAATTGAAAACTATTGCAATAAGGAGAAAATTAAATAAAGTTCATTTACCAGTAAAAGTAAACGATGAGATTTGTTATTTCTTTCAATTATAGAAACTTCAATGTGAAAGAGAAAGGGGGATAGTTTGTCTTTAATTCAATACCTAAGAAGCATATCCACGCAAGAATTGAAACCAAAATTTGTGTTAAGGAACTATAGAAAAAAAAATTAAAAATCATATTCAAATTGAAGAACAATTTAAACTTGAACAAAAATTAACCAATGGTGATTCAATGATTTCGTTGAAATCACAATCTCAAGGATTTATCAAAATAAAAAACAAATCATCCAATGCAAAGTGAATGCAAAGTGGAAGAAAGAAGGAAAAAAAATTGAAATAAGAATTTTCATTGAAAACTATTACAACGAAGAGAAAATAAAAGAAAATCGATTCACTGGTAGAAGCAATGATGAGATTTGTCAGAAGATTCAATGTGAAAGGAGGAGAAAGGAGTTTTTGAGAGAAAAGTTATCTTTAATGTTAAAGCTTGACATTTTTTTTTTTAATTTTCTTGTTAAATCATTGTGCATCATCTCTCTACTTTTTTTGGTATTAATGACTGATTATTTTATTGTCTGATTGTGTAATTAAGATTATTTAGATTGATAGCTCATTTTTTTTAATATTATTTATAAAATGATAGAATTGCCTCTGTGTTGATAAAGATTAAAAAATAGATAGAATTATAGGAGTTAGTTTTCAATGGTTTAAGTTTTTTTAGAAGAAATGTTTTTTAATTTTTAATAATTTTTTTATATTATCTCTTAAAAATATTTTAGGTACATTTTTCAAGTTTTCACTGAAATTTGAAAAGTGAATAAAAAGTTAAAAACACACAAAAAAAATAATTAAAAAAAAAAAACCTGAAAGCATTTAATAAAGAAATTAGATTTTAATTAGGGCTCATTTTTTGTTTGTTTTTCTAATTTTTATTTTCTATTTTTGTTTTCTATTTTTTGTTTTAAGTGTATTTATTATTTTGTGCTTTTGGAAGTAAGAAAAATAGTTAAAACGCATTTAATCACTTATATTTTCAAATTTTACTTTAGAAAATAAAAAATAAGTTTATACATGAAATGAAAAATAGTAAAAAGTCATTTTGAATGTTTTTAAGTTAAAATAAGAAAAATTTTAAAATAAAGACAATATAGTATTTTTTATTTCTTTATTTTTTAATTTTTAAAGTATAAAACATATACAATAAAAAAATAAAAAATAGAAAATAAAAAATCAAACTAAATGTTGCCATAATGATTAAAAATGAAAAATAATTGATAAGAGAGAGAGAGAGAAACACATTTTCCGCGCCAAAAACTCACTTCGAGATATTGCTCGCAATTTCGCAACCAACCCGTCTTCCTCCTCGTTTTGTTCTGACTGGTTGTTGGATTTCGTTCTCTCTCCAGCACTCAATCTCTCTTTCTAGCGATTCTCGGACATGAAAACATCTGAACTTCTAATACTACTAAACCGATCATGGACGCCTCAGAAACTTCGTCGTCTTCCGACACCCAAGTTGACGACAGCGAAGATATCCTAGCCGACGCCCTGAAAATCCCCGACTCCCATCGCGAATTGCGGATAAAAAATGACGCTCTCGTCGCCGAGCTCGAAGCTCTTCGCGACTCTTATCGCAAACTGCAAGCGAAGTCTGCGGCGATGGAAGAGAACATGGTCCTACTCGAGCAGCAAAAGGACGAAGCTCTGAAGCACAACACGGACCTTTCGAAGGCCATTGAAGAAGTCTCGGGGGAGAAAGATGCTCTTCGCGAGGAGCTTCGGGGACTCGGAGTCTCGTCGAGAGAGCGCGAGAACGAGTTAGAGATGAGGATTGACGAGGAATTGAAGGAGAAAGAAGGAATTAGGGGTGAACTCGAAGATTGTAGAGAGAGGATTAGGGAGTTACTCGACGAGAGGAGCGAGAAGATTAGGGTTTTTTCGGAGAAAATAGGAACGCTAAAATCGGTAAAGGATTGTTTGGTGAGGGTAATTGCAAGCGTTGATGAAGATAAAGTAGAAAGCTTTGTTGACGAAGGTGAGGAGATGAGAGGAGAAACGGAATCAGACGAGGAATTGAGGCCATTTTTTATTGAAATAAAGTTGGTTTCACAGCTTGCCAGCACGGTGGAGATGAAATTGAGTGAGTATCAAGAGATAAGGAAGAAGGAGACGAGGGAATTAGAGAACAGTGTTGTGAGCTTGACAGAGGAGAATCGGGACATCAACACCTTACTTAGAATTGCTTTGGTGGAAAAAGAGGCAGTGGAGAAGAGTCTGAACAAGCTTAAAGGGAACAATGAACAGAAGAGAGGGGGAGGGGCCATCTTGCAGATTGCAGAAAGAGGATTGCAAAGAGTCGGGTTTGGATTTATGATTGGGGCTGGAACAAATGAACCAGCACCAGAGAATTCAGGTTCTAACACGGGCAGTAAATCAGATGGCAGTGAATGCGAAGAGGAAGTTGTTAGTCTGGTATTACTCTGCTTCTCATTATGAGTTAATATGTTAGTAATACATAATCTTCTTGCCATGAAAAACCATTAACTTAATTTCTGTTGCTGTTCTTGCCAGGCCTCAACTGTGGAGAGGATAATGAAAAATTTGCGACTTGAAATCACCCAATTGAGGAGGTCATTGGAGGAATCTAGGTATTCATCAGCAAATTGAATTACTTCCTATTTTGCTTTCATGTTTTTACTGCATTATGTATATATCAATGATATCAATGTGGAAAGATAAAATTTAGATCTGACATGTTTAAGTGACATTGAATTAACCAAATGAATTTCTTGCCGTTGGATTTCTTGTGATTCTGGGAGACATTTTCTTGGGCTCTATAAAGGTTGAGATGAATACCATTAGTTATTAAAATGATCATATACTAGCATACTTTCTACTCCTGTACAAATATGTAGCTTTCCTTCCTAATCTCCACAGGTTACAATCGTTTCTGTTTGTTAGATTATAGAATATGAAGCAATGATCTTTGTTTTCTTCCTTTCCCTTCATCTTATTCTGTAGAGTCAAACATGGAACAGACATTGGTTTGAAGCACTGGGGAGATAATTTTCGGCAATGACAATGGCTCAAATTTTGTGAGAAGATTTGAAATGATTTAAATATAGAATATGGCTTCTCCATATGCAAATATGCTAAATAAAAAATAAGTAATAGAGAGACAACACATTGCTTTGGAGCATAGGGGAAGGGAAATTTTTCAGCAAAGACAATGACTCAACTTGAGAGAAGCTTTGAAATGCTTCTAATATAATAAATACATTTTTGTGTTAAAATCTAAAAACTATTGTTTCAGTTGAAATCTATTAACAAAAAGGGGTTAGAAGGAAAACCATCCTATATATGTGGGTGTTCTTCTTTTTTTTCTTTTTCCCCTTCCGGGGAGGGGTAGGAGTACTATATTTCTATGTACAGGTTTATTAACTTTTGGTTAACTATTCCGTTCCAGGTCAGACACTGAGCGCCTACAAAGTCTTACAGAGAAACAAGCTCAAAAAATTGCAGAAAATGAGCTATACATAAAAGAGCTGGAAGATAGAGAGACAATGTTATCTCAAAATGTAAGTGATTAGTTTTGCATAACTATTTGTGGCTACTTTATGGGCATTCCTTGGCATCCCATCTGTACTTTTTATCCATATATTTTCTTCTGTATTTTTGTCTCAAGGTTGAGGGACTCCTGGTGGAAATAAAGGAGACTGAAGAAGAAATTGCCAGATGGAGAGAAGCTTGTGAGTTGGAAGTGCAAGCTGGAAAGAATCTTGTTGAAGAACGTGACAAAGTGGTAGGAATTTTTTTATTAATAATATCAAGGTATTAACAAATTTAAATTACTTTCAACATTTTGCATATCTGCTAGTTATGTATTTGAAAAAGAAAAAAACACGATAAGTATTCTGCTCTTAGGAATTTTCAAACTACCAGGAAGATTCAGTGTTCAATTGATGTGTAAGAAACAAGTAGGCAACACGAGCACTTTTGAGGTCATGTTTTCATACTAAAATTAGCAGCTTCTCTCTTATCTCCCTCTAGATAATTTTACTTGTACACCATCCCTGATTATTAAAATATTTATCACTAAAATAAACCTGATTATCCTATGGACATGTGTATTTAGCACAATCCTTATTGTACTTTATGGGGCCATCCACATCTAGTGTCAGTTTTTCATTGAATTCATACATAATTTACATAGCAAACAGATGGTCAGTTTATGCAACTAATTAGTGGTCAATATGATAATTGGTTCTGGATCAGCCTCTCGGTTCACTTCCCTTTCCCTTTTTTGATGACAATCTAAACAAAATATGTAGTGACTCTTTTAATGGTATCCCACCTTTCCTCTGAAAGGTTGAAACCTATCAATTCAAACATAAGCTTAGTTTATCCAACATCAAAATTTCAGAGTAACATTTTAACCTTTAAATTCTAAATGGGTGCTAAATTCAAATGTCAAAAACGTTTGATACTCCGTTAGGTTTCAATTTTGAAGCAAGAATTGGAGAAAACGAAGACAGCTTTGGAAATATCAGATGGCAAACTAAAGCTGAAAGACGAACTTGCAGCTGCTGCAATGGCTGCCCAGGCAGCAGCAGAGAGGTCTCTTGAGTTGGCTGATAGCAGAGCTGCAGGACTCCACCAGAGGATTGAGGAGCTAACAAAACAATTAGAAGAGGCAGAGAGTAGGGAGCGGAAACGCCACAAGGTGAGGCACTTTTGTTGGCCCTGGCGAGTCTTCAAGTTGGACCTGGCTAGAATTACAAAAACTAGAGATCAAAATTTCAGTCAGAAGACACCAGAAATGCAAGCTTTGCTACATCACACTGTCTAACACCTCAAAACCCTATCTCTTAAAGCTTATGCTGTAAAGAATACAATCATCAAATTCTTCCTATTACAAATGTCTCTCCATTGGGTTCGTTGTTATGATGATTCAATCACGCAAATGTGTCCATTGGATTGGTAACCAATTCATATGATTTCTTATTTTTTACCTGTAATTTTGGTAGTTTTCCATAATTATATGACTGAAATGTCATGAGAAAGAAATTTCAAATCTAATATGTGGGTACATTATGCAGACATTCTCAGCCTCTTATTTATTTTCATCTGGTATGAAATCTCATTTGTAATTTATTCAGTTTTAAGATCCAGTGTGTAATAAAACATAGGCAATAGGTGAAAAAAAGACTTGGATCTATGCAGATTACATATATTTTCGAATCAACAGTTTGTTGCTCACATCAACATGCAACTTTCAAAGAAAACCCTTCACTGATATGAGGCACGACTTAGATACAATCTTGTAGGTTATAAAATGACAACCGGAGAATAACCACATTTGAATACGTGAGAATTATAAAGAGTTGTTTTCTGTTAGTGATTTTATAGGCTACAAAATGACAACAGGAAAATAACCATATATGAGTACGTCAAAACTGTAAATATTTGTTTCATCCGAACATAGTAGATTTAGCATTTTTTGAGAGTTAACATGTGCAGGTGGTTTTCATCATTAATGTAATGTTCTTTTTGGCATAATTTTAAGAAAAATTTAATGAAGAATCATCCTTTTCAACTGCTGGCTAATCAATAAGCCTATCCGTAGGTCCGTCCATGCATTTTTCAAGCATAAACAATAACCATTAATATATATTTTTTCCCCATTCAAGCACGGACAATAACCATTCTGAATGCATTGACCACAGGTACGAAAAAAAGAATAGAACAACAAAATAAGTAAACTTGAGCACATATATTACACAATAATTCTAAACGTAAAAATAACATTGGCATTCATTAAAAAATTTAATTAAAAAAAAAAAACAAAAAGAAAAGAGAGACGCATTAAGATCCTCTACATTGAAGAACTAGAAATTATCCATGTCTAAAGACACGAAAACATAATTTGACTTCCAAATAGCTCAAAAAAATAAATAAAATAATTTTTAGAAAAAGTTTAAAAAAATTTATTAGGCTATCAACATTTTTTAATTGCAGACAATGGTTTTAAATTTGAAGTCAAAGT
The DNA here is from genome assembly GCA_019916065.1 of Vitellaria paradoxa. Taxonomy (NCBI): domain Eukaryota; kingdom Viridiplantae; phylum Streptophyta; class Magnoliopsida; order Ericales; family Sapotaceae; genus Vitellaria; species Vitellaria paradoxa. Next base: position 3,750,944 of record CM034240.1, read on the forward strand.
TGAGAGAGAGTTTGAAATTTGAACTAAGTCCTTGTATATCAAAACTCTTTCTCTCTAATAAATTTCAACCATTGATAGTTATAAAACAAAATCTCAACCCTTGATTTTGAAATCTGTGTCAAATCATTAAATTGTTATTTTTATTTTTATAGGCTATTTAGAAGATATTTTTTTTTTGGTAATTAGAAGATAAATTAAAAAAATAAAATTTCCTTCCAATTTAATGTTTGATTTTTGGATTTGGAGCAAATAAAAAGAAAAAATAATATATAAAGCAAGGAGTCCTAATTTTTTTTTTCTTTCCCTTTAATTTCAACTATTTTTTCTTTTTCTTATTCACTCATTTACTTTGGCTATTTTTTACATATTTTATGTAAAAAAATAAAATAAATAGCAAAATATAGTCAATTTGGAGAATGTTTTCTTACAAATATACTTGATAGAAAATAAAAAATAATTAAATTTAATTTAAAAAATAAAATATATTTTAGTATAGTCTAAAATTTTTTAAAAATCACTAAATTATTTTATGTTTCTTTATAAAATTTTAAAAGCAAGGAGAAATTTTAAAAAGTGTTTCAAATATTTTAAAGTATTATAATTATTATAAACTATAATATTCAATAACCATTGAGAGCTTATAGAAAATGCATGAAATATTGTAGAGAATAGTGGAAATCTCTGAGTATTATGAATATCTTACATATTTTAGCAGATAATTCTAAAAGTAAAAATTTACCGTTAAATCAAATTAATCTTCATCATCCATTAAGAAAGTGAACGAATATAAAATAGGAGTAGACTCTATCTATTTGTATGAAATGTATTCAAAGCATTTAAGTGAGCTTTTGGTGGTTATAAAACAAAAACTCAACTCTTGATTTAGAGATATATGTCAAATTAAGAACCATCTAATACTTTAATTTAATTGAACCACAACAACTTTGCCAATACCAACAACATTCAATGTCCTAATAAGTTGATTTAGAGATATATATCAAATTAAGAAGAATCTATTCCTCTAATTTAATTGAATCATGACAACTCTACATTGCCAATACCAACAACATTCAATGTCCTAACAAGCTACTAACTAAAAAGTTCTGCAGCTGCATTTTTCATTAGCCCCTTGATCTGCAAAACATCAAAAAAATCAAATGCATATTTTAGATAAACTTCATTCTAATTTGATTCTAACCATAACAAAAGAATGGAATATTGAAGACAACTTAAAATTTAAAGGGGAGAGCTTTTTAAACAACTATAAAATAGATATTGAAGAGTTTGAAACTTGAAGGCAAATATATGAATGGAAGTTGGAATTGAATAAATATACCTGCTTTTCTGAAAGTCCAATGTCTTTCAAATCATCAAGCTACAGTGCAAAACAAAAGCGATCATTTACATAATCTAGTAAACTAAACATAAACACCCACGTATATTTATAAAAATGACGAGAAAGATTGATGGTTAGAGCATTCTATCTCACTATTCATCAAAGAGCTCTCATTATAAAGATACTTACACGCTTGAAGGGTTCAGGGGACTCTTCACGAAGTTCAAGAATATAAGTAGCTCTCTTTTCTCCAATACCCTATAGAGACAGCGAGGCAAGCTTTTGTGTGATATAATAGAACTATGAACTATACTAACAGGTAGTTTTAAAAAATATTGCTTACCCTTAATCTTTTCAACTCTTCCCTGTTAAGTACAAGAAAAAAAATCAAGTTTTAGTTCACCAAGAAAAGGACATAAAGACAAATGAGAGATGAAACCGGTGTATACAAAAATTTGACTATGGCACTTTGTCTTCTAATCAAACTACAACACTGCATTGTGATGCTAAATAATTACTTGCAACCTTTTGTGCAAACCATATAGTTTTCAAGCCCTGTTTAGTTGATTAATGAAGTAATAGAAGCGATGACATTAAATCAATGCTGCTCAAATGATTTCTTAACAGTTTCTTGTTTCTCCTTGCAGAAGTAGTAAAAGAGAATGTAGTTTGTATTGTATGACATGAAGTCATGAATCAAAAGAAAGATAAAACACTTACTGTTGGTATCACCAGAATAAATAAATAACTTAAGTAACTAGAAAATAATTACGTGTGTCATTTTAAAAATTTTTAATTTTGAATAAATAAACTAAATATAAAATAAAAAATAAACCAAGCATCAACTCACTTGCTAGCAGAATTTAGAAACTTCAGATGCTCTTGAACAAGGGAATGCTGCAAGAAAAAGATATAAACTAAACTTCACAGCAAGAAAGTAAAGGAATGAATAACACAAGATTGCAGAGGACATAAGGAAGAAAGCTTAACCTTCAATCCAGTACTTTGTGCACTAAATGTTGCTGAAGGGCTATTTACTTTTACAGGCTCCCATTTATCTTTAACTCTTAAATCCTCTTCAGCAATTGGTGTTTTTAGTTCCATAATATCCGTAGAGAAAACTGTGCAAACAGATGGAGTATTGGCCTCACATGGTATCTTCATCTGTAATGGAGTTGGAGTTGAAAAATACAAAGACTTCAAGTTATTTGACACCTCGCGCAATCTTTCACTTAGTGGTGGAGATTCACAGTCATTTATCAACAAACTTTCATTCTCCTTTTCCATGTTATCACCTATAAATCAATAGAAGGGTGTGAGAAAACTATCAAAATCATGTTTACATTATTGGCATTGGGATTTCAAGATTGTCAAATACATACCATCTTCCAAGTTCTCAATATTGGTAGCAACCTCTGAATGATTGTTCAAACTGCATAGTGAAGCATTCTGAAAACAAAACTATTAACTTATCAAATATACAAGTACTAGAAGCAAATAAATTTGGTGTTTCCTTAATGAATTATAAAGTAGCTATCAGTTGGTGAAGATATACAAGTACTAGAAGCAAATAAATTTGGTGTTTCCTTAATGAATTATAAAGTAGCTATCAGTTGGTGAAGTTATATTTGATATTAAATTGTGTTAATGTCATCAAGATTCTATCAAAATGTTACGGGTTTTATATCATTAAGAGCATTTAAGTAATAAAGTTTTCTGTATTTCGACATTGAATAAGCCCACTGAAACTCTTTCAAGGTGTATAACAAGACCGCTCATACCTCATTTTTAAGTGCTGTAACTGAAAAAGTATCTGAAAAACATATTTAATCTAATTCATTATAATTTTACACAAACAAGACCATTCATACCTCATTTATCGATACCGTAGCGGAAAAAGGAACCAAAATGGACTTTTCCTGTTGAAAGTGAATCCATCAATCCTCAACTAAATATTACAGTAGATTGGAAGAAAACTTTTAAATAACAACTGTAAGTACCTCTTCTTGTGAAGAAGGTTCAATGGCTAAACTGATGTTTGTCTGGGACCTTGACTGCATAACCAAAGCAGTGTCTGATGGGGACTTTGCCTATATTAGATTTCACAACAGCACTGTTATAGGCAATTCCTACCAATTGAACTGATGTTTCCAAAACCCCAAGAAATCCATCAATTCAAGAGACAAGAGTAAAGTTCATTTATAAATATCAATTTAGACATATCAAACATATTGACCGAAGGCATATGCAGCAAAAAAATTAATTCCAAATGAGTCGGAGGTTCCTAATTGAGAAATAAATTTGATTCAACAATAAATTTTAAATATGAAGATTACACAGAAAACATAGAAGATATCCAACTTATCTATTTTTCTCCTCCTTCTCAACAACCTCCCCAAACCCGCCCTTTAAATGGAAAAGCAAGAAAACTAGAAAAGGGATGTGATGACATCTTATTTAATCAGAAATGATAGATGGTCAACCTGCTTAGAACTTGACAAATGATTTCCTTCATCAAAAAGCTTCCTTTAAGAAGAAAAATGGCACGTGTTATTAAATCTGTAAAGAAAATCAATTTCAACTTGATGCAATAATAGAAACCATACGTCAATACCTTCCCTTTACAAGGCAACCCTGGCTTTTTTCTGAGAAACATGCTCTGGAACTGGTTGGTTTCTTCATAGATGCCGTAATAATCCCAGCCTTTCCTTTAGTTAATGAAGAAAGTACAACTGGTTTGGCTGAGTGTTTACTTTTCTTCGTGGAGTTAGAGAGAACTCGATTGGCTCCTTGGCATGATCTAGAAGCTAAACTCGTTGTGTAGATAGTGTCTCGGCAAAACAATGGGTTCTATATTTCAATAAGTTTTAAAACTATTACAATCAAAAACAAATTTCATAATTAGGAAATCTCATATGGTCAAATACCAAAAGCCTTACCAAGCAGTTAAGCATCAATACATGGTTTGTCCCTCCAAAAGAATCTTGCAACATTCGGGTTAATTTGTTTTCTCGGTATGGCACATGGGTTTCATTGGCATTTAAGGCTTGCACAACATTTAGAAAGGCATACAAAGACTTGTTGTTCCTACTACTCTCAACAAAATTGAGGCCATCACAACTGTTTCTTTTGGCATCCTCATAGCCTAATAATTACATGGCACAAACAATAAGAAATTTTTGGAAAATGTATATAGCACATGAACCAACAATTAGGATTCTGTTAAAAGTTTAGGATGTTAGAACCTGCTAAATCAACAAAATTCATCTTGCCCAACAGCTTAGCATTTGAACCTTCATTGTTAGATAAAATGCGTATTATTAAACCCTTGTGACTTCTTCTCGGCATCTCAAATGGGGTTTTTTGCATTGGTCGGCACGAATTACAGCCAGCAAAGTATAACTTGTGAAATTCAGAAATGGATTTCACAAAGCCCTATTAAAGGAATAATCAAAGAAATAATATTAGACCGTACACAATGGTTTTTACAGTCAAATTATAATAAGAACTGGATGAAGACAAAAAAAGACACCAAATAACTTGCCTGTGAGAGCCCTTTGAGCCTAATCTTTCCCTGACCATCTTCTAATACTTGAACTTCTGATTGCGTTGGGTCCAAGAGATCATAAACATGGTCTTGAAAGACCTCATAGAACGATATAGCAACTGAATTTTTAGTGTCCTCAACCTTTGAGAGAATTTCACCAACAGCTAGGGCTGCTAATCCTTGTTTCTCCTCAGTACCCTACAGTTGCATAGGCATTAAAAGTAACCATAACCACAATAACCGGAGGAAAATATAGTTCAATGTCTATAAATGAATAATTAAATAACCTCACCCGAATTGTGTAGGTCTTCCCACTGCCTCTAGCTCCATATGCAATAATTGTAACATTTTGACCAACAAAAACACTAGAAATCATAGGTTTTACCTCTCTTAAAAATATCACATCATTGTCTTCATTTTGTTCATAACAATCATCTACTTCAAACACATTTCTGCAATTATTAAACAAGAAAATAATCAGTTTTTACAAAATAAAATAAAAAAATCTAACTAGCATGGCACAGTAGAGTAGACATTGGTAGCAGAGGACCAAGCAGGAAACTAATGGGTTCTTTCTATCAATATTTTTTTTTCAATAACTACTAAAAAACTAAAATGAGAAAACTTAAACCCGGTAAAAAGCAATTTTACACAATTAGATTTAAACCCATAAGCACAAATGTACACAAATCTGAGTCTTATGAAACTGTCAAACCAGAATTGATCACTTCTTGACACCAACAGGAAGAACTTTTGCAAGACATATATATATATATATATATATATATATATATATATTAATTCAACAAAAAACCAAAAGTGGGGTTATGAAAGTTTCTCCCCAGGCAAGGAACTGCACAAAATTAACTCGTTTTCAGAGAAGAAAATACCTGGTTGATTGGTCTCCGAAGAGAATCCTCACGTTTTGAGATGAACTATCTTCGTTGGGTCTACGCACGGAAATCCAAGGCACAAAATCTCCTTTCAAAGATTCAGATTCTTGATCTGTAAAGCCCCGAATTTTGGCAACAATTCGGACTTTCCGATGTGGGTTTGAGCACAGACTAGGTTTGGGTCGATCTGGGTCTGCTAGCAACGAAGCCATGGATGATCCAAAAGTGTGAAATTGCGAGAGTGATGAGGATAGCAGGGAATGGGGATGCAGAAGGAGGTGAGTGAGAAGAAGAAAAAGATTATTGATGGTTTTTAACAAGTAGCCGTTAGGTCTTTCGAGATTTCAAATTAGTGTTTTGGGCGCTCCTTTGCCCCCCGCCCCCCTCCTCCCCCTTCGCGTGCCGTGTAAGCCGTCCGTCAAGGGTATTCCCGTCTACAGGCGGAGTTCGGTCACTGGTCTGCCTTTTTAAATAAAATTTAAAAAATATAAATATATAATAGCGAGCGATTAAAAAAATACATTTACGAAATATTAAAAAATACAAAATTAATTTTATTTAACTATATGATCACTATTAAAAAATTCTTTTGACCTTACTCACAACTTCTTAAATTTTATTTTTAATTTTTTACAAATTATTTATTTATTAACTCACTCAAATGTTTTGAATACATTTCATATAAATATATTTTAAATTTAATTTTTTTATTTTCAATCAAATATATTTTTAAGAAAAACATTTTCCAAATTAAATATATTTTTTATTTATTTTATTTTTTACAAAAAACTCATAAATAAGTAAAAATGACCAAATTAAATGAGCAAATAAGAAAAAGAAAAAATGAGTGAAATTAAAGGGAAAAAAAAATAGGACTCCTTGATTTATATATTTTTTTATTCACTCTAAATCCCAAAATAAAACTTGAAATTGAAAGGAAATTTTATTTCTTTTAATTTATCTTCTAAATAACCTAAAAAAATAAAAATTACGACTCAAAAATTTGACATATATCTCCAAATTAGGGGTTAGAATTTTGTTTTATAACCATTAACTGTCTGAGATTTGTTGGAGAGAGAGAGTTTTGCTGTGTAAGAGGTTTGGTTCAAATTTTAAACTTTCCCTTGACTTTGGTTTTAAGTTTTAAACCTGTGTATGTGACTAAAAAATATTGACAATCCAATAAATTTCTTTTAACTTTTTGTAAAAATTATTTTATTTATTTTTTTAAATTCTTTTTAAGTTAAATTATGTTTTCGTACCTTTAAGTGTGGGTAACTACTAATGTATTAAAAATCCTTAACTTGAGAAAATTTTATTTATTTATAAAATAATTTAAATTTGATTTATTATTTTTAATTTAATTTAAAACCAATTTTAATTGGCATTAATTGTGTAAAACAATATATATTTTATCTTTTATCATTTAAGCTTGTAATAAAATTACAAAAAAGCCCTTAACGTCGAATTTTAATGTGAGCTCTGCCCATCCTAATAATTGAGATTAAAGGGTAACGCAGCCTTCTCTTTATTTTATAGGGAGTCAATTTAATTTTTTATTATAATAAATACAAATCAGATTTAAATATATTTTTTGAATTGGTAAAATTTAAAAAATCTTGGCAAAGCCTTAATACCATTGTTAATATTTGTGAATAACAATTATTTTACCTATGGGATAAATATTAATTTTTAAATCAATAAGTTTGACATTTTATTGCATTATAATATAAGAATCATAGGCAACTTACATAAAAATATATCAAAGATTTTTAATAATATGTTTAAAAAATTTTTCTTAATTATAATTTCAAACGATTGTTTCTCTGTCATCCAAAAAAAAAATTATAAATTCAAACTTTGAAACAACATATTTGGAGTATATTTGGAGTGATTAAAAAAATGAGATAAAGTGAGATAAATTGTGAATTTGTAATTCATACAATCAGATAAAAAATGAATAATTTTTAAATATTTTTAAAAATTTTCAAAATTTTATAATAAATCAAATGGAACCTTACATCTAACTTTTTCCTTAATTTACATTGAGAATCTCGTTCACTAGCTTGTCACTTCAACTTCTCTCTTGGAGTTGTTCGGTTCTATAGACCTCAACCTTTCTTCTCAAAATTGGAAAAGGCTTCAGTTATGAGGCCATCACGCAAAAATTTCATGGTCCGTGAGAAATAATTGAGTTGTTCACGTATTGATGAGATGACTTTGATCAACAATCAAATTGATTTTTGGTGATTCATAAACGTTTGGAATTGTAAAAATTAACATAAATTTATAAAATTATTGTCTCATAATTTGTACAATGAGTAAAAGATTTAAATTTTACAGACATTTATAAAAATTTATAAAATTTTTTAAAATTCCAAACAAACCGTCATTTAACATCTTTTGTAACGAAAAGGTTGTGTGTGTGTGTTTTTTTTTTTTTTTTGAGTAGTAGTGTGAAAAAGATAATATCACTATGTGCATAGGTAGATCCAAATAAGATCTAGTTATTCCTACTAATTTAAAAAATTATGCTAAAATTTTATTATTTTTTCTTATAAATTATACTTTTATTTTATATTTTACTCTTACTTATTTTAAAAATGTAATTTTACTCCACTAAATATAATTCTAAAAGCTCTATAAAGGCCGCCTAATTCCCTTTTTCAAATCAAAATCTTGCCAAGGCTAGTTGGAGTATAACTTAATCAGACTCAAATAACTTGAGACTTGATCAGGTTCAATTTAAGGGAACAAAAATTATCTTAATTTAATCTAATTTAATACCAAAGTCATAAGAATTGAAATCCAAACTCAATTGAGTTCCAGTGGTGTGAAGAAAATAATGTCACCGTTTTTGCTAGAGGCTCTCAAGAAGCCGCCCAATTCGTCTTGCCAAGATTGGCTGAGGAGTAAGACCAGATAATTTGAGACTTGATTAGGTTGAATTTAAAAGAATAAAAATCTACCCTAATTCAATCTAATTTAAGGTATGTTTGGAGTAAAAAAAAGTGAAATAAATTGAGAGTTCGTAATACGTGCAATGAAAGAAAAAAGTTGATGTGATATAAAGGGCTCGTTTGGAGTCCCAAAAGAAACCAAAAAAAATCAAAAAGTAAGTTTGATGTGATGTAAAAATATAGGTGACAAAATGTGATTGGAAGAATTTGAAAAACTTTTGAAGTTTTTTGAAACTTTTTGATTTCTTTTGGGACTCCAAACCAGCACAAAGTTAATAGAAATTTATAAAATTTTTTATTGTTTATTTACAAACCAAATAGAACCTTAAAAAATCTATCCTAATTCAATTACTTTTAGAATCATTTTCAGCTACCGTAATTCAAAACTGAATTTGGAATCATTTTCAACTACTCTAATTCAAAGTAATTGAAGTAATTGAACGATGTGTTTGATTTATTAAAATTTGTTAAAAAATTTTAAAAATTTTTGAAAGTTTTTAAAATTTATTTACTTTTTATCTTATTACATAAATTATAAATTTGTAAATTATTTCATTTTATTTTATTTTATCTTACTTTTTTGTCACTTCAAACACACTTAAAATATTAATTCCTGTTTGTTAAAATTTAATTATTATTATTATTATTATATTTTAACATGGGCTCTCTATTGAACTTTTTTATTCACAGACTTTTGCTTTACTTGTTCCTGGTGGAGCTGTCGCGAAAAAATAGACAGTTTTAATTTAATTATAATAATTTAAAGATTCTAATTTAATTCAATTAAAATTAATTTGAAAATAAAAATTAAAATTAAAAATAAATTGATTGGACACAATTACTTATTAAAATATAATTAAATCATCACTATTCATCGATACTGAAACCCTACTTTACCAGGATTCAGTCACGAATCAAGCATCGGAGGTTTTACAGTCATTTCATGGACTGAGTAACTGAATTCATTCAATCCTTCGAGTATTCGTAAGATGTTTTTGATCGGCAATCAAATTGATTCTTAGCGATTCGTTGGCGTTTCTTTATTGAAAAAGTTGCCTTCTTTTTTTGTTAGGGGAGATAATGGATGAGAAGAGAGACAACAGTGGCGTGAAGAAGATAACTTCGCCGTGCGATGTAGAGGCTCTGAAGAAATGCTTGGAGGAAAACAAAGGGGACTATGTCAAGTGCCAATCGCATATTGAAGCTTTCAAGTCCTCTTGTTCTCTCAAGAAGCCGCCCCATTCGTCTTCCCAAGCCGTGCCCAACACTGGTCCGGTCTCTGATCTTTAAACAATCGAAGTTCTTGAATTTTAACTGAAACCCTTTAGCGTGCTTGCTCTATACATGTAGCGAGTTCAATTCTGTTCTTGTACTTCTCAAGCCATGCTTTGAATCTTTGTCTGAGAAAAAGGGCTTTATTGGTTAATTGTTGCCTGGTAATTGTCATCGAAGAGTTGAGAAATTCAAAACATTGAATTTATTGGAATAATAAAATTAATTTTACGCAATTTGCAGCTTTCTGAAAGATTTTCTTTTATTCAATCGGGTTTTCTGTGTTGTGATATTTTGTTGGAACAGTAATCGGGTGAAGAAGAGAGTTGGAATTTAGTTTTTGCTTTGAATTAAGAATGTTCGTTGTTTCTATTGCATCATTTTGATCATATGTGTACACGTAGAATCCCCTTTGCTTGTATCTCTATACCCCTTTCTGCTTGATCCCATCTTTCGATTTTTAGAAGAGTAGATTGTGTTTCTTTGATGTAGTTGGACAGATTCTTGTTGAAATGACTATGTCTTCTTGTCAAGTTTATTTTCTCCTCACATCTAAGCTAAAATTCCTTCTTAAACTTCTGGGAGAGAGAGCCTCATGGAAGTGAAGGTTGTGTAGTCCCCTGTTTCTTTCTTTCTCTCTTTCTTCTTCTTCTTCCTTTTTTTTTAAAAACCCTTGAACTGATGGTAATTTTTCGGTGAAAATGATTTGTGTCCCCCCAAATCTATACCACATGGAACAATTTTTTTGGATAAGCAAAATAAAAATTTTATTAAAAAAGACGTCAAAAGAATGCCGTGTAATAAGTACATGGAAATCTCAATCAGAAACTAGTAAATACCACATGGAACCTTTAATATGAGTGGAATGAATGGTCAGCCATGATAGGTATGGGTGAGGGGTAGGGGTATGGGATGTGTCCCAAATTAGTTAATGCTTCTCCAACAGGACCAGCAAGAACAACTCTTGAATTTGTTCCAATTTGTTATATGCATTTTTTCAAATTGAGTAAGTGGAAACTATTAACATCTAAGTAGCAATTTTCCCTACAAGCTTTCCTTGATGTTGAAAATCAGCTGAGGAATGTGCTACTGGGGCTCCAAAAATAGCCTCTTCTACTCCAACTTGATAGATACTGTTGATTGCACTTAGCTTTTTCTCTAAGTCCATTCAGCATTTCCCAAAACTAACATTTTGTCAGTGTCTCACATTTTTTGAGATTTTGCAATTTTCCAAATCTGATATGGACTAACTGAATCCATCTGTTGAAATTTTTTGTTGTATTTTTTTTGGTAGCAAATTTATCTCCCGTTCCATTCAGTTATGAGAAGAACAATGAGTTTGTTTGTCATGAAAATGAAGTGTCAATTAGAATCCAATTACTTCAAAGATAATGTGGAATTTCTGTTTATGGGTCCAGCCAGAAGGTCTGTTCATTGGGTTGTGCATTGGTTGCTTTTCACAACAGTCTCCTTCGTTGGATTTCTTCTCCTTCAAGAGATACCTTTGATACTTCATCTTTTGATTATTCTTCTTTGTATCCTTCTGGCATGTTTCTTCTATCCAAAATTAAAAAGGGTCACATTGTTATCATCCCCCTACCCTCTTCTTTTAATGGTTTCTGTTATGCCCACTATATTCCTTTAGATCAGAAAATTCTACCTGTGTTCTATCACATGGCATACATTTCTTTTGTCTCCTTTTGCTTGTGCTCCCATTGCATCTAATTTTCCGTGCAATAACATTATTTATAGTTTTCTGAGTGATAACATTACTTTGTGACTTTGTCAACCTATTTAAGTAATAACATGTGCTTGGGAGAGTTATGGCACTTTATACGGCCACAAAAAAGGAACTGTTCTGCTAAAGAAACTAGCTTCCTTAAAGATTGTGCTTGGTTGACATAATTATGGGACTGGTCAACACTTCCTGCTGAAGAATCTAAACTCAAGGCAAACTCAAGGCCTGTGCATAATAGAATTAGGCAAAGTGCAGATGATCAGCATGTCTCCATCATTCTTGCTGGTTGCTGCCCATTTGCATATAAATTAATAATTTTTTTTATTCTTTAATTCCTCTTTTTTTTTGGTTGACTTTCACATAAACACCCAACAAAAGACGAAGAAGAAAGTTCCTTTCATAATACCCAAACTTTGTCAAAGTTCTGAATTAACATCTTTTGATGATGGTCATAGTTCGTAACTATGAAACTAATGCAGAAAACAGAGTTGTATTATTTAAATGGTTTTTTTTTGGTTGACTTTCACATAAACACCCAACAAAAGACGAAGAAGAAAGTTCCTTTCATAATACCCAAACTTTGTCAAAGTTCTAAATTAACATCTTTTGATGATGGTCATAGTTCGTAACTATAAAACTAATGCAGAAAACAGAGTTGTATTATTTAAATGGCTGTCTCCCACTTAACATAGATTTTATTATCAGGGTGTGGACATATATGTCCTTGTATTTGTGTGGCTGGGAACTTGTTTTGACATCACTCTGTCCTTATAAGTTGAATCTGGTACGGAATTTGGTAAATTGTACGTGATATGATTCAATTTCAGGATAGCGAACTATGTTAACAAGAGTTGGTAGAGGTATAGAAATGTAATTTTTCATGTATATATGTATGCATCTCAGTATACATGTGTGTATGTGTTTGTACCTCTGGCCAATCACCTATTTAACATCCTCAACCAACTGATTAAACTGACCAACTTCTTATATTCCAAAACAATAATGTCTGAAACTCAGATCTCTCTGGAACTTCCTGTATTAGACATTTTGCAGCCTGTCAATGCCTCCTCTCTGTCTTCCCTCTCCTTTGCCTGCAAAGAATGGGGCTTCTTTCACATCACCAACCATGGAATCTCCAAAGATCTTTATAGGAAAATCTATTCTGTTTCAAACCATCTTTTCGGCCTCCCTTCTGAGCTGAAACTCAAACTTGGCCCCTCATCATCCTTAAAAACCTACACTCCTCACTTCATTGCCTCCCCTTTCTTTGAGAGTTTCCGGGTGTCTGGACCTGACTTCTTTGCCTCTGCACAGAGTTCTGCAGCTGTCATACTCAACCACCAAAGTTCAGAATTCAGGTAAAAAGATCACATCAACTTATTAACCTTTTCACCACCTAAGAAAAAGGTTCCAGTTTGTTTTGTTACTTTTATAGAGAGGGTGGATCCTTTAAAATGATAAATATGAGAAGTGGTATTTACATTATTTTCTTGTAATCAATACGATAACTGATCTCTCACTTTTTTGAAAATTAGGTTATTTTAGAAACCAGGTGTCAGTGCAGACTTCAAATTTTGTATAAAACAGAATAACATGGTTTTGCCTTATAGCTCTGGCAACAACCTCTCACTTCCTGTTCACCTCTGCTGAACATGTTCCCTTTTATTTATTTATTTTATTTTATTTTATTTTATGCTTGCCTTTTGCTAGTGAGATACTGAGGGAGTATGGAGACCAGATGACAAGGCTATCAAAAAGAATTGTCCAGATTGTTCTGAAGTGTTTGGGGGAAGATTTTGAGAGAAAATTTGAATCTGAATTCGCTAACTGTCACGGTTATTTAAGAATTATCAACTACTCACTGCTTGAGTGCATGAAGCAGAAAGAAGTTGAAGGTCTTGGCATGCACACTGACATGAGCTGCGTAACCATTGTCTATCAGGATGAAATCGGTGGGCTTCAAGTGAGGTCAAGGGAAGGGAAATGGATGAATATAAATCCATGTGATGATACCCTTGTGGTGAATGTCGGAGACTTGATGCAAGCGTGGAGCAATGGAAAGTTAAGGTCATCCAAGCACCGAGTTGTTTTAAAGAGACCTGTCAATCGGTTTTCACTTGCTTTCTTTTGGTGTTTTGAGGACGGGAAGGTCATTCTTGCACCTGATGAAGTGGTTGGTGAAGGTGAATTGAGGATCTACAAGCCATTCATTTGTGCTGATTATTTGAAGTTTAGAGAGAACAGTGAGAAAGGGAAGTTTGAGAAAGTTGGTTTTACTGTGAAAGATTTTGCAGGGAGAACAGGATAAAGATTTCGATTCAATTGTAAGCACCTGTTCCTTTGATAGTATCTTTATGTTTGTGGGAGTATTTGGTTTATGATGAAAGATTAAGAATATTGGAAGACAGTTTGGATTTGCCAAGATGGGATTTGAGGTTTGACTGTTTGGAGTAGTGCTTGTTTTTCTTGGGAACCTTGTTGACATTCATTTATTGCAAAATTAAAATGTGCTTGTGAATTATATAAGTTGTTGGATTTGGTTCTCATTTGTTTAGTGAACTTGTTTGGGGTTGACCTTTTTGTCGTTTTGATGTATACATATGTGAATGCAGAATGCTTTATTAATGTGATTGATGTATAGAGAGTAAATATTCAATCAAATTCTGGTTAGTTATGGGTTTGCTCGTTAGTAGTCACGGGTTCGAGTCCTTTCAGTATTTTTAGATACTTAATAGATCATTAATTTTTAGACTATAGAAATTAGTGGAGATGTGTTTACGTTGATCCGAATAACTCAAGTTTAAAAAAAAAAAAATAATAATAATAATAATAGAAAATTCAAGCAAATAACCAATTTTAGTTGGAAACAAAGATACATCTCATCAATTGGCCAACTTCTTTTATCTTTTTCCTCTGGGTGGCTGCAGTCAACAGCCTTGAAAATAATAATGATGATGATGATAATAATAATGTTTATTTCATGTGTTTCTGTGGAATAAATTAACTAGGTTTTGTTCGAATGAATAGTTTTGAGTATGCTGGCCACAAAGTTTGGTTAATGATTAGCACATAGTCAAAAGAATCGAAAGTAATTTAAATCATAGGGACAACCATCAAATGGTGCACGTCTAAAGGCAGGCAGCTAGGAATTATATCCAAGAGGTCAGATTACAACTCACTTTGAACTGGCAGCATGCTTATATTAGACTCTTGCTAATTTTTCATCAAATGTGTGGCTAAACAGGTCACATCTCTTCCAGTATTATTAGTATAAGACAATGCAATTCAATAAATTGAGGATTAGTAAGTCATCAAAGCAAGCAAGTCAATGTGATTTGAAATGTCAAACTTCGCCTCCATTTTTAAACATATATGGAGCTCGTAAATGGTTGAATCAAATGGGTTATGACCCAATTATATCCATTTTGGTTGAATTGAATGTGAGTTGGGTTAAACAGATTATGTGTGATTTAAATGTGTTTTACCCAACTATACTTATTTATAGTTAAGGATAAATTTTGAATGGATTGAATATGGGTCATATTAAATATACGGATTCAAATTTGATTTACTTATTTTTTTTAATAAATAAATTTTAAAATATATAATTTTTTTAACCATAACCTTACTTTTAATCAAAAACAAATATGAGAACTTATTTCAGTTCGCAAATTTATAACCAAGTGCGTCCAAATGCATGACAAGGGAAAGGGTGCCATCCAAGCTAAAAAATACAGTGGTTATAACTGTTATATATAGATTCACGATAGGATTTATTCAAAACTATTTGCAAATATATATATATATATATATATATATTGGTTTGTTGTGTTATTAAGGCCTGTTTAATAAGTTTTCGTTTATTATTTTTTTATTTATGTTTATAAATATTTGAAAATTCGTAACAAAAAAGTATTTGATAGGTCTGTTCTTATTTTTTAAATGCTAAAAAACAAAAAGAAAAAAAAATATTTAAAAATTTAGGGCCTAATTGTAAACAAAGAATTATATTTTCACACTTAGTTTTTATTTTTTTTTCCTTTCATAACCGCTCTGTCAATTTTAAGTCATAAACAAAACAAATTTTCAAATTTTATTGTATCCTATTAAAATGATTCATATTATTAAAATATTTTATTATATTAAAATTATTTTGTAATAACAATATATTATTACAATAATTTATTTTATTAAAATTAAACTATTAAAATATTATTATTAAAATGATTTGGTTTATTACATTAAAATATTTTTAGTAAATAATAATTACATGTTAAAATGATTTATTTTATTGAATTGTTTTATTAAATTAAATTTTAATAAAAAATTATTATTAAATTATGTTTTTTTATTAACATACTTCTCAACTTTTACGTTATATGATACATTTATTTTAACAAAAATCAAACATAAGAATGAATATATATATATATATATATATAAAGTACCCAAAAAAACTACTTGGATGACGTAATTTCTCGTAATTTCTTGTAAAATCAAACAAATAACTTTCTTGTAATTTCTATATTTTTGGGCATTCTTTTTATGCAAAATTTAATACCATTTTTAAAACAGTAAAAATAAAAATTCTCGAATACAACTTGATTCTTGAGATTCAAGACTTCACCTATTATTGCACATCATGCAAATTAAAAAGATAAATTTTAAACAAATGGAAAAGGAAAACAAAACAAATGTAAGAAGGAAAGAATGATCAATGTTCTACACCAGATACTCAATTCAAATCTTACAAAAGGGCATTCCGACATCAACCAGTACTTGGTTTCTTCAGCACCATATGACCTGAGTCATCTTTGTCGAAAAGACGCTCAATCAGTTCATCCCAAGTTTCCTTCTTTGTGCTTCTCTTCGATGATCCTGTTGAACTCGAAGTGTCGGAATGTTCCCCTTCTCCTTCTTCACTGTCATCGAAAGTTCCATACTTAGAGGGTGAAAATGCATGGGGCACAGCCAATGTAACAGCCCTATTTAGTGCGGCCTTGTGTTCTTCTCTGTGTTCTCTGTCTAAAGTCTCCTGCCGCTCCATCTTCTGTTTTACTGGAATCTCCATGCTGTGGTCTTTCTCTAGCATTGACTACGTAACAAGCATAAAATGGAAAGGTTAATATTTCATGCATTTACTATTATATTAGAGAGAGAGAAGAGATATGGTAAAGATTTACAGTTCACACCGGTAGAGCCAGCTCCCTAGAGTAGCTACTAAAGGCAATATTTTTTACAAAGAAAATAACTTTTTAAAAGAAATGAGAAGTTTTGTCTCAAATTTCAATCAAGGGTTTCAAACAATTGCCTCAAGATGCATCAAAAACATTGCTAGAAGAAAAATCAACTACATTCTTCACTTTGTGTTGGTCTTAGAACCAACACAAGAAATAATTAGTCGAACGATGAAGAACTCAGCATTTTAACAGTAAGTAATATCGACAAATTAAGCGCTCAATGTTTAATCAGCAATTAATATGGACAAACAGTGTTTGGTGGTTAGAAAATGGAATATGATCTGCCGGCTCACACTAACAGGAGATGTAGTCTCCCTCCATCACACCCGAACATGAATGGAAAATTGCTTTCTAGACAAGTACTCAAGGAAAAGAATAAAATAAAAATACAGTCTGACGCAAAAATTTGCCATCAGGCCCATCACCTATTCACTTTCTACCAATAAATAAGGGAACACAGGACTCACATCCATCGCCCTTTGGGCTTCTTTTTCTATCCAAATTATGGCATGGTCCGAAGTGGCATTACATGAGAGAACTATGTGCTCAAATCTCCCGTCCACCGGAACTGCTGTTCTCACAACTGGAGGAAACCTTCCGCATCTGCATGAAGAAAATATGCAAGCACATCCGTAGATTAAAAAATGAACAGTATTTGTTTCACAAAAAAGATTGAATTAATACTCAATTTGCAATAAAAACCAGGAAAGGATTGTAATCTTCAACTAGTATGTATGCAAAGAGCTGATGACTAATGTAATCTCCATTTGTCAATTACATACCCACGGTTAATATTCTCATGGTAAACCAACTGCTGAATATTTATCAAACTTGCTTAAAATGCATTTAAGCATATACCTGAATGGCTTTCTCTCAACAATGTGATAGAGACGACCAGGTGCATATAGCCTCCTTGGATCTCTGATCATCTGTTCCTCTGGAATGCAAGTGTCTCTCATGCACCTCAGGCATAGTAAGCAAGGCAAGCTGCTCAAATGAAAAGAAACAAGGGGATAAGGGATGGCATCATAATTGATAATCAAAAAGAAAAATAGGAAATAAGGTATCAAATGCTGGCCTTAAACAACTGAAAGCCCAGTTCAACAATCCTCCCCTCTTGCTAGAGGTGAAATATAAATTGTTCTTTAACTTCAATGAGAATTTAATACATGTTCATTAGTGACAGGAAGGGCTTTATCACTAAATCACTAGAGAACAGAAATAGACACGGCGAGAAAAATAGCATCATTTTCTGGCTACCAACAGAATGAGCCTGTTGTAACCTAAATTATGATTTATTATACATATATAATATACAATATATATTGGTGGAATTTGTTGACATTATTATATTGGTGGAAAGTTTACACGTTGAGTAATGGTATATTTCGGTTTATCGATTATTGATTTTGAGTTAGAACCGGTTTGTCGAAATTAATTCTGGATCATTGATTAGATGTGAGAAAATCATATTTTAAAATTTTCACATCTTTATTTAAGAACCCGTAACAAATTTATTCATTTATTTACTTTGAGTTGAAAAAATTAAATCTTATTTTCAAATGACATTTTACTACACATTCATTACTATTCACTGGGCTTTTAGCTCATTTTTTTCTTCATAATATTTCAGGTAACAGGAACAAGGTCAGTTTTCAACACCCATGAATTCCCAACAAAACCCACAAGGTCGCCATCAATGCTTTTGTACTTGAAATCATCCAAAATAGTGATTTTGGAATCATTACCAGAAAGAAGCTGAAGATGGAGAGGATGGGCAAGCATGAGCAAATCTCCCGAACCTTTCCTATCCCATTTGAACTCCAAACAAAATAGCTTCGTAAAACACTACTTCACTAGAGACTAGATAACAAGAATCGAAATGATCAAGGATTTCTGCGCATTGTGAGTCAGAATCTAGCAAGAGTGCCCATGAAATTGCTGCATGTGAGTGGCATATGGAGCTTTAACAGCTGAATTGGAAATGGGAATGGCCACGTTGATACTTTACCATAACTCTAAGGGGTTGAATATTACAATTGGAACTGTAAGGACTAGAGTGGGATGAAGTGTAAACTATAAGGGTGTTTGCTGAAGTTGACCTTTTATTAATTTATTGTTATCAAACTATTAAGTTTTTCGGGTTTATGTGTACCACAGGGTAAGCCACTGTTGTAACCAGCTGGGTTGCATCCCTAAATGGGTGTGACAAAGGCATTCTCTAGCATTTCAAAGGTTGTTGACACAAACTTGAAGGGTCAATAATTGCAGTAAGAAGCCATATTTGGAGCAACGAAAGTTCAATGTATTACCAGAAAAGTGACTTGAAAATGTCTTCCAATGGGGTCGCTGTCCTGGGCAAGAAGTCATCCTGTTTCAACAAAAAAATCACAATTACAACTTGAGTACAAATTATCCTGAAAATAAAATAAATGAAAAGAAGAAAAAAAAGGATAGAAGATAACTAATAGGTTGTATTTATATTTATGGATTTGAAATCACAAGATTGAGACTTTAAGGAGCAAATAAGTTAATATCAATAATCAAGTTGCCGCTTCCCTAATAACTTAAACTTTTAGGTGAGATGGTGGCTAATATTTTAAAAAAAGTCACATGTTCGAACCTCGCAGCCACCCAAAAAAGTCAATAGTCCTAAGAGTTTGGCCTTTCAAAAAATTAGTCCGACCACATAGGAGGGGGCGTGTTGAGAGTAAATAAGTTAATATAAATAACAAAGGTGTCTCTTCCCTAACAACTTAAGTTTTTAGGTGAGAATGTGGAACTTTAACATATGCTACTTATTTAAGGAGATAAATATAACTTTGGTAGTTTGAACCTGGACTTCATCATGAATTTGAATGGTTCAAAATGACAAATCATCATATTTCTTAGAACAATTTCAGGAGCATCAGAACAAATATCGGAGTTCTTTTGTTGCTGGCCTTGCTACTGAAGAATTGCACATATAATCCCATGAAATGGATGATAGAATCATCATATTTAAGAAGGAAAAAATAAGAGAAAAAACAAAAATTAAAATGAAAACAAGAGACTAAAAAGGGGAGAGCAAAAGTTGAAATGGGAAAATACTTAAGAAGGATAGAGGAATTATTATATTGACTGAATACAATGAGGAATTATTCCATCCACCTTGAACATTTGTGCCCTCCCAATAGATAAGTACCACATAGGACACCAACACCATTCTTGCCCACTATGCTTTATTTTCATTAGTGACGCACATATGTTATGAAAAAAATGTGATAATTTCTTGAAAATACTACAAAAATTAGACCAGTTACATAATTGACGGCAATGGAAGGATTGTGTGCCCAGCAATAATTCACGACTGAAAAAATTCCTTCTGTCGGAGCACAAGCTACCAAAATTGCATCATAAAGAGAGAGAGAGAGACAAGAAGCTACATCTTAAAAGTTTTCTCTACATAGAATAGAAAATAAGTTGGATATAGCAATGTAAAACTAAATAAAATATATCAACAGCTTCATGAAGATGCATATAAAATTATAAACATAGGGGGCGTTTAGAGTGACAAAAAGTGAGATAGTTTGATAGAAGTTGTGGATTTGTAATTCGTAAGATAAAAAGTGAATGACTTTCAGAGGTTTTCAGAGAATTTTAGCGCGCCAATGCACCCATAATATTGCTAGTTTGCTACCAAGGCTTTGGAAGATTCACATCATCAGATTGGCTGTCTAAAGCACTTAAAACCTTAAAACAGAAGTATTAAATAACGAAAAAGTCTGAACTCGCCTGAAGCACAACTGAATTGATGACATCTGCATATCTCACTGCCAAATTTAGTGACATACATCTTGCAGGTGCAATAGCATAGCACCTGACCCTCTTCCTGTCAATATTCCCCAATCTATCACGATTCTGCACCACCACCATTGTCAATAACGTTGCCACACCAGAGCCAAGGGAATGCCCCGTAAAAGTTAACGTATAATTCGGGTACGTCTCCACTAATTCCTTCAAAATGTTACACTCCTTATCCAAAACCCATCCAGCTGCTTTTAATAGCCCATTGTGCACATAGCCTCCGTCAAATTTCCTTTGGCCTAGCTTATTATCAAGTAAGACAGCATAATCACTCTCCCTTGCCATATTAAGGCCCCTAATGGCAAGAACTATATCAGCATGATCATGATCAAGATAAAGTAAGTAAGGAGGGGCTCGTGCTTGGGTATCTTCATAAGTTCTTTTCAAAATTAACCAAGCTGGATCAATTCCATATCCTCCATCAGGTTCCCAAAGTGGGTGCCTAAGATCATCTTCATACACAGCCAGTATGTACCTGCAAAGCCTTGGAACAGGCTCAAATTCTTCAGCAGCTGCAAGGCCCCAAGTTTCACTATCATGGCCTGCCGAATGAAGGCATCGTTTCCATGCCCAACGGGCGCATGCCAGACAGTAAACACACTCAAGGAGAGGGAGACCACAAATCATTGACATAGTTGCCTAAGGTCTAAGCACCTTAAGGGAGACAGAAAAACATAGGTTTCAGGCAAATAGCCGATCAAACTAGTTAACAAAACGATTTTCCAATGCACAAAACAGATTCAAACACCGAATCAAAGTATGATGGCAGAATTTCAAATGGGTACTTGAGATTTCAGAAGTATGCAGAAAATATGGTAAATTCAAGAAGAAGGAAATTGGTTTTTTTGGAGTAGAATTTGAAGTGTATTACTAAAACCCAACCGGGTGCAAAAACGAGGCAAGTTGAAGTAAGCAGAAATGTATGATTAGTCCAATGCTCAAACTACCAATAGATTTACAACAAATAAATCACATAAGTCAAGCTTGTTGATGATCAAAAGCACCACTTCAACAAGTATCAAATGAGAATATACCTAGCAGCTACAGAACGTGTTATATACTGAACAATAATCAAGATCACAAAAGGAAATTTAAGAGGGAAAAGGAACAGGTAATTGTATGAATTCTACAACAACAATCACAAAGAATTTGGGCTACCAACCATTAGGGTTTAGCACAAAACAATAAATGATTTCAGCTACTGGGATCACGGAGCTAACCCGATTAAAAAAAAAAAAAAAAAAATGGTACCAGATTCATGTTTTGATTAGATAAACTGTGAAACCCAAACTCTCAGAGGCGCTTGTAGGCGAAGAAAACAAATGGATTGGGATTGACCACTAACGGGAGGGATCTTCAGAGCTCCTGGGGGTGGCTTTGCAGTTTGAGAATTTGATTGGAGAGAAAGGAGAGTGTGAGGTAATGCTGAGTTGTAAACAATATTTTTTTTCTTTTTTGAAAACGTAAACAATATGATCAGACGAAGAAAATTGAAAGAAATTTACTTGCAAGAGAGAGAATCTGATGGAATTTGAAAAGGAGCACCGGCAAGTCAACTCAAGCAGACCCAGCAACGGCATGCTAGAATTTTGATAGGTTGTTGGTTTACAGAAGTTTGGCAAAAATACAAAAATTACAAGTAAAAGACTTATATGATAAATTTTGATTAAAAAATAAAAATAATAAAAATAAATAAATTTTGATTAATTTTAGGGGTGTTTAGTTAACAAAAAATTAATTAAAAAGTACAATAAAAATAAAAAAATAAAAATATATAAATAATATATAAAAAAATTTAATTAAAAAATACATATATTAATTAAAATTAATAAATTTGTGTGATTTTTTGTGCCACATAACAATGGGTTTATCAATCAAATGCTACACCTCAGTGAGGTGTTGCAAGGCAGTGGCATCCCGTAAATTCATTTAAATTATAATGGTGTTTTGGGCATGTGAATGTCAGCAGGGGGGTTAGTTCTGTCCGCCGGTCTCCCCTTACTCACGTGGCCCGACTCTCCGTACTCGGAAGATTCCCCAAACTAATCCCTTAAAATAATGAGATGTTTAGAAGTCGATCACTATTTATGGTCTTATAAAAATTTAAATTATACTTAAAAAATTTGTTTGAAAATAAGTCACACTTGTAAAAAAAAAGACAAAAAAAAGATATCACGTATTTTTCACCACATTTCAAAACTGTCAATTTTATCCAAAAATAGTGCACACTTCACTCATAACTTCCGCGACTTTCCATCTTCTTTACAAAGCAAGTAAAATAAATTTTTTGAAACAAAATCAAAACTGTTTGAAAAAAACCTAAATCGATCATCATTCCTAAGTATCTTTATTTTTTCTGATTTTGAAATAGTACCGGTACTCTTTTGAAAATAACTCAAAATGCTAATCAACCCAATGGATTTCTTTTGCCCAAAACTTGTCATCTGCTTATAATTCATAGTGCTGTTTTGAAAACAGTACCGATAAAACAGTACCGGTACTGTTTTCATACTGCCTAAATAATATCAATCGATACATAACACAAACCAATCATATGAGCCAACATCATCATATTTTTTGAAACAGTATCGATACTGTTTTGAAGATAGCTCAAAAAGTCCATCGGCCCCATGGATTTATCTTACCCTTAAAACTCATCATCCGCTTATAATTCATGGTACTGTTTTGAAAACAGTACTGATAAAACAGTACGGGTATTGTTTTGGACCGGTACTGTTTTCATATTACCTAAAAAACATCAATCGATATATAACACAAACCAACCATATGAGCCAACATTATCATATTTTTTGAAACAGTACCGGTACTGTTTTGAAGATAGTTCAAAAAGCCTATCGGCCCTATGGATTTCTCTTACCCTTAAAACTCGTCATCTGCTTATAATTCATGGTGCTGTTTTGAAAATAGTACCGATAAAACAGTACCGATACTGTTTTTATACTGCCTAAAAAACATCAATCGATACATAGCACAAACCAACCATTCGAACCAACATCATCATATTTTTTGAAACAGTACCGGTACTGTTTTGAAGACAACTCAAAACGTTGATCAGCCCAATAGATTTCTCTTGTCCTTAAAACTCGTCATCTGCTTATAATTCACGATACTGTTTTGAAAACAGTATCGGTGTCCAAAACAGTACCGGTACTGTTTTCATACTGCCTAAAAAACATCAATCGATACATAACACAAACCAACCATACGAGCTAACATCATCATATTTTTTGAAACAGTACCGATACTATTTTGAAGATAGCTCAAAACGCCAATCGGCAAAATCAATCCATGAAGAAGATAAGCCAAATAAGCTATATCTTCTTAATATATTCACGACTAAAACTGTAAATAATGAAACTGAAAACAAGGAAAGAAAAAAAAAACGGAAGAAGCGTGATTCTTAGTAAACCATATATTCACTTGATTCCCGGAAATAACTTGTGTAACTTTGTTATAGAAATAAATGATATTATCGGTATATTAGAAACTATATTTAAAACAAACTCGTGGGACCCACTCAAAAGTGTGACTTAAATACAAAATTTTTCACATTAATGTCACTTAAAAGTAATACTTTTTTTTGGATATGACTAATAGTTTTAAAAGATTACAAAGTATGACTTTGATACAATTTTTCGTAAAATAAATTATGAGTTCGTAATTCATACATTAAAATAAATAGTAAATATTTTTAAAATTTTTTACTATTTTTTAAAATTTGTTGTCACTTCAAACAGAACTTAAATAATCAATACATTGGCATTGTTTGAAATTAAAAAATACAAAATTTTATAAATCTCTACAAATACGAATAACGAAATCATAAATTTTAAATTTTTTATTCATTATGCAAAGTACAAGATATTGACTTTTACAAATTTATACAATTCTAAATACACCCAATATTATAGGCCTAAAATGAATCCATCAATTGGATCGAATAATAAGGTGTTTGAATTAGATTTAACTTATCAAGTCCCCAAAAAAAAAAAAAAAATTTGGACTAAATTTTTATTTTTTTCAAGATCAACTCAAACGGTTCTCTAACTAAATCAAATTTAAATAATTTAATATATATTTATCAATTGTTATTTTATGAAGTCGAAATTTTCATGGTGTTTGGATGGGAAAAAATGATATAAAAGTAATATGTGACAAATTTTGATTAGAAAAAATTTGATAATGTTTTGTAACTTTTGAAATTATTTTTATATTTTTTTACCGTCCAAACAGCATAATTACATTTAATAGTATAATAAATTTAAAATTAATTTAGATTGACTTGTATATTTTAAATCGAGTTAGAACGAGTTTAGTACCCAACCTAACTCAAGTAACTTACATCGTATTTGGTTTGTATTTGCATTTTTTGTTTTTTATTTGTTGTTTTGAAATTCATGTATTTTAAGAATATCAAAAAAGAATTTGATTTGCTATTTTTTATTTTTCATATTTTAAAATTTTTCTTACTTTGAGTTAAAAATATACAAAACGACTTTTAACAATTTTATATTTTATGTATAAATTCGTTTTTTATTTTCTAAAATGGGTTTTAAGAACACGAGTAATCAAATGCGGTTTAAAATATAAATTTAGAATTATGATGTACTTGCCTAATTTGTGTTTCCTTTTTTTAGTTATTTACTAATTTATTCTTTAAAAAATACAAAATTATATTTTAAAATTAAATAGTCAAATCAACTTGACATTAAATAAATGAATGAAATTTAAATATTAACTTTTGATAAAATACTAACTTTTGCTGAGTTGGCTAGGAATATAATGGTGATATTACTTTAACCCAATAAATATGCTATCAAAATTTTCATCAAACACCTACAAATTATTAAAAATTTCTATTTATTTTACTAAACATTTAAAAATATTGTTAAACATTATTAAAATTTTTATTTATTTTGCCAAACACACATAAAAATTTCACCTATCAATTTTTGTCAAAAAACTTACTAAAAATTTAACCTCCAGTTGGGTTATATAAAAATATGAATAACAAACATTTAAGGGGTGTTTGGTGTGACGAAAAATAATAAAAAATATGATTTGAGTAATTTTTTAACATTTGGCACACAGCAGCTAAACCACATTTTAAAAAAATGAATAATAAATTTTTTTGACTTTTACGTTAACAGTTTAGAGAGAAAAATCACCCGAACAATTTTTTAAATTTGTCAAAATGATTTTATATCAGAATTTATTAAAAGATATGAAAAGTTTTTAGAATTTGTAGAAAAGTTATTAGAGTATGTGAAATGTTATTGGGATTTGTAAAAAATTATTGGAATATGTAGATATATATAAATTTATAATTGTTTCACGAAGTGCAAGGATTGCAAAATATATTAAAAATTTTTAGAGTTTTTTAATGATTTTTATCATACCAAACAGGGCTTTAATCTCATTTAATCCAATTGGATGTAGGGTTTCAAAAAGGAAAAAAAAAATACCATAGGCTAAATCCATAAATACTAGAGCCAAATAAAAAAAATGTTAAAAAAAAAAATCAAATAGTCTGCTTTTGCAAAGTATTTGGAATAATAAAAAGTGGGAAAATGTGTATTTAGAGTGATTAAAAAGTGAAATAAAATAAGATAAAGTGAAATACGTTGTGGTTTTGTAATTCGTGCCGCGAGATAAAAAGTAAATAATTTTTAGAATTTTTCAGAAATTTTCATAGTTTTTCAGAGATTGCGAAACTATAACTTATCTTATTTTATTTCATTTTATCTATTTTTTGTCACTCTAAAATACCTAAAATAAAATAAATTATAAATTTATAACTTATGCAACAAAATAAAAAATAAATACCACAAAAATTTTAAAAGAATTTCACAAAAGTTCAATGCGCCAAACGCACCAAAGTTTCCAAATTTCGCCCAGACTTTTCTCATTATCCCCGTCCTGTCGCATTATAAATTGCCGCTTGCACTCCAAACCCTAAGTCGTCATCCCGCCTCGGGTATTCGCAGATTAATCCCTTGCAAAAGGTAGACAATACTCGGCAAGCAGCTTGGAATCTTCTCATAGTTAGTTGTATTCTGTGTGTTTTGAAACTTCTGTTCGATTTTTCCGGATTACTAATTGTATCAAAACATCTGTTTATACATTCACGATCTTTTCACCATTACTGAAAACCCAATTCGTATATGTATGTTTAGAATCTAGCCGCTGAAATTCAACTTTTGTTCTAAATGGTTGTTTGTGTTTGAATACATTGCATTTTAAGTACTGGCCAGCAAGCGAAGTTACAGAGTCTCCTCCAAAAACCCATATTTAAAATCTATGACTACAACTGCTCTCTCTTTCTCTCTCTGTGTGTGTGTGTGTGTGTGTGTACACACACTTAACAGTGCATCTTTGTTATTAAAAGCAGGTCCATGGCTCCAAAGCAGCCAAATACAGGGCTCTTTGTGGGATTAAACAAAGGCCATGTCGTGACCAAGAAAGAATTGTCTCCACGCCCATCTGATAGGAAAGGGGTTAGTTGATTCTCGCCCTCTTCATATTTGTTTTTGTTCGTATCTTATCACTTCATTCTTTTGTCACCCTCGAATCTCGTGACCGAGTAGTGAGTAAATGAGTCACAGATCATATGCAATAATTACCAAAACTCTGATTAGAGCCACAAAATCTATCCTAGAGCATACATTCAAATAAATCACTGAAATAATTTAATAAAATCCAAGTTTTGGTCCAATTAGACAGAAGCGCCCCAAGTAAACCCAAAGTAAAAAAATGTCGGCCTTATGGCCTCTATCTTGACCTCTGCCTTGTGCTCTATGTGATGGCATATTCTATGACACAAAATTGTAGCTTAATATTATGCCAGAAAAAATTATGCCATCAATAAATTCAGGGTACATTACAGATAAAACTTAAAGCTTTGTAAATGAGATAGCAAGAATGCATTCTAAGATATATTTATATTATAAAGAAAACTTTTATTTTACATCATGGTTAGGAGACGGGTTCTCGGACCTATATACATTGCAAAATTCTTCTAGAGTCCCTTTTTCAAAACCAAAACACTTATTCTACAAGATAGTTAATAGTGAGAGATGTACAAGCCCGACAAAATTTTACCCTTCCCATGCTGTAACCACTAGCAACCATCCGCTACATTACAAGAACTAACATTTCCATTATTTTTTTCATTCATTTTAGTTATTCTTGCAAAATCTGCGTATTTGGTCAGACTGGCCACATGAATAACATCTTGGTGGGCTTGGAGGGCATCGATGTTGGACATGTCCCATTTGATGACAATTAGGACATACTTGGGGTCTATCTCTAGCCCCATGCATGACATATTGTTCGTAGTGTTCCCTTTTCGTTCCCCAGCATTGGTGTATACTGTGGTGGTTATTGGATGTAGAATCACTATAGGCTGCAAGATGGCAATGTAGACCTAGGATAGCCTAGCAAGGCGAACCCAAACTCAGAAATGATCTGCCTTAACAACGAGTCTCTCATACGCATCAACCTAGAAGTAATGTTCAACCCACCTGCGGACATCGGACCAGTATATCCAATCAAAATTACTCTGCCTCCTTATGCCGTTCTGCAGCCTATAGTGAGTCTACAACTAATACCTACCACAGTATACATCATTGTTGAGGAACGGGAAGGGAGCACTGCGGACAATATGTCATGCACTAGGGCTAGAGATAGAATCCAAGTATGTCCTACTTGTCATTAGATGGAACATGTCCAGCACCGATGCCTTCCAAGCCCATCAAGATGTTATTCCTGTGGCCAATTTGGCCAAATATGCAAATTCTGCAAGAATAAATAAAATGAATGAAAAATAATAGAAATGTTAGTTCTTGTAGCACAGTGGATGGTTATCTAGTGGCCATAGCATGGGAAGAGAAAAATTTTGTTGTGTTTATACATATCTCACTATTAACTATCTTGTAGAATAAGTGTTTTGGTTTTTGAAAAAGGGACTCCGGAAAAATTTTGCAATATATATAAGTCCAAGAACCCGTCTCTTGACCATGATATAAAATAAAATTTTCTTTATAATATAAATATATCTTAGAATGTATTTTTGCTATCTCATTTACAAAGATTTAAGTTTCATATGTAATATACCTTGAATTTATTGATGGGATATTATCTTCTGACATAATATTGAGCTACAATTTTGTGTAATAGAATATGCCACCACGTAAAGCACAAGGCTTAGGTAGAGGCCATAAGACCAATATTTTTACTTTGGGTTTAGTTGGAGCAACGCATATTATTGTTGTAAATTTTGTTTTATTATATTATTTACTTGTTTCCAAGGGAGGACACTTAAATGAACATGTCTTTTATGATAATAAATGTGTTACTGTAGACTGCTCAATACAAGGCAATCTGTGGTTTTATTTATTACATGGTTAATATTGTATTAGTGTGGTAAAATGTGGAATTGATGTGCTTCAGAAAACTAGCAAAAGAGTGCATTTTGTGAGGAACCTGATCAGAGAAGTTGCTGGTTTTGCACCATACGAGAAAAGAATAACTGAGCTTCTTAAAGTTGGAAAAGACAAGCGAGCGCTGAAGGTGGCAAAGAGAAAGCTGGGCACCCACAAGAGAGCTAAGAAGAAGCGCGAGGAGATGTCTAACGTTCTGCGCAAGATGAGGTAGTTTTCCTGCTTGCATCACCAATGTTACAAGACATTAACTACCAAAAAAAAAAAAAAATGTTACAAGACATTAAAATTGAGTACTACCAATTTAACTTGAAATTATAGAAATGTCCCATTAGATGCACAAATTCAAGTTTGGAGGTTCTAGATTAACTCTAGAGTAATTTCCAAATGTGGCATCATTTGCAGGTCAGCTGGAGGTGGGGAGAAGAAGAAGTGAAGCTGTCATATGCTAGCCTTCCACCTTCCCCAACGTTTGTTTACTCTTTTGCTTTTGCCTTTTTTTCTTTTTTCTTCCCGACTTGAAGTTGTGCTTGGATACTCCCTATTTTTTCAGGAAAAATGGGAAATGGTCATCCCTTGCTGTTCTCCAGTTTCATCCACAATCCACAATTTAGTTTTGATGTAGGTTTCCTATTGCAGTATAATGAAACAGTGATTTTCCCATTTGCCTTTCTAAAAAATTACGTGAAATTTTTTTCTCGGAGATTTGGATTCTTATGTTTTCAAATGATCCGTTCGCCGCAGTTTCCTCTGAAACGATTATTGCAACAAAAGCTCTAGGTGCATACTACAGAGTGCAGAGGGCCAAAGAATCTTTATGTTATGGTCTTCATGGTAAATTGTATTCAATTGATGTAATCTTAGAGCTCGGTTTTGATGGATTCTGTTCTTTTTGGTTTTGGCATTTCAAAAATATTTTCGTGGAGAGCGTTTTGAAAATTAGTTTGTAATTCAAAAATTGGTTTGTGATTCAAAAAACGCAATTGGATGATTGCATTGAAAAAAAAAATGAACTTAGAAGGTAACTAAATAGAAATATGGATATGTAATTAACAGGATATTGACATGTGCGTGCGCGCGCGCCCAAAAAAAATGATGATAATAAATAAATAAATAAAAGAAAAAAGTTATTTTGATTTTGAAACTAATAAAAATATGGCAGTAATTTTCTTTTTTGTTTTTCAGTTAAAACAAAAAAATAACCTAGAAATGCATTGTTAGAACTGAGTTGGAATGCCAAGTGGCTTTAATGGTGATTAACCACTATTACATCTTGTTTGGTTATTTTTCTCCTTCCTTTTGTCCCCCGTTACCTTTTCACAAATTTAAGAAAAGAAATTCAAGGTTGAATCGCACATGAATCTCAGGCCTTGTTATTTCTCAAACATGGTTCTTGGGTCAGGAGCTCAGGACCAGCTGGTTGCTCGCTACTACAAAATGAGTCTTCTATGAAAAAGGTGTGACGAATTTAAAATAATGAATAATGCAAACTTTGCCTCATCCCATCGACAGAAAAAATCTAATAGGATCTAATGACTTCGTACTCATATACATTCCTAAAGGACTGAGAAATCAGGATTTATTAGTTAAGGATACACAATTTCACAATTATTTCGTCCAAAATCCCCCCCCCCCCCCCCCCCCCCCCCCCCGGCGGGCGGCGGGGGGGTATTATGATATCGCCTCTCTCTTACCAAAGGCTGAGTGCAAAATAAGCAAGAAAGTAAGTGGGTTACAAAGGGAAACCATGAAAATACAATTCCAGCTTCTAGGAGCAATCACGGGGAAGAAAATGATTGTTCATTCATATACTCGAAATGATGCAAAAGAGTTCATTCATGTCTTGAACTTCTGAGTCAATTTCTCAACTCCTCCCTTGCAATCTCCTGCAACTCTCTTAGCTCCATCCTTGACAGCCGTAGTAAATTCAGTTGAGCTTTGCTGCAACTCTTGTAAGGAGCTATTAATCTTTGACAAGGCAGCCTCTTTTAGCTCCCCTCCCTTTTGGATTGCCTGGGAGGTCCACTCCTTCAAAACAGATATCAAATAAAGTATCTTCTGGATGATTTTGGAAATAATATCTTTGGATTTCCCTGTAACATCAGCTGCCATTGCTTTCAGCTTGTCTACCAAGTTCTCAGCCCTGTTGACTGTTCCTTCAACTGAGAATTGCTTTCCAGCTTTGAGCCATGTATCCCCAACATCGGCCTCTTCGCGGAGGTCATCGTCCACTACAACTTTGATGCCATGCCTCTCCCAGCGATCTCTAGCCTCCTCCAGGACTTTCACTTGCTCTCTTGCTCTTTTTGCCTCATCTTCAGCCCAAGCCCTGGTTGACAAGTTTGAGAATGGAGTAGTGATTAAAGAAATCAAATATGCATGTAAAGTCAATGGCCAAAATTTCAATGTATAATTGATTACAAGAAGTCAATAATATATTTCAATATTTTAAACGGCATATCTGCATTTCCTTTTCTATTAAGTTTGGGTGAACTTCAATACCCAGACTTAAACCATTTTTAGCAAAAGGTAAAAGCATCGCGCTTATGGCATGGCAATTCATTTCAAGGGTCCATCATAATTGAAATTTCATAAACTGGCACGATTACTATTATAAAAACTCTTGCCATCTTCATTGTGTGTGCGTTTTTCATTTCTATTCACAAGGCCATTACTATTCACTTTCACTGCTAATCAATTACTTTCTCACCTGGCCATGGACAGGGCTTTACGCTCAACCTCCAGCTCACGTTGTAACCGAGCAATCTCCTGGTTTTCAATTTCTGCCTCTTTTAAGAGCTTGCTAAGCCTTTCTTTCTCATAAGATATTTCCACCTTGTTACTCATTAGGCTCTCCAATTGCTCCTCCGCCTCATGCCTTAACCTCGAGAGAACTTCCATTTCTGACTCAACAGCAGCACGCTCCTTCATCAAGGCAATTTTATCTTCCTTTCGATCAGCTCTTAACCTTTCCAATTCTTGCCTTGCCTCCTCAGCCAATTTTTCCACAGCATTGATCTTTTCCCTTTCCAATAACAACTCCTTCTCAAAACTTGCATTGACATCCTTTTCAACCTGAGCTACAAGAGCACTATGAGCAGCGACAGCATTTTCTGCCATTGATTCAGCCTCAATACGTGCCAGCTCCTCGCTGACTATATCAGATGCCTCACCAGTTGCAAGAGCAATAGCAGCTTGGGCTTTAGTCACTGGTTTATCTGGCTGGAATAGTCGTGTATAACCTATTATGGAAGTAACAAAAGCTTAATATCAAGTTCACGACAAGCAAGCATCAATTATATAGAAACGCAACTCACCAAAAGCAAGTGCTATTATTCCATTTTCTCCTGCTGATAAGTCAGCAACAAGTGCTGGACATGCATCAGGGTTGATCTTATCAATGTCTATGTAGCCAGAAAGCTGGTGTAGGATCTGCATGAACAAAAAGGCTATTAAATTCAGAAAGTTCTCAGCTGCATGAAATTATTTTGATAAGAACTGAAACACAAGTTAGTCTTCAATTTGTCCAATTAGTCTTCAATTTATCCAACCTTTCTGTCAGCTTCCGGAAGCTGCCTTTTCTCTAGGGCCATCTTCCAAGTTACAAGATCCTGACGGGAAAGAGGGCTGCAAAAATATTACAAACAAATCCTAGACTCATGTAAATTAGACTGAAACACCAGTAGACAGTTTAATTATGAATATAATAATAACTAAAATGTAGACTAAGCATCAAGACCAGTGAATGAAAGGGTGAAAACATAAAATAACATGCCAACAATAGTAAGAACATAACATAGCAGCATGCATATAGAGAAAACAAAAATAAATAAATAAATAAAGCAGATAATAGCCTAAATAAAGCAAACAAAAAAAAATAAATAGAGAAGGGCTGGGAGGTGTTGCTGTTCTCACATGAATAACAAAAAAAGCATCCATACATGTACTTTTCCCCAGGCGAGAATAAACCAGGAAGACATTGATACTTAAGAAAACAGGGATTCAACAGGAGGATGAAAAATTTTACACCCCACCAGTTGTATGATATATATAATCTTACCTTTCAGGAGAGAAATATAGGGAACTGTGGTCTTCATCTAAAGAAGCCATATCACGCCTAGAAAGCTTGCTGGAGATAAGTCCAGCTTCTGCCAAGCCTGAAAATTTTCACCATTATGAAACAAAAACAACTCTTAAACCGACAAAAGGATCCTATTTCATAATCATCTTAGCTAAAAAATATGAAATGTATTGTTACCTTGAATGGCTGGGAAGTCAGGGTCTTCTGGCATAACATCATCATATGCAAGTTCAGTGACATTCTCTATGTACATTGCAGGATACACTTTAGAAACAGTATTCCTACAAAAAGTATAAGAGAATTGCATTTCCAATTTGTTAATATTAAGTTAATTAATTCAAGTATCGCCATCCTACATGCCATGCAAACAAGAGAGGTATTCATACCTTGACAGACTGCTGCTAGCAGAGACCAACCAACGGGCATACTCGCGACGAGTGCATAAATCACCTGGTTGAACCTCAGCCTCAATAACCTGAAAACATTGAAGAAATTCAAACTCCAGTGACAATCATCAGAAGTTAAGTAATCAAATACTCAGGATATCTAAAAAGTTTTCAATTCAGTAATTGTGTATTATAAGTGAGTAAATGCATCAAAAACCCCTATCTAGCTATATAGTGAAGCTTAAGTTATGATATATTTCTTTCCAAAATATATGAATGTAAACTACATAAGTAAAAAAATAAAGCATTCCATAGCATAACAAATTACATAAAGAAAATTAGCGACAGGGTTTTTTTTGAAAAAAAAAAAAAAAAGGAAACAGGCCAGATAATTATCCGTCTGAAAGGAGACGATAAGACCTACCAAGGAAGAAACTGTCAAGTTTTTGCACATACCAGTAGGCAACTGACATTAAATGGGTTGGTTATTGCAATCCACGAAAATACATTTACGTTTTCAGATTCTGATTACAATGGAAGAGTCAAAGAATGCAGACACTAATCACCCTTGTGACCAGAAGATTCAAACCTAAATTCCAAGCCAAGCAAGGAACCGTGCCCTGAAATAATTTTCTTACTGATGAGATTACTCCAGCATCCTTCCAAGCATTCATTAAGCCCCTTCTTTGTGCTACTGATATTTCTTTTTTTTTTTTTTGGGGGGGGGGGGTGTTTAAATGAGATCTTTCCAGTCAAACTCATCACATTCCTTTACTGGTTTGCATTGCTGCACTGGAATTACCGTGTCCTTAATTGTTTAAATGGCATTTATGAACATTGTGATAAAATGTCATCATTTTATTCAAGGAAATGAGCTTATGTGTATATAAATGGAAGAACCATATAGATGATTATTTTGCAATTATTATCACAAGACTGCCTTTGATTAACATAAAAAGTAAAGGAAATGTCGGAAAGAAACTTTTATCCACTTTTTAAAGCACTTGTAAACGTTTTCAATATCCACGGGACTCTTTTCAGTCATTAGTTACTTTTCATCACCTGTATTCATCAACCAAGAACTGCAGAGACTACATCCCTCATCAACTAAACATAAATGAGTAAAGGAATTATCTTCAACTGTGATTTTATAAAGTCTACGTTTCTGCCTTTCTGAAAAAAGAAATACTTTGACGGCAACTTGCAAACAAACCTACCAAAAAAAGCTTGCAAACACATGGATTTATCTTTGGAGCCAGCACCCAAAAAAAAATAATAATAATTCTGGTTTTTTCACTTTAATGAACTAAGTTTTTCTTGAAAATCAATATCATCACTCTGCCAGCTTCTCAAAGAGCATGAAGTAACGTTTTCTAGCTATATTTTTCAGTTAATATTAAGAAGCATACTTTTAAGAAAAAAGGCAAGTTTCCAGACAGAGTTAACATAAAAGAACAAAAATGTACAACTAGAAATTTAGGAATGAACTGCTTTCCACTCTTCTGGCAATGGGAGGAGAGGTACCTTCAGTACTTGCAATGCTGCTAGTGCTTGCCCCTGAACCTGATCAACAACAGCAGGAACCAAAACTTTTCCAGGAAGCACCCGTAAAGCTGAAGAAACTGCAGATGGAGCAGGTATGCCAGCAAAGGGAAAGGAAGTCCCAAGGTTTGTTGATTTGAAAAATGTACTTTCATTAACACTATTGTAAGCATTTGAATCTTGTTCAGGTGGACCCTCTCCATTTAAATTACGCTCTTCTGATGATGACTTATTTCCCTCAGCTGAGAGCTGTATGCTGCTCAGGTCAAGATCTTCTCTAGCAGAAAGATTTTTTACAATATCTACGTTCTCTTTGTGCACAGTCCGGGGTTCCAACACCACATCCAATGGTGATTTTTCTGGGATACTGAAAGGAAGACGCTCATTGGGAATATGGACAGTGGAACTGGAAGATAAATCAAATGAAAAATTAGAAGATTCTGCTCCACTTGAGCCAGGCCCTACATCCTGGTGATCACTATCAACATCTGTTGGATTACTGTCAGAGACTGACAAATTGGTAAGTTTAGCATCAATAAGGTCCCCTTTTAGTTCACTAGCTGATTCTGAATTTTCAGTAACAAGACTGCCGTCTGTATTTTTGAAGTTTGAGACCGCAAAAGAACCATCACCTATCTCAGATTCAGGCAGCACAGGTGTACCTGAACTTATATGAGGGGCAACTGACATGCCATCAATAGCTGATTCATTTGGCAAATCTTCTTGGATGGAAGCATTAGTATTGGCTTCATTTCTATATTCGTTGGTTGCTTCATTACTGTCTGAAGGCGAAGAAGAATCATTGTCTATACCTATCGTGCTAAGACAGCCACTGTCCTGCTTCATATCCTTGGCCTCCTTTTCATCCTGTTCAACTCTATCATTCTGGTCATCAGAGACCAACAACACTTCCTGCTGTTTTGTGAAGGGCTCCATTTCTTGTGCCAGTCCTGCAGACGCCAATGTAAGTGTTAATAGATATAAAGAAAAGTTAGAGAGAAAATGGTCTGCTGTGACAATAGCAAAGGCCATAAAAACAATATAAAAGAAGATATCCATAAGAGTCGCAAGAAGACATAGAACTAAGATTAACCCAAACAAAGAACATACAAACACAAACTTCCTCAGACTCAAATTTTAAGACAAAAGTTGACAGTCTCAAACAGAAAAATTAAAATAATAATAATAATAGCAAAAACAACTACTCACTGGAAGTGTTCCGCTTGCTTAGAGAAAAGGCTGCAAAAGTCAGTCCCGCAACAAGAATAGCCCCAGCAATTCCTACACCTACAGTTCCTGAAAGAATTCTACTTTAGAAGTGTTATTAGTCCTGAAACACTAATCAAAATCCATATATATATATATATATATAAAGAGACTTTACGGAAAAGCATTCACATTTTGAGATTAAAAAAAAAATGCTATCCAACTTAATCAGATTCTTCACCAGTCAATAATTGTGAACTTTTAAGTTCACTTTTGAGCACTAAATTCAATATCCCCAAAACAAAATGTAAACAACATAAAATAACTCATCAAATTCAATATCGAAATTTATCTAGAGAAAAAATATAAAAAAAATCCAATTCTAATGGAACTCAATTGAATCCCAAAGGGGAGAATAACATAAAGTCTAAACCATAATTGATTGCAGAAAACCTCTCATACCTCCGTACCATCGCTTCCTCTCCGAGTCAACAGACTTTTTACCACCATCGGCTCCGGACCATCCGGAGAAAGCATCAGCCGAAGAGTTCGAATTCACCCATGAATTCCCAGTAGGGCGTCGCTGGACTCCATTACCACTTCTTGAACTATCCCCAGCAACTGAAAGCACTTGAACCTGACGATCTAGCTTCCCAATCCCAACACGCATCCGAACAAAAACGGTTGCAGATTTTCTGCAATTCAAGGCTAATCGGAGCTGACAAGAATTGGGAGACCATGACGAACTCAAAGAAGTCATCTTTATAGATGAAAAATCGCTTCTTCCGCAGGGATGGAGCCAAAGTTGTCGAATTCAAGCGTTGAGGAAAGTGAAATTGGGGTTTTTTCAAGCCCAATTTGCAGATAGGTCGTTTGAATGTGGTAGTTCCTTGTGCAAGAAGACGAAATGGGGAAGGGGTACTCCCTCTTAATCGCTAATTTCTAGGGTTCGTTGGGTATCTCGAAAAGGGAAGAGACGAAAGAATGATGTTTCTCGCTGAGTACGAGCGTGTTGTGAGTGATAAAAAAGTGAGATAAAATAAAATAAATTGTAAATTCATAATTTGTATAGAAATATAAAAAGTGAATAAATTTTAAATTTCTTTTTATTTTTTAACACACCAAACCCTCTCTCTCTTTCTCTCTCTAAACGTATATCGATCTTTCTCTCTCTATCGTTATATCTTCAAAATACGAGTTTCCCGACCGACCGGCGACTGGGAAGTAACAGACCTCAGGCACCCCACCTGTTAACGGAACTACCGAAGTTCCCCTAATCTTTGTGCAAAAATACCATGCACGTCTCGATATTTTTACCAAATTTTCACTAATTATCAACTTTTATTAAAACTACCTTTACTAAAATTTATTAAACACATTTTCAACTTGCATTATCTTAATTTGACGGTTTTATTAATTTTCTTTAATTTATTCTATTTTTATCATTTTCTTTTAATTTTTATCAAACAAATAATTTATTCA
Organism: Vitellaria paradoxa; assembly: GCA_019916065.1. Taxonomy (NCBI): domain Eukaryota; kingdom Viridiplantae; phylum Streptophyta; class Magnoliopsida; order Ericales; family Sapotaceae; genus Vitellaria; species Vitellaria paradoxa. The sequence continues at coordinate 3,788,935 of CM034240.1, forward strand.
GTTCTAACAAACCCTATATCCTAAATCCATATCTGATTTAAGCTGTTACGATGGTTGTCAACTACAAAACCATGTGATGAAAATTTATGTACATATAACATTATAATTATTGTTGCTTATGTAAAGCCGGCAGATATGGTGTCTGGCAAGGGCATTTTCGTGGGATGAGATAATAGAAAGGAATGGCTGCTCAACTCCCAAACCGCGCACCCCCCCCCCCCCCCCCAAAAAAAAGGTTAATGCATTCATACAAATTAAAAGGAACTTAGGTTCGGAAATAAATGAACTATTTCTCACCTTTTTTTTTATCCTTGCATTTTTATTTTTTTTATAGTTATTATTTGGAAATCTAGCTGGGTTATAAAAAAAATTATAATTTTCTAGACACTGGTTATGTTTATAGAAATAGATTAATTTGTACGAATTTTTTTCATGATTCGACATTTAGTTTTAAATTGCTTGTATTTTTGTTTAAGAGGGAAAATATTTATTTATTTATTTATTATGATTTCTCATTCTCAAGGCAGGCATTTTATTCTTAAAATTTGTTTATTGCTTTATTTTTAAATTATACATTTTGTTTTTGAACCGGATGGACACACTGACCTTTAGTGCAACAACGAAAAAGAATAATAAAGTCTTCTAGCCAAGAGGGTTTCAATTATTTTAATGCTCACAAGAGAATTTTAATGAAATCACTAATGGCAAGAAAATATCTAATGACAAGGGGTCTTAGTGAACTTCAAATCTTAGAGGTGCATCTTTCCATTTTTAAAATGTGAGTGCCAAGTGCACAAAGATTATTTTTAATGAAATCTCTAATGACAAGGGGTCTTAGTGAACCACAAATCTTAAAAGTATATTTGTCAATTTCTAAAATCTTAAGAGTATATATTTTTTTGTTATGAAGAGTGTCTGGACCAGTTTATATGCATCTCGACTAATTTTTCCACCCCGAATAAGGCTTCTGAAACAAAAATATATCCCTGCGGTTCATAACCACCAGGGTAAGTGAGGCTTATGGGATTCGAACTTGAGACCACAGAGAGAGTCAGCCCCTTGGTCACAAGCTGAATACCGCTAGGCCACCCACTGGTGGTTATAATCACTCACTTTAAATATGTTTGACTAAATTGGGAATTGAAACAAAAATAGAAAAGACAACAAAAATAAGAATTTAAGAAAATTAACTATATTGGGAATTGAAACAAAAATAGAAAAGACAACAAAAATAAGAATTTAAGAAAATTATTATGTTTGGTACATCCAAAAAATAATAAAAGAAGCTACATTTTTATGTTCATAATTGACTTTTTAATTGGTGCATTACAATTTCTAAATAATGGAATTGTTTCAGTCTTCTATTCAAGAATTCATATTTTCTGAGTTTATGAAAATTTTAAATTCCATTCTTGTATCTAAAAACATGGCGATAATAAAATTTTCTTTGACTAGAGGATTAACCAATAATCTTGAAGCATAGACAAGCAGTGTAAAACACTCTTAATCGTAAATTTTGGAGAGATTATAGTTTCAAAAATCCGTAAATATTATCCCCTCTCAAGGCTACATAGGCTATTGCATATATTTAACCTGAACACTGAGAGGTGATTCATGAGCTCAAAATTTACTCTTTAAAGTGGAGTTTAATTTAAAGAAATTAATGTGACATTACCTTGGAGAGATTCTGTCATAAATAAAAAAAGAATAAAGAAGGAGAGAGAGAGAGAGAGAGAGAGAGAGAGAGAGAGAGAGAGAGAGAACGTTCCATTCCTGAGTTTATGTACCAGAAGTAGTATTAATGGTTAGTTTGGTAAACCAAAAAGAAAAAAAATTTCTTGTGTCGTTTATAAAATTTTTCACCAAAATTTGTTTTCTTTTTTTCCTTTTGTTGAATTTTATTCACATTTAAAAAAAAAAATAAAAAAATACCAACAAGACAGAAAAACCTACGTACGCCATAAGGATGAGGTTAAAAAAAAAAAAAACCCTAGGACTTGATATCCCAAAAATGTACATCATGTGTATAACAAGAATCCAGTAGCCGAATTAAGGTTGTGTACTCGTGTTTGCTTGACAGAAGTGGACAATAGCGGATAACACATCCCTAGACAACAATGGCGGATAATGTCTCCAAGCGATAGATGTCATCTGGCGCCGCTTACAGCCGAGATAATAGAAAGGGAATTGTCACACTTATCTTTGCTTGACAAATGTTGATTATGGGATAAGAAATACAGTGACCAAATTACCCTCATTCACTTTTGATTTTTCTCGTAAAGTATAGAATTTATTTAATAATTTACTTTTTTAATTCTTTTTTATTTGACCTTTTTTAGTCGTCGTGGTCGACGGGAAGAAAGGAATGAATGAATGTTTTTTAAGGAAAACGTAGAAAGCCAAAGAAATCAAAAGATGAACGGGGGTAATTTGGTCATACTTATTCTTATCCCACAATCAACACTTGTCAAACAAATATGAATAACAGTTCCCTTTCTCTTATCTCGGCTGTAACAATTATGGGATCCAAGCGGCATTGGATGACATCTGCCCCTTGGAGATATCATCCGCTATTATTGTCTCGGGACGTTTTATCCGCCATTGTCCACTTCTGTCAAACAAACACAGCCTGAGAGTCTAGGTTTAAAGAGAATAAAAGGGTTCGGAAAGAGATGCTCCGATCCCGAGGTCCTGTAATACTACTCCTCAATCCTCACTCCTCAGATAAGGGGCCTTCAATAATGATCGGTTGAATACCAGCACCATTACCCTGCATAAATTTGTTGATGCTCAATGGCTCTATTTCTGGTTGTTTAGCATGTGGGTCAGTCTCATGCAGTTCAATAGTACAAAGCCACAATAAATTGAATTGGTCTCGTTCTCCCATTTGCAAAGACAGAAAGAGAACTGTCTATGAGAAATTACTTATCTTCTGGCTTGCATCTCCCACCTTGGGTTCCGTAGCATCCCATACTCCCTGCACCGCAAGGCCTCACCAAAAGTGTAGGTGTTCCTAGGTCAATTAAGTATATTACATTCACTTATCAAGTTGGTGCTTGAGCCATATGGATTATGGACATATATAGTGGGGTACATAATAAGGTTAGCTTAAGTGAAAGTACTTATTAAAAAAAAATTGATTTGCTTGAATGCAAACAAAACTTTGCAATGAGTTTTAATTCAAAGAAAGAATCAAAAGGATGAAATCTGGCATTTTTATATCACCAACAAAGACCAATGACTTCTGGTGGTGTTGAGAGAGGAAACTGCAAAGTCTACCAACCCTGCCACTCCACAAGTCCGCCATTGCTACAACAAAGCAACCCTCTATAATAAAGAATTCTCTACTTTTATTCATCATCCAATCCACATTTCAATTCCAACAGCCCAATTTACAAGCAAATCAATAAATCATATCACCGTAGTAGATTTTTTTGTAAAGAAATATTATTTATTAGGGAAAGGACGTTGGAAGAAGAGATAGGATTATTGCGATTAAGTTAGTGTTAGAAGAAGAGATAGTAAACGTAATTAGTGCTTATACCCTCCAGGTGGGCTTAGGAGATGTACATAAGGAGAAGTTTTGGAAAAACTTAAAAGGAATGCTATTAGAGATACCTCAAGGAGAGATGGTCTTCATAGGAGGAGATTTGAACGGTCATATAGGACGCGACATAGATGGATGCATAGGAGTACACGGGGGATATGGTTACGGTGATAGAAATGAAGAAGGGAAGGCTATTTTGGAGTTTGCAATGGCTTATAATCTCATGGTGACGAACACCTTTTTTAGGAAGAGAGAGGAACATTTGGTGACTTATAAGAATGGCTCCTCAAAGACACAGATTGACTTCTTCTGAATTAGGAAAACAGACCGTGTAGCTTGTAAAGATTGTAAAGTTATACCAGGGGATAGCTTGACTGCCCAACATAGGTTGTTGGTCATAGATGTGCAACTTCAAAGGTGGGCTAGAAAAAAGAAGTCGTATAGATGCTCAAAGACTAAATGGTGGAACTTAAAAGGTGATAAGCAAGCAGCATTCAGGGAAAGAGTACTAGAGAAAAACATTTGGACGGTAAATGAGAGTGCAAATATTATGTGGGATAAGGTAGCAAAGTGTATTAGGAGAGTAGGGAAAGAAATCTTAGGAGAATCCAAAGGGAGTGCTCCGGCACAGAAAGAGGCATGGTGGTGGAACGAGACCGTCCAAGACAAGATAAGAGTTAAAAGATAGTGTTTTAAATCTTAGCAAAACGACCGAAATAAGGCGAACTTGGAGAAGTATAGAGAAGCTAGAAGAGAAACCAAAAAGGCAGTTAGTGAGGCTAAGGCAAAAACATTTGAGGATTTATATAGGCGACTTGACACTAAAGAGGGCGAAAGAGAGATATTCAAGCTTGCTAAATCTAGATATAGACGGATCAAGGATTTAAATCAAGTTAAATGCATTAAGGATGATGATGAAAAGGTATTAGTAAAGGAAGATGAGATAAAGGAGTATTGGAAGAGTTACTTCTACAAGTTATTTAACGAAAGCAGTAGTAGTGACATACATTTAGGATAGTTTACCACTTTTAGGGAAGAATTAAATTTTATGTTTTATAGGAGAATCAGTAGGGAAGAAGTAAAAGAAGTATTAAAAAGGATGAAGAATGGGAAAGCGGTTGGGCCAGATGGTATCCCTATTGAGGTTTGGAGGTGCTTAGGAGAGGATGGTATAAGTTGGTTGACAAACCTTTTTAATGTAGTGCTAAAGAGCAAGAAGATGCCTGATGCATGGAGGAAAAGTATCCTTATACCCATATACAAGAACAAAGGAGATATTCAGAACTGTGCGAACTACCACGGGATTAAATTGATGACCATACGATGAAATTATGGGAGAGAGTTATTGAGAGAAGACTAAGAAGGACAACAAACGTTTCAGAGAACCAATTTGGTTTCATGCCTGGAAGATCAAACATGGAGGCTATCTTTCTCTTGAGGAGGTTAATGGAACAGTATAGAGAAGGTCAAAAAGATTTACATATGGTGTTCATCGATTTAGATAAGGCATATGATTGGGTTCCTAGGGAGATTTTATGGAGAGTATTGGAAAAGAAAGGAGCGTGTGTCGCATATATTGAGGCGATAAAGGACATGTATGATAGAGCCATAACATCTATACGGACGACTGGTGGAGAGACTAATGAGTTCTCTATCACGATTGATTTACATCAAGGCTCAGCGTTAAGCCCGTACTTGTTTGCTTTAGTTATGGATGAGATTACAAGACATATTAAGGATGAGGTGCCATTAATGTATGCTATTTGCAGATGATATTATTTTAGTAGATGAGACGAGAGAAGGAGTAAATGTTAAGCTAGAATTGTGGCAGGATACGTTAGAGACAAAAGGGTTTAGGCTAAGCCGATGCAAGACGGAATATATGGAATGTAAGTTTAGTCAAAGTAGGATAACGGGTAATATAGAAGTAAGTTTAGGCACACAAAAGATTGTAGAGAAAGATAAATTTAGCTAACTTGGATCTATGGTGCAACAAGATGGAGGGATTGATACTGATGTAAGTCACAGGATTCAAGCTGGGTGGACCAAATGGAGGAATGTTTCGGAGGTTTTGTGCGACCAAAAAATCCCCCTCAAGGTGAAAGAAAAGTATTATAAGGTAGCGATTAGACCAGCGCTGCTATATGGATCAGAGTGTTGGGCAGTAAAGCATAATCATGGTCAGAAGATGGCAGTTGTGGAGATGAGGATGCTAAGGTGGATGTGCGGGATTACAAGAAAAGATAGGATTAGGAACGAGAAGATTAGGGGCAAAGTAGAAATAGCACCGATTAAAGATAAAATGAGAGAAAACCGATTAAGATGGTTTGGCCATGTTAAAAGGCGTCTAGCAGAGGCACCTGTTAGAAGGTGTGAAAGTATGGAGATTGCCAGCAATAGGAGAGGTAGAGGAAGACCCAAGAAAAGCTGGAAAGAAACTATTAAACATGACCTGACCTACCTAGATTTATCGGAGGACCTGCCCCTAAACAGATCTAATTGGCGTCGACAAATCCATATAGCCGACCCCACCTAGTGGGAAAAAGCTTGGTTTGGTTTGATTTGATTTTTAGGGAAAGGAGGTTGGGATGACTCGAACCCACGATCTTCTCTCCGGGTAGGAGTGTTTTTCTATTTGAGCTAACTCCTCTTATTCACCTAAGTAGAGAAGTACGGTAGTGGTACATTAACGTTAGAAATACAGAGATGTGTACCTTCTTAAAGAGCACATTACTCAATCAGCTTCTCAGAAGGTTGCACCTACATTTCAGGTAAGGAGAAAAACGAATAAATCCCAATTTCCAATCAACAAAGTCGTTTAGTTAGTCTCAAGTTATAAGCACACAAAGGTTAGGTGACATCCATTGTTTCTTCAACCTGGGAAGCATGTACATGAGGGCAAACATGTTTCAAGTAGTGTTGCTTTTGTTCTTGCTACGAAAGCTATGTGGGTTCATGTCAACGAGGTGATTCAAGATTCCAAATCAAATTTCAACTTTGCTAAAAGAAGAAGCACATCTACAATGAGATAGCTCTATGCTAGAACCAGAAAAGAAAGGCATGCCTTCATCAGTCACAAGCCTCATAGAATTCGCCCTGATTAGATCATTCAAGTCAAGGCTGTTTGTATCTTTCCTTTCTTCTTTGGCTTCGCCTGAAATTCGGTAATGCCATGACCAACCTCCCAATACCAATATACAACTAAATAGCACAAGGAAGCAATCAATGAATCAGACCTGTGCAATTACCTGAACCTAAGTGGCGAAGAATCTCACATTGCTATAAAACTTGATGTGGCTGTTGTGAATAGCTGAATTTGACTAATCAAGGGCACGAAATTTTGGATGCAAAGCAGTGTGATTAAGGCCAGGAATTTGAAAATAGCATCTTTTAAACTGGGTTGGCAACGTTTTGAGATTCGATGGCTTGATTCTGTACCAAATGCCATCTTCTTTTGCCCTCTGTTTTCAGCTACGCATACCACATGATATCATTCTTGGCTGTAACTGTAAGATATGGATCTCTTCACAAGCAGAGAATGAGTTCAGTGAAAAGGGCCAGCTCTCGACTGAGCTTGACATGCTTGATTGGGAAATCTGGGATAGAGATGTATATGGAAAGAAAGAAAGGAAAACAAGCACAGAGCCATGATTGCAGAAAGTAAACCCTAACCTACCATGGATGACTGTGATGTGGTCAGAGGAGTTTGTACCAGCATGCGAATAATGCAATCGCCACAGTGAAGATAAATGGGGTTTTTGGAGGCCGGTCACTATTTATGGACTTATAAAGATTTAAGTCATACCTAAAAATCTTATTTGTGAATAAGTCACACTTGCAACAAAAAGACTAAAAAGGATATCACGCGTTTTTCACTACATTTCAAAACTGTCAGTTTTATCCGAAAATAGTACACACTTTACTCATAACTTCCGTGACTTTCCATCTTCTTTATAAAGCAAGTAAAACTGATTTTTGGAAACAAAATCAAAACTGGTTGAGAAAAACCTAATTCCGCAACTTTCCATCTTCTTTACAAAATAAGCAAAACTGATTTTTGGAAACAAAATCAAAACTATTTAGGAAAACAGTACCACATAATAAAACAATACCGCATAAAAAATAATACCACATAATAAAACATTATCGCATAAAAACAGTACCGCATAAAAAACAGTACCACATAATAAAATAGTACCACATAATAAAACAGTACCGCATAAAAAAAGTATCGCATAATAAAACAGTACCGCATAATAAAACAGTACCTCATTAAAACAGCACCATTCTTTGCATGATAGAGTCATGCGGTACTGTTTTTGAACGAGCATGCATCCTAAAAAAAACAGTACCACAGACATGTGGTACTGTCACACATGCGGTACTGTCGGTCATTCGTTTGATATGTGAACTATTTTTGTATTTACATGTGATGTTTGCATGATAGAGTCATGCGGTATTGTTTTTGAACGAGCATGCATCCTAAAAAAAACAGTACCGCAGACATGTGGTACTGTCACACATGCGCTACTGTCGGTCATTCGTTTGATATGTGAACTATTTTTGTGTTTACATGTGATGTTTGCATGATATAGTCATGCGGTACTGTTTTTGAACGAGCATGCATCCTAAAAAAAACAGTACCGCAGACATGTGGTACTGTCACACATGCGGTACTGTCGGTTATTCATTTGATATGTGAACTATTTTTGTGTTTACATGTGATGTTTGCATGATAGAGTCATGCGGTACTGTTTTTGAACGAGCATGCATCCTAAAAAAAAACAGTACCGCAGACATGTGGTACTGTCACACATGCGGTACTGTCGGTTATTCGTTTGATATGTGAACTATTTTTGTGTTTACATGTGATGTTTGCATGATAGAGTCGTGCGGTACTGTTTTTGAACGAGCATGCATCCTAAAAAAAACAGTACCGCAGACATGTGGTACTGTCACACATGCGGTACTGTCGGTTATTCGTTTGATATGTGAACTATTTTTGTGTTTACATGTGATGTTTGCATGATAGAGTCATGCGGTACTGTTTTTGAATGAGCTTGCATCATAAAAAAAACAGTACCGCAGACATGTGGTATTATCACACATGCGGTACTGTCGGTCATTCGTTTGATATGTGAACTATTTTTGTGTTTACATGTGATGTTTGCATGATAGAGTCGTGCGGTACTGTTTTTGAATGAGCATGCATCCTAAAAAAAACAGTACCGCAGACATGTGGTACTGTCACACATGCGGTACTGTCGGTTATTCGTTTGATATGTGAACTATTTTTTGTGTTTACATATGATGTTTGCATGATAGAGTCATGCGGTACTGTTTTTGAACGCGGTACTATTTTTGAACGAGCATGCATCCTAAAAAAAACAGTACCGCAGTCATGTGTTTAAATACGTAATCCAGATCTGTATATATTCATTCGATCGACGTTAATCTCACAGTACAAACTCGTGTAATCCGTGTGTATTCATTCGTATATAATCCTTTAATAGATTTTTATCTCACTATATGTTCACGCAATTGATAAGGAATGAAACAAAAACGGAAAACGTGATTTTCGGTTCCATAATTTTCGGCAACTTCATCTCAGTTAATTATAGAAAAAGGGCATTTAAGTCATATTATAAATTATATTTAAAACAAACTCGTGGGACCCACTCAAAAGTATGACTTAAATACAAAACTTTTCACATTAATGTGACTTAAAAGCAATACTTTTTTTTGAGTGTGACTAATAACTTTAAAAGATTACCAAGTATGACTTGGATACAATTTTCCGAAGATAAATCACAACTCCGAGCACAGCCCATTTTAATGGGCCGAAATTAAGGATTTTGATGGGTTACATTCTGTGCTTTGATGTCACCTCATGGAAACAAGCAGATCTGGGTAGTAAGCTGTTTAAGATTGGTTAAAAATTCTTCGACTTCAAAATTACCTTATGTGCTGTCCTCTTTTTTATGGCGTTTTACACGCTAATAAGCTAATCATCACTAAGGGTGGCAAAATGAGCGGGTTAGGTGGGTTTAAACGAATTGAAGGTTAAATAGGTGCAATCCAACCCACCAATTTTAAAAACGGATTAGATATGGACATGTTGAATACAGGTTATAAACCTATGAATCCATATCACAACCCATTTACTTATAACCTAACTTACTTTAAAAAAAATTAAAAATTTATTTCAATCAATGTGTATATATATAAATACATCAATATTTATTTTAATTAATATAATATTATACATATTATATAATATTATGGGTGTGTTTGGAGTTGTATAAAAGTGTATAAAATAAAATAAAATTATAAAAGTAAATGTCTCGTAATTCGTGCAGTGAGTGAAAATTATAAATTTTATTGTCTCGTAATTCATATTTGTAGAGATTTGTAGGATTTGATTTTATTTTGTAGGGCTCTAAACTTCAGTTAATTTCAAATTTATACGAACCAATTTATTTTTTATTCAATTTTAAATCAACAACTCTCTCTCTCTCTGTGGGTGTGTGTGCGTGCGTGTGTGTGCATGCGCATGCGCATACACGCGCGTGTGTGCGCATGCATGTTTGCGTGCGCGCACGTGTATGCATACACGTGTGTGAGTGTGTGTGGGTGTGTGTGCACGTGTGCGTGCGGGTGAGTAGGAGTGTGCGTGCGGGCGTGTGCGTGTCTGTGTGCAAGTATGCGCGTGTGGGTATGGGTGTATTTGCGTGTGTATGCGCACACGCACGTGTGGATGTGTTTACATGTGTGCGCGCGCACGCATACGTGCGTGTTTGTGTGTGTGCGCGCGCGCGCACTCTTTCTCTCTGGAGAGAAAGAGAGGTGAGAAAGAGAACAGTGTAAAAAGAGGGATTAAATTAATTTTTTTAATTTAAATAGGTATTTTAACGGGTCCCGTTTCACAATTTAATCACACCCGTTTATAAATGAGTATTTTATAAGTTATCCAATTACAACTCAATTAGTAAAATAATAGGACACAAACCCATTCCATTTATTATAAGTTCAATTGGGTGGATCGATGGGTTTAAATCAATTTTGCCACCCCTAATCATCATGTTTTCAAAATTCCACAGTAACAAAAGCATTTATTCCCCCCCCATCCCCTCCAAAAAAAAGAAAAAAGAGTTGCCCCCACGGGGGTGACCGAGTGGAAGTCGGGCTCGCCTTAGAACTTGGGCCTCTCGAGGTTCCGGGTTCGACTCCCCCACGAGAGGTGGGTTACAGTTGTAATGGCGGGTGTCTAATGACCTCCTCTCGGTCGTGCCGGTCAGTCAGGGCTTGCCTAGGCTGGTTAACTCTCCAGGGGTCTTTGTCGGCTAGGGTCCTGGAGCGTGCTTCGCCCTGTGCGCACCTCAGTACGTGGTAGCGACTACGAACTTTCACGTACCAGAAGAAAAAAGAGTCAATGAAGCACCAAATCTCTACGAAATTTCCCAATAAACTATCATCACCTAACAGGATTGGAAGTCTTCTAGCATCCCCTGAGCCTTGGACAAAATCTTTCCCTGGGCTGACTGCCCCAACGAAAATTTAGTATGTTGGCGCTTTTTTACTTGACTAGAACAAACCCTTTTTTTTTTTTTTTTTTTTTGAACGGCGACTAGAACAAACCCTCCCAACAACGCAAACAAAAAATTCCACGCTTCAGCCCAATCGAAGCTAATTTCAGAGCAAAAGGCCTTATTTCAACTCAAATTGTCTAGGGCTTATAAATTAAGAACTGAGCAGCGATCATCACTGTAAACATAGAAATGTGACAAACAAGTAATGATAACGGATATGAGCCGTGAAACATGTAATTACATCAAGTACAACGACAAATTAAACCGATAAAAGACCTGAGAACGTGAAGATCTTAACTCGCCGCCAGTATTTGAAAAATAGAATTTTTCATAGGGGTATGAAAATACCCTGCGAGTTCGAAGAGTTGGAGCCCTCTCTATCTGCCTAGTCAGGGCTTGCACCTCACGGGTGGCCCCCGTGTTTGTTAAGTGCTTATAAATTCTTTAAGGCATCTTGTATTTATGGTATCTCGTAAAATTTTTATAAATTTGTATATATTATATATTTTAATAAATTTTTATAAAATTAAAAAATATTTTTACAAATTTCAATAATATTCTACAAATTCTAATAATTTTTCTACAAATTCTAAAACTTTTTAATCACTTTTAATAAATTATGGCGTAAAACCATTTCGACAAAAAAAAAAAATTATTCGGATGATTTTTCTTTTCAAAAAACTGGTGGTTGTGTGCCACACACCTAAAATTATCCAAATCACTTTTTTTTGTTATTTTTCGTTATTTTTCACTGCGTAAATGAACCCTAAGAAGCCAAGACAGGATTTTGGGATTAAAACAATGCCAAAGTTAAAGATTGGAATTATTAAATTAAAATTTAATAATCTAAATACAAAATTTGATAATCTAAATATATTTACTTTTTTTTTTTCATCTGCATCATTAGTTTAACAAACTCCCAGTATCAACGAATGTTATTTCAATTTCTTTTGGCCATGTCAGCACTTCTTTCGGCCAAGACAAGCACCTCCGGTGCCCCAGCACCCATGGATTGCCCTTTTTGTCCACCTCTTCTTCTCCCCTTCATTTTCTAACACTCCATTCGAAAACATTCTATTATTAGAATTAATTTTATTTTAAAATAAATAATTAATTTACTTAATTTAATAAATAAAATTTTATATTTAAAACACATTTTAAATTTAAAAAATAAATTAATTTAATTTAAGTGAAATATCAAATTTAACTATATAAATAAAAAATATGATATAAGTGTATAAATTTATCCATTCATTTAGATTATTTAAAAATATAATTTTCTAAACTAATTTAGAAATAATAAATTTCTATCAAATCTTATTATTTGAGGTTAAATTTTAAAATTTATGAAATTTTTAAAATTTAAGTTATAACAGGGGCACCTGCAATACTGACAAAGGTAAAGAAATTGGCATCAATCCGTCTGGATGGAGGATTTTTGGAGAGATAAAAAAATAGAGAGAGAAAAAGTGGAAGAAAATATAAAGTTTTAAATGTATATTTTTATTTAAGTTAATAAAATAATATAAAAAATAAAAATACTTTATTAATACATTAATATTTTACCTTCTATGAAACATTAATCAAGAAAACTATTCACTGATTACAATTTTACATTACTTAATCATAAATAAATAAATTTGAACTAAAGAATATAATATAGAATAAAATAATTTAATTTACGTATAAAAATTATTTAATTTTCATAAATAAAATTTAAGTTGTAAATTAAATTCTTTTTCAAAATAAAATAATTTACTAGTATAATTAATTTACATTAAATTAAATATTTTTACTAGTATACTTGGAATATTTTCGCCATTTAGTTAATTTACAATGAGGATTTTAGACATTTAGATTAAAGTGTTACATATGTTATTCATAAATTTATGGGGAGTGAAATTGTTTATTTACGTGATTTATCTTAGGCTTGATTTAGGAATCATTGTTTAATTTTTTTTCATGAATTTGTTCATCAAAATTATTTTTTTGTTCGATAATTTTTAAGTATATTATTTAAATTCATGAACAATTTGTAAAAAAATATTTTCAAATAAGAAAATTCAGTTACGGGTAAAAAAAAAAAAAACTTAGGATCCAAAAATCTGTAAATAATTTACATTTCGTACTTTTGAATTTTTCATAAAATTTATGTTAAATTTTAATAGTTTAATTATAACAAATAAAGGTTTTAAATTTTAATTTATTATAACATAAGAACGTTGGTGTGGTCGTTTTATAACTCATAAAGAAACACACGTGATCATAAATAGGAGTAAATTAGTAAATGGAGACGGATGTAAAATTTTAATCGAAAGTGACAGAGACCTCTCACCTTTAATTGTTATGAAAAGTGAGACTTCGTGAAAGCCACCGAGGCCCGTCTGGGGGAGGAAAAAAAATTAAAAAAAAAAATTAATCTTTGGTATTTTAAATATTTGATTAAATATTATAAATTATTCATTTATAAATTATTCATAATTTTATGTGGCAAGCTATCAATAAACTAATTTTTATTGAGTCGGAGAGAATTATAATGGTCAGTTCATTTTAAATTAACTAAAAAGTTATTAAAATTTTTATCAAATACATAAAAAGTTAATCAAAAATTACTAAAAATTTCTATTTGTTTCGTAATTACAATAAAAATTTTACTATCAACTTTTATTGAGTCGGAGAGAGTTATAATGGGTGTGTTTGGAGTTATATAAAATTGTAAAAATTAATATCTCGTGTTTTGTGCAGTGAGAAGAGAATTTAAATTTTATAGTCTCGTAATTCGCATTTGTAGAATTTTATTTTATTTTTTACAACTCCAAACAAAGCAAATAGTCAGTTCATTTTAAATTAACTTAAAAATTATTAAAATTTTTACTGAATATATAAAAAAATTAACCAAAAATTATTAAAAATTTATATTTGTTTCGTAATTACAATAAAAATTTTACTATCAACTTTTACTTAAAACAATATAAAAAATTAACTGAAAATTAGACGTACAAACGGAGGTGAGTACAAAATTCTAACCACAAAAGAAATGGTACCGCCAATCACGGGTGCATCAGTCTCATATTTTTCAAACAAACACTACCAACAGGAAGGTAACTTGCAAGTCAAGTGGCTCATAAGAATCATATAACCTAACCAGAGAGAGGTATAAGTTAGTTCCACCGCTAGTCACACACACATCAACCATGGTCCACCGGCTCCAACCCCCTCGTCGTCATCCTCCGTTTGGTGACGGGTCGCTTCAAATACCAGCCGTCTTCGCATTTGGGTCCATCCGCTCTTTGGCTTTGCTTTCGCCGCTATTTTAATTCACACCCATCGCTCGAACGCTTCCAAATCAAAGTATCAAACCCATCCTCACAAGTCACAATAACAACCCAGCTCAGCTCTCTCTCTCTCTCTCTCTCTCTCTCTCCTCTGCATCCCCAAAAAGCTCTCCGCTGGGTTTTATCCGTTGGGTTGATGCAGAATCTCTCTCTCTCAAAGCACTTTCATTTGTTTTTTTTCTGGATTTGGCATCCGTTCGATTTTGATATTCTTTTTTGCAAATACTTTGCATTTATTCGGAATTGTTTCTAGAATTCTTTCCTTTCTCATAAAGCACCTGCAACAAATCAAACCGTTGCTTTCTGATTCATTTTCACCATCAAGTTCTTTTTGTTCTTTTAGCAAGCACTTTACAGATTCTTATCTTTATTCATTCAACATAGTTCAGAAAATTTTTTTAATACAACACCAATCCTTACGTTCATCAGGATATACCTTGTATTAACTGTTCATTCATTGATCGCTCTTTTCCAAATTCAACCGAAGACATTTATTTGGTTCACAAGTGAAGACATAATTTTTTTTTTGGTTCATTTTTCTTTCTTTCCGCGATATTATTTCTTGAAAATCGTTTGGATTTTCCCCTTTTCCCTCGTATTTCTTAAAAATTCAAATCCGTAATAAATCTTTCCTCAGTCACGTTTCGATTCGAAGCTGAGCACAAACAGAGTGCCTTCGATTTGAACCGGAGAGTTCTCAAGCTCCGGCGGAATGAATGTAAAAACGGTAATTGCGTTGGTCTTGATGTTGCTAGAGTGCGCGCCATGGTGTATTTGCGCGGAGGATCGGCTTCTAGTGAACATGACTCTGGTTCGAAGAGCTTCGGCTCTCGGAGCTTGTAAGTCTTAAATGGCGATGAATGTATATCCTTAATTTTATTTTTATTCTTATTTTTGATTTTTGAATGTATACACCCAGATTGCTTGGATGGAAGTTTGCCTGCTTATCATCTCCACAGAGGATTCGGCGCTGGAGCAAGCAACTGGCTGTTACAGTTTGAGGTAAATACTTTATGTTTTTTGGTCCAATCACAGCGTGCCACATCAGCGATTCTTAAGAATTGCGGTGGTTTTCCCCCGTTTAGTAAAACTGGAAGGGGTATAGTTTAGACGGCTGATGATGTGGTGCTCTGTCTGCGATGGACAAGATTAGCAATAGATATTGTTTCCGGAAGCACCAGATTAGTCCCCAGTGCATGGACAATTCCCGGTTTCGGTGTGGGGCTGGTGGAAACAGGCTTTTCTTCTTCTTCTTTAGAGAACTTTTGGTCGTATGTGAGATGCATATGCTGAAAAGTTCCATGGGCAAAGCTTACCTGTAAGCTTTCAAAATGTGATCAAAATGAGCTAAATATATACATTACAAATTTCAGATAATTAATCTTAATGACTTGACAGCAACTTTCTTGCAATTAGGTGTAAAATAATCTAATGGAATAGTGGGTGTTTGAATTAAGCCGATTAAACTTAACAAAGTTAAAAGAATTTATATTTGATTTGAAAATATTTTGAGTAAAACTCGAATGAAATCGATCTCAAATCGAACACAAATAATTAATATTTTATACTATAATTATCAAAATAAAATTTATTTAAGTTTAATAGTATAATGAGTTTAAATTATAATTTAAATTTGATTCATTTATGTTTTGAGTCAAATTTAAACGAGACTAAGTCCAGTCATTTTGCTTCCCTTCTTGCAATTCAATAATTTCTATTATTTTTCAATTCTCAAAAAAAATAAAAAAAAAGGAAAACTTAAGAGATATTTTTCACAACTTTTAAGATTTTTGGTTGGTTGGTGAAAAGGTTGTAAAAATTTTTAGAAATTTTTAATAATTTTTGAGTTGTTGCCAAATCCCCAAAAAAAAAAAAACTGAATTATTATTATTTCTATTTTTTTCAACCCTCCAAAAAAATTGAATTTAATGAATTTATGAGTCACACTGGAAAAAAAAAGAAAGAAAAAAGTGAGATATTACAATTAAGAGGTGTTTAGAACGACAAAAAATAAAATAAAATGAGATAATTTGTGGTTTCGTAATTTGTGTAGTAAAAATTTTTAAAAATTTTTAGAAATTTTAAAAAATTTTTAACATTTTCTACGTTTGAATACTAAGTAGCGCTGGTCGTGTAAATAGGCGCAGCTTTGGAGCTATTGAGCATGTGATGGGACATGCCCAGAACCACTAGTCCTCCCGTCTTGGCTTTGAGTGCTTTCCCAGTGGTGTCACATCATGGGCCACCATTATGTATACCTAAGCAAGAAATACAGCACAATCAAACAGATATATCCGTACATGAGATGGAATTTCCAAAGTAGCGCATGCTATGGTTGGAAAAGTGTGAGTTTATTATTATGGAACGCAAAGTTTTGGTCCCGGCTTTGGTTGATGGGTCACCAATTCTTCCCATCTTCCCATAGTGTGCAGTCCGTTGAGCTGTTCCCTTTCTCATTAATGAATTATGGCTGGCTCTCCCTGATGATCTGATCTTCTAATTGACAGGGTGGTGGGTGGTGTAATGATATCCAATCATGCTTGGAGAGATCCAAAACTCGCCGCGGATCAACACGTTACATGACCAAGCTGGAGGTCTTCTCTGGAATCTTAAGCAACAATGCCTCTCTAAATCCAGGTACTTAATTAATCTCCTTTGATCACTTTTTATGTTCATATATTATTTAATCTTATATAATATTATACGCTGTTACTAACAGTTTAGAGAAGTCCAACCCAGAGAGCATCAATAAATGTGTTTTTTTTTTAATTGTTTTTTATTTTTATCATAATGTTGACATGATAGTGATATTTATGTAATGAAAAAACTATCAATATGTAATTATAGATAGTGGTGATGGTGGTGGTGAGCCCATATATAGATATTCATTGGATGTCTATCCAACTTGCTTTAACTTGTATGTACTCAATTATGACTCATTTATAACTCTAAAGTGGGATCGATTGAGCGGATTTTGATGGGTTTAAATGGATGAGGTTGAAACTGTCCAAATAAAAGTTACTCTTTTTTTTTTTTTTAAAGGCTAACAAAAATATGCCAAATTAGTGGGATGAATGTTTATAAACAATGCTATAACATATAGTGTTTCATGACTTATAAAATATTATATATATAGTGGGGTCGTGTTGTTAGGGAAAATATGGAAGTTTTGAGCTGGGTAGCTGTAGTTGCGTGGCAAGTCCATGTTCCTCACACTATATGTTGTTCAGTTCACGCGATTAATTGGCAGCTGCAAACCGGACAAGTGTATTTTAGTTTCTTCTTCCAACTGTACCTTCCAGCTTTCATCATCACTACCCTAGGACAATAGTCTCTTGTCAGTTCTTGTTTGTGAGACTGTCTGAACGGACAAAATCAGCCTATGCCACTTAGCTTCACATGCACTTAGAATATTAATTTTTTTGAGTCACCGCTGAGAATCTTACTTAGAAAAGGGAAGACAGCATTGATCAAACGCTTGGGTTGGATGTTTGTGGCCCAACTGCTTCAGCCAGCTGCCTTGGGCACGTGTCTAGAGTTAATTTAGTTTAGCACAAATGATATGATCAGACAGATTGAAATGAGAATACCAGTAACTTTTGACTTCATTGATCTTATTTATATTGCCCATGTATGATGTGCCGTCATTAATTAAGCCAATTAAGGTACCTAGAGTACTCCATTGAAAAGGACAGACAATTATACAAAATTGTTGGAAAGTTTTGCACATTAATTATGACCTATTTGCCATGCACATGCTCCTAATAATGGTGCGGGAACACTAAGATTTGTCATTTGTGCATGCACCCTGACATGACAGCTAAATCTTTTGTCCTAGACTTTATGACATGAGTTTGGCCTCCTCTAGCATCACAGTTTAGCTTTTCACCGTCTTCATTCCTTGAGATGTTTTTTTTTTGGCACTTTTTCTTCCTAAACTATAATTGTACAAGCGTCATGAGTTACAACACTAATTAATGGTTCATGGATGGATTACTCAAGAAATGGGTTTTGTTTTCGGATCTAATGAGGGGATTATTTATTTATTTATTTATTTTTTTTTGGGGGGGGTTGGTGGTTAGGAAACATCATCAAGATGCTTCTTTGATTGCAAAAGAAACATGATTATTTGTCAGCTTTTTTTCTTTATTCTTTATGTTTTTAAATTTTTGGTAGCTGGGGAAGATTTGCAAGTTCGGTAGATAACATTGTGTTTTAAGATGTCCCTAATTTTTTTTTTTTATCAATTTAAGAGGATTGAATAAAATTTGGTAGTCTCAACCGATTTGAATTAATTGATCAGATTTTTACAACTGGAACCGTGTGAAGATCAGATATTGTGACGGAGCTTCTTTTGCTGGAGATGCTAAGTTTTACAATGGGGTAATATTCTTATAAGCTCTCAGTTTCAACATCTTACTTCATGCTGATTTTGGTCACATCCACTACCATCAGACTTCTTTATTCAAGAAGTTATGAGTAACATCACTTGTGGCCAGAAGGCTGTTGTTCCAATATGATTGAATTTATTTGTGACTTACATCTTTTCTATCATCTTCGACTTTCCCCCTATATTTCTTTATTACATTAATCTATATAGATGTGAAAATTTGAAAGATTGACTTACCTCTAAAAAAGCCTGTAACTATAAGATTTGGAAAAATGAATACGGCAACTTATTCATAGTAATCTGACACTACTATGGCTAACTTTGATTGGACTGTTTGGTATGAACTTAATGGGATCACTTTCGCCAAACTCCTTATTAAGTTTTTATTAATCAAGAAATTTTGCAATCCAAGTCACTTTGTTCAACTACTTGTGTGCTTACTACTAATAACTGAGCATATTTATTGGGTAAATGTACAACAGACATCATCACTTTATTTCAGAGGACAAAGGATTTGGAACGCAATCATTCTTGATCTTCTCCCCAAGGGCTTGGGCAGCACAAGTAAGGTATTTGAATTACTGATATCATATATTTCGTTTGTAGTTTTTTAATAAAAATATAAAGAAAGAAATGACTTGATAAAAAAATCATATATGATCTGTGCAACATATATTTTATTAGTCATGAAACAAGGTAAGAATGCTTTTATGGATTGGAACTATAATTTATGTGAATATCTTGAAAGTTTAGTTGGTAGTTGCTGTTCACTGTCTTTAAGATTAATGATTTTGATTCATATACTGGTTATGATTGTTGCATAACGGACATCATGTTTTGGATTATCAATTGATGCTATTCAATGGCCCATTTTAGATGTGATGCAATTAGATATTAGCACGTATATGATGTGAATGAAATTTGACATGAATATTACTTATTAAAAAAAAAAAACCCTACAAAATCCTTGGAGACGTTATAGCTTGTCTGAGAGGCCTATGCACTTATGTTATGCAGGTTCCATTTGAAACAAAAGCAGAAGGTTAACTGGTGATTATTATTTTCTCTAGGCTTTGCTTTCAGGGTGCTCTGCTGGAGGTTTGGCAACTTTCTTGCATTGCGACAACTTCACCAGTTATCTACCAATGAATGCTAGTGTGAAATGCTTGAGTGATGCTGGATTCTTTCTTGATGCGTAAGTTCCTCAAATGTAAATTTACTTTATTTTTTTTGTATCCCAGCACCCCCTTCTCTTTTAAATCTTAATTTTTTGACATTTTGCATGTAGGAGAGACATAAGTTTGAATCACACTATTAGATCCTTCTTTGGAGACCTTATTTCTTTACAGGTAATCCTTTCCCTATGAAGAAGTATTGGAATTCTTCCATCCAAGATAATAGTTAGGTGATTAGATGATCTGTCCATATGTGAAGCGTTATCAGCCTGTTATAGTTTGCTCTGTGATGATCGAATCTCTGTTGCTTTAATTTTTTTCATTATTGCTGTTGCAGTCATGTCTGAAAAAAATTACTTCACAGGGGGTAGAACAAAATCTGGACAAAAATTGCACAAGTGCTCTTTACTATCCAAAACAAGTATGATTCTACAATGCTTTCATTTATTGCTGGGATTTTCATTAAAAACTTGGCTTTGCACATTATGGTTCTAACAGGTTTCAACTTTTCTTGGCAGTGTATCTTCCCACAGCATGCATTGAAGTACATTAGGACACCGTTTTTCATCTTAAACTCTGCTTATGATGTGTACCAAGTAAGATATTTTTGAAGTCCCATGACACTTTTCAGTCTTTGTGATACAATGCTGAGAAATTATTGTGAATTTATTGTCAACTTGCAGTTTCACCACATATTGGTGCCACCTTCTGCTGATTTGCATGGACATTGGAATCGTTGTAAGCTTAATCCAGCAGCATGTAATGCAAACCAGTTAGAAATATTGCAAGGTCATTTTTGGTTCCTATAATGTTAAATATGTCAATTAACTAATTTGTTTCTCCTTTCAGTTGCTTTTGGTATTCATTATTTTTAGTTCTATCTTTCTTTTGGAGATGAAATTTTTCGATCTTTATTTATTCAACTGTTTGATTATCTTCAGCTTAGGTTTCGTATTATTTTATTTGTGAATTTTCATCCATTCTGTATTATACTTGCGTAATTTGATATCCTGGTATGATAGATATGCTTATTACTGGAATTTATGTTCTTCAGGATTCAGGAACGAAATGCTTGTAGCTTTATGGTCATTCTTTAAAAACTCAAGAAGAGGAGGGGTTTTCATAAACTCGTGTTTTGCACATTGCCAAAGTGAGTCACAAGATACATGGTTAGCAGCTGACTCCCCAAGAGTGCACAATAAGGTTTAAAAACTGGCCCCTTACCCAGTGGACTTGATAGATTTAATAGTTTCTGTTTTTCAAGTTATGCATCCCCCCTCTTGCTAGTTAGCATTTTAGTAATTTTAATCCCATTTAACCAAGCTCCGAAAACAAGAAAATGGGAATGTTAATGCTAGAGCAGTTTTTGTTTTAGCAGGGATGTATATGGTACAAATGGATAATGCAATGAATGCCTAGTCATAACAAAAACAACTCTGACATTATCATTTTTTCTAGGAAGTAGGCTTGTCAAATGAGCACTCTGTCCTCGAAGTCTGATCCAAGGTTAAGTATTCAGAATTTGAGTGAAATTAGATTGGTATGCATTATGAACAGGCCAAATACGCTACATTCCAAGCATGGAGTGATTATATACTTACATAGCATATGTATGCATAAAAATCTTGTTAAAAATGCTGGTCTTGTGGTTTCTTGTTATAAATCCTAATCTTGAGATAAAGTTGCTAATGTCATGTTATGGCCATTGTGGCTCATGGCTGAAAAACGCGCGCTGTTTGCATACCATTCTAGCCTTCTGATCAGTCCCTGCAGAAATTTAAGGACCATTGCATGCCCTTTGGAATTGTTGATTTCATCTATATCATATTGAGATCTAAAATCTATAAAGTTTCAACAGCGACTAATATGGTGACAATTTCTTCCAGGCCATTGCGGAAGCAGTTGGCGATTGGTACTTTGGGAGAAGGGTGACCAAGGAAATTGACTGTGCATATCCTTGCGACTCTACCTGCCATAACTTGATAGGCTAAGACCATTGAGTTCAGTTATTGCATGCATTCTGAGAAGAAGTTACCAATTAATGAATCTTCAAGATTAATGTTGTTAGAGTGCATGCATGGATTTTGGTTTTTGTTCATCCAAACCACAGCAGTTAGCAGATAGTAACTGGAGAATACATACATATTATATATATATGTGAACAATTCTTCTCACAAGAGTCTCGAGGGAAGCCAACTTTTTTAGGATGATACCAATACAGAATACACTCGGGGCGTTACCTGATGATAGTTGTTTTAACATATAAAAATGTTTACCTTGTGATCATATGTTTGCATTTTATGATCAATCTCATCAATCAATAAAAAAATTTTCTGATTCTTTTATTCTTCTCTGTTGGGTTATGGAATTTGTTCCTTTCGAGTGCCATTGCTTTGAAATAGATGAGCAAAGGTATCCTTCACAAGAATTAGGTTCTTAAAGTGCCATTGCTTGGAAATAGATGAGCAAAGGTATCTTTCACAAGAATTAGGTTCTTACATGACACATGCATATCTGATTGCTCTGCATGTATATACATGCTCTTTTTGGAATGACAAAAAAAGTTTGAAAAGCGGTAAAAATACTTAAAAATTTTAAAAATTATTCACTTTTTATTTCAGTTCACAAATTACGAACCTACAATTTATTTCACTTTATTTCATTTTATCTCACTTTTTGTTACTCTAAATGCACTTATAATAGGCTTAGTTTGGCAAGATTAAGGCATAGTTTGGGAAAAAAATTTTTTTTTTTGGTTTTTTGATGTTATTTTTTGTCCATAATTTAAAAGTAATTTAAAATATAAAAAGATAATTTTGATCATCTTAGAAAAAAAAATAAAAATTTGATTAGGTGGAAGTTCTTGTCCCAACGAGCCTATCTTCTATTTTGACTTTCTTCCGTTGAAATTTATTATTTTTTATTGTTTTCCTAATTGTTTTAAGGTATTTAATTAATATTCATAAAGTTAATTAATATTCATATTTAATTACAAAAAGAATAAAAAAAAATCTTGTGTAAAAAAAAGTTAATTTATCTTCTCAAGTAAGTAAGTTTTTTATTTCCAGTGACTCGTACGTAAATTTTTCTATTCTAAAGTAATTTTTTGGTAATTATTTTTTAAAAATGTGAGCAATAAAGAAAAAAAGAAAAAAAAAAGGAAAAAGAAAAGGAAAAGGTAAACTTAAAAAAAAAAATGGAAAAGGAAAACTTTTCAGCAGATTAGCGATTACATGTTAAAGAAAACTTACAAAAAATGTTACTTCTCTGTTGTTGTCAGTGTCAACCAGGCCCACATGCTTCAGGCAATCAGGCGGACAAAAGAAGCTGACAAATGACAAATAAAGGAAGAGAAATTACATTATTAGACTGGCCCCGGAAAGAGTTAAAAATTTGGAATACATAGTTTAAGTATGCATGTTAAAAAAAAGAAAAAGAAAAAGATTAATGTGTTTCTAGAATACTTTTAGAAGACAATTATATCGAGGGAGCCACTGCAATACGATATATATACTTGTTTTTATTATTTATTAATTCTATTTAATTTTTGACATTGGATTTGTTACTTAGTAGTCACTAATTTGAGTTTTCTTAGAATTACTTGAAGATTTATCCGATCGTTAATTTCAGGGTTCTAGGGATTAATCACGCGCAAACTGAACCCAATATCCTCGGTTACAAAAAAATATATATATAAATTCTATTTAACTTTCATGTGTTGAAGTGTCATTTAAAAAAAATTATAAATAACACCATCACATTTTTTTTAAAATACTTTTTATTTAAGGGGATTGTTAGTTATTGTAATCCTACAACATATTATATATAAAATATTATTATTAAAATTTAATTTATTTTAAATATTCTTCTTAATAAGTTATTAATAAAATATATGTATTATAAAATAATTTTTTGATGTACATATTTACGTATTTATTGAATTTTACTGTGCATAACACAAATTTATTGTTAATTCTAATTAATTATGAAAATATTATTTATTTTTAATGTATAAAAGTTTGATTCCAATGAATATTTGGGATAATAGCATAATCTATACTAATTTATTAAAATTTGAGAGAGTGGGGGAGGACTGACGTGGGATTACTTATGTCAATTGTAACTTGTAATCTAAGTCGTTGGTTTAAAATTTAATAATTTAGATATATTTATTTTTTTAATTAAAATAATACGAATATATATGCACAGTTTGGATTTAATTTAACGATACTTATTTATATTACATCTAGTGTGAAAAAAAAACGTTGTAACAACTTATTTTATTTTTTATTACTTCAAACACACTCTTGATGTTTGAGAGCTGGCAGCTATCACTCGGGTTTAAGTGGATTGTAATGAAAAAGTTCACTGTAGGGATTACAGTGAAAAATTAAGAGTTGGAATTTATTTACATTTAATCTAATATATTCAATTTGTTTTAATTAAATTTATTTTCAAAATAAAAATGGGTGTGTTTAGAGTTATATAAAATTGTATAAAATTATAAAAATTAATATCTCACATTTTGTGTAATGAATAAAAAATTTAAATTTTATTATCTCATAATTTATATTTACAGATATTTATAAAATTTTATATTATTTTATTTTAACACCAAGGCGAATAAAAGTTTCAAAAATTTCGCTGCAACTCTCCGGAGCTCTATCACTGCTCGTTTTCCAGCTGGTGACCCCACGACGCCGCCCATGTGAGACCAAATTCCAAGGAGGAATCTTTGAGGACGTGGCAATACATTTCATTCAAGGGCATATTCGGTATTTTACTGAGGCAGCGTTTAAAAAAAGCCATCCAGTCCAAGGACAACCACCCAAATCCACTGCAGCAGCCCACTAAGATTCCGGCTGGTGGCGGTCTCGTTTGCCCACCCTACCGCCGGAATCAACCGCCGCACCGTGAAATTACGAAAACACCCCTGAGAGGGATTTATAATGCTGTGCCCATTTTTTAACACAACTTCTTGGGTAAGGCAATCATTTACTCCGCCGCTACTCTCTCCTGCCCCGCTCATTGTGCGCAGAAAGCTATTGCGAAGCAGTGGAAGTGGTGGACTGAGAAAGCGTACGATTAGGGCAATGCCTTGTTCTTCTTCTGTGAATTCTGCTGAAGACAATGGGGCTTTCCGTAATTTCAAGCTAAACGAGTCCACCTTCTTGGCTTCTCTCATGCCGAAGAAAGAGATTGGCGCCGATCGCTTCATCGAAGCTCACCCTGAGTTCGATGGCCGTGGCGTTGTCATTGCTATTTTCGGTACCATCTTTGATTCTTTGCTCCGATCGATGTTTGTTTACCGATAACAAAATTAAAATAAAATCGAACGGCATAACTATAATTTAATTACTCCCCTTCATTTTTTCATTGATTAGGACCAAGCAGTCAATAAATCCTCCGGTCTAGAGACTAACTGAACTACATGAAATTTTTTTAGATTGACAAATGGAATAATTATTTCGCCCATTTCCCATTCAGTCAAAAGGTGGGGGAGAGGGCTTCAATATTTGTCTTTGATTGACGTAAATGCTGATCTGTTGTGTGGTTGATTCGTGTACCAAAAAAGAAGAAGACTAGAAGTGGAAGATTCTTTTTTATTTCACTATCGGTTTAGATCATACTGTAGCTAATGTTCTTGACATGTTTTTCCGTCGGTTTCATTTTGACATGGCTTCTCCTGGAAATCCATATCCAATAATGGTTTGGTTTGACGTCTACCTGAATTAATAAATTGCCATTTGATATATTCTCAACATATTTGGTATGTGCTGAAGCCAACTATTCTGTGTTGGTTCTCTGGTTCTCTTCTGGATTCTGGAGCCAGATATCATCATTTTGATCATCACCCCTCCCCCAAGCTTCGGCCTCTGATGTACAAATAGAAGTGGTTGTACTGTTGAACCATTGGTTTATCTAGATTACGTATTATATATGATAAAAATTGTCTATATATATATATATAACTTTTTTTTATCCCCCCCCCCCCCCCCCCAAGATTCTGGTGTGGACCCTGCAGCCGCTGGATTGCAAGTTACCTCAGATGGGAAACCAAAAGTCTTAGACGTTATTGATTGGTACCTTCTTTTTTTTTTTTTTTTAGATTATATCAAGAAAAAGGTGATAACAAGTTTTTAGTTTGAAATAGCTCTAATTAGGCAATGCTTTTTTTTTTTTTTTTAAAGCACCGGGAGTGGAGATATTGATACGTCAAATGTAGTGAAGGCTAATGCAGACGGTTGTATTCGTGGTGCTTCAGGTAAGTCATTCAAGATATTTTGTTGCATGATATTAAAACATAGATGTAGAAACCATACTGGACAACGTACCAGTTTTTTTATTGGTATGGTACATACTATATTGATCCTTTTCGGCGTACTGTTTTGTACTGTTTTGGATTTATCGTTATCAAATTGTATATTTATAAACAGTATACATATGTATTATTTGCTTAATTATAAAATGCAAGTTATAAAAACTATGTTGATATTTATTGACATAAATAATTTATAATGTTTTATATTTTATGGTAATAATAACAAATAAGGGAAAAAGTTCTTTATGTAGAGTTGGATAAGGAATGAGAAGAAACAAAGAATTCTACTTGTCGTTCTTTATTTTATAAGATTTAGAATACGAAGTTAGCCTTTTGGATTGGTACAATATTTACCCTAGTACGGGTTTAATGACTATGGTGTTACTAAGAAAAGTGTGATTTTCAGCTATTATCACTTCAGTTGTATCTCTCTGTAGCTTAAAATTGTAGCTTTTGTTGAATTTGTCTTGTGTCATCTTTTTTGCTTAATTTTCTTTCGTTAGTTATCTCATCTATATCTTTAAGAGGCAGTTGGGTACCTCATGGTGCCATAGTCTATCTAATGCAAGCAATTGACATTTAATATAGGGGCATCTTTGGTTGTGAATTCATCATGGAAGAATCCTTCTGGAGAATGGCGGGTGGGGTATAAGTTGGTGTATGATCTTTTTACAGACACATTGACTTCTCGTTTGAAGGTCAGTCTTATGTTCATGTTCTTAGAGTGGGTATTTTGGACTGCATCCTCCAGTTCTAACTAAATTTTGTGATGCAATCCCAACTAAATTTTGTAAACAATGTTTCCTATTTTTTTCCTTCTCCTGGACAGAAAAAAAGAAAGAAAAAATGGGATGAAAAACATCAGGAAGCAATAGCTGAAGCTGTAAAGCATCTTGATGAATTTGACAAGGTTCCTTCTTTTTATTTTATTGGCTACACATCTTTTGATATGGAATGCCTGAGTACCTCATTCAGTTTTGATATTTGTTTTCATATTTTACAGACCATTCAATTACTTAGGTAAGAAAAATCAGCTGTCAAGGAAGAAATTTCATCAGATTCTCGTGCATAAGTTTTGTTTGTATCCAGTTTTGTTGTATAGGAAATTTCATGAGATCTCATTTTCCTTTATCCCTCTTTATGGATTCACATATTTTCAGGGTTTCCAGTAAAAGAACTGTCACACCCTAAATTAAGGATGAGACCGACCATGAATCACAGTGCCTTGGCTCATGGCACACGCAAGTCTTCATAAACTCAAACTACTAACATTTACAGTAGTAATAAAATAGAATTCTAAATAATTGTGTCAAATATAATACTCCAAATAAAATCAATCAACTAGTCTTCAGCAATAATAGTCCCAAAATTTATACAACTCAATAATACATAAATTCTTAAACCTATAATAAATAATTAAATATTCCTATGGGAGGTCATAGACTCATGATGTCACGGTTACAACTCAATCCAAAGTTATTGACTATAATCCTGTCATTTCACTTGAAAAATGTTAAAAATGAGGGGTGAGCTAAAAGCCCAATGAATGGATTGTCAAACCAAACATAATAATATCAATTTGAAAATAATAAATTTTCAAATACACAATCTAACCAAAAAAAATTTTCAAATAAGTAATACCCATGCATATATAATAGTAATTTCAAAATCTGCACATCAAAGTGCAGTAACATCCAAAATCAATTACCAAAAAAAAAAAAAAATCCAAAATCAACACATCAATCACAATAGTGATGATAAATCATCAATATGTGGATTATTATATGAGAATTAAATATAATGAATGTCAAATAATTTTTCATGGGCAGTGCCTGTTAGATCCAATATCGTACTTAAGAGTCACCTGTTCTGGCTCCTGAATTCTTCTCTAAGCCAATCCGATTGAGGTAACTATGGTTTTCACGGGCTTATTTTTACAATTGTTGAGAACTAGGGTCATTATGGTTTTCTTGGGTCTGTTCCCTAATTGCTAGAGTCACACCATTTAAGGAGCTTATCCTCTTGACTTTTATTTTAATTCTAATAACCACAATTAATTATTCATCACAATCCTATAAAATCAAACTGAACACAAGTGTTCAAACAATTTTCCCTATACTCAATAGCATAAAACATAGAATTTCTTATTCAACATGAATAGATTTTCACAAATACTATTTTACAAAATCCAATCTTGAACACAGTTATGCATAGAATTTATAAGTTTTAATACTAGTAACTTAATCCATTCACCTGATGTCCAAAGATATAATTTTAAGACAAATCAAGATAATCCGTCACGATACTGAATACACAAATATAATATCTATTATTTAAAATCTCTCTTGAATTTACACGGAATAATAAACCAAACCAAGCCTTTTCCGACTAGGTGGGGTCGGCTATATGGATTTGTCGACGCCAATTAGATCTGTTTAGGGGCATGTCCTCCGATAAATCTAGGTAGGTCAGGTCATGTTTAATGGTTTCTTTCCAGCTTCTCTTGGGTCTTCCTCTACCTCTCCTACTCCTGGCAATCTCCATACTTTCACAACTTCTAACAGGTGCCTCTGCTGGACGCCTTCTAACATGGCCAAACAATCTTAATCATAAAAAAATCATTAACTATAACTCTCTCTCCATCAAACTAATTAATATTAATAATTAACTTATTAAATAATTCTCATTTAATGCTCATCCAACACCCTCCCTAGCAACACCACTCTCACATATGTTCTGCCAATCAATCAACCAACCTTATATGCGCGTACCTCCCTTTTAATTAATTGCTGTGCAGCAGCAATCCCCCCCCCCCTTTTTTACATGGTGCCATTAACTCCAACAATAAAATTCTCATATACCCTTTAATCAATTCTCTTAACTTCTCATTCATGTATAACACAAGGAAATTAAATAAATAGAGAAAATTAACCTTTCAAATTCCCTTCACCTCGCCGTAGCCTTTCTCTCTCTCTCTATCTCTCTTTTTAAATACAGAATATAATAAAACCCTAGTTAACCCAATCCCTATTTATATGTATAACTTCTTTGATCTAGTGCTATTACGTCCATTTAAATTGTGGTGGACCTCCTATCATATATGATGATATAGAATATAACAAAACCCTAGTTGACCCAACCCCTATTTATATTTATAACTTCTTTGATTTAGTGCTATTACGTCCATTTAAAATATGGTGGACTTCCGATTATATATGATAAAAAAAATAAATCCTTAAAACATCCAATGGTCCACACTTGTCCAAAATAAATAAATTAATTATTTAGATATTATTTAAATAAATCCAACTAATTGCATAATAAAAAAATAATATAACACACATAAATGAAATAACTAATTAATAATCTAGGTTATAACAAGAACAGACAGATCCGGACTTGAGTTTGTTTGGGCTCAGCATATTTGAGATCCACAACATATTCTTTCTCCTGGCTGCATTACTGCTCAATTTTTGGCACTAGCTGATATTGTTTATTACTTCATATGTCAACCTCTCTGATATCCTGATGTGGAAGATTTTATTAACTGTCATGATCTTGTTTAAACATATTTCTGACCCACCCCCTGCGTGCGGGTATATGATTTGTTTGGATTTGCCTGTTTCTAGAAACATGCAAAAGTCGAGGATGCTAACTTGAAAAGGGCTCGTGAAGACCTCCAGAACCGAGTTGATTTTCTGCGAAAGCAAGCTGATGTCAGTCCCAAGTTTCTTGTATTGCTTTGTTCCTTTTGCAAGAATTTCTTGGGTCTCGTTTGTCTCATCAACTACATGGTTTATGTGTCAGAGCTATGATGACAAGGGGCCTGTTATAGATGCTGTTGTATGGCATGATGGAGAACTATGGAGGGTTGCTCTTGACACACACAGTCTTGAGGATGACCCAGAGCAGGGGAAACTTGCTGACTTTGTACCCCTAACTAATTATAGGTTTGTATGATATGCTGGAGACACTGCCATATAATTGTAGAATTCCAACATTTGTCTGGGGTAAGGCAGTAGCATGATGCAAAATGATGAATAAGTTTGTTAAGATGGCATTAATTTCATAGATGCTGCATCTTCATTTTAATGATGAAGAATGGTGAACTACCTAGTAGTGTAAAGAAGTGCAATTGTGTTTTCATTTGGTTTGTTTTTATTGTGTTTTGGTGTTTACCTATCTGGATTAAACTAGAGTTACTAGGAAGGAGAACCCATGACTAATGAGTGAATTTTGTTGAATTGAACAATATCAACAATAGTGAAAGGGGAAAAGCATAAATGACTAGAGCATGGATGGACAAATAGGCGTGTACTGCAATCCTGTATCTATGTTTAAATTAATTTCCATTTTATGTTTATATGTTTTTGTTGAATTCTTGCATAATCTTGTTTTGTTTGTTAGATTTTTTTTTTTTTGATAAATAAATATTCAGTATTCTGTTAATAAAGGCATCAATGGGATGCCGGCCATGAACATGAACTAGGATTGCAAATCCATATCATCTTCAAAGTCCAAAAAACTACACAAATCCGGCTCTATACCTTCACACTTAGCCAGCCATACTAGAACAATTATGTTTTTTGGATTTTAATAGAATTTTAGTAGTTTCTAGAGTTGCTGGATGTGGACCTGCAAATGAGCCTATGGGTGATGTTGGTTTTCATTAGGTTTAGAAAGATAATTATAGAATCTTTTCATTTAGAAGAGAATTGAATTTTAAGATTGTGTGAAGTTCTTGAAAAATTGTGGGATGGGTTCTGTAGACATATCGTAGGGGTTAAGGGGATGAAGGAAGCTTCAGTGGCCCCACTATTTAGAAAGGATTGGCAAGAGGCAAGTTTGGAATATAATCCTTCACAGGAATCTTTTGATTGGGAGGTGGAAAGATTTGCATCGCTTTTATAAATTATTCAATCCTTGAATCTAGGAGAGGGGTGGGATGGGGTCGAATGGGTCCTCAACATGTCCAGGTGGTTTGACGTGAAGTCCTTTTACAAGTATCTGGTAGGGAGTAGGGCTGAGACATTTTCACGGCAGAAGATTTGGAAGGTTAAGGTGCCATCAAAAGTCGCCTTCTTTGTCTGCTGCATGGCAAGAGAGAGGATTCTCACAATTGATAATCTTCAGACGAATGTTGCTTATGCAAAAAGGAAGGGGAATATATTGATCATTTATTCATTCATTGTGATTGGGCTAGGGGTTTAAGGCGGCCAGTTTTGTCCAGTTTCGGTGTACTTTGGGTGTTTCCATCGGATGTGGTTAGCCTCCTTAAGTCTTGGTGGGGATACAGTTTAAGGCTGGATAGAAAAATGGCTTTGCATGTGACTCCATTTTGCAATTTTTGGTTAATTTGGACGGAGAGGACTGGTAGAATTTTTCAAGGAATAGAGATACCTTTATACAAGCTTACAAGTATACCTTTGGTCCTTGTTGTATAGTTGGTTGGTGGGGGGTTTAGAGCCAAGTTTATCTTTTTTCTGAATTTTGTTGAGCCAAGTTTAAGTGGTTAGGTGCTCCTGTGGGTTTGGCATTTCCTTAATGCCTTTATCGATAAATCATTTTTTTAATCTATAAAAAAGAAAAAAACCTTAGGATTTATATTTAGAATTTCTAGCTTGTTATTCTCTGACGGTATACTATTCTCATGTTGTGGCTCACAACCCTAAGTTTTCCATAACCTAATCCTGTATTAAAAAAAAAAAAAAAATTAAGGTAAGTAGTAGCCTGAGCTTAATTCATGAAGCTAAATGAGTAGTGGACATTGCAGGAAAGGATTCTTGTATATCTCCTCCATTTCCTAACAAAAATCATTTGTTGGATTTCCCAATTCTTATAGTCATGCATGTAGTTTATTACACTTCGTAAATTCTCTATCTCCCTAAGCCTTATTAAGTTTTCGTTGATTATTGATCTCCCTAGTTTAATGCAGATGTGGGCATGAATATATTTGTGTTTATGCATACTCATATATGGCAGAAAACAGTATGTATGATGGCATGTCTTAAAACTGAATCAGGGCATTTTGTGGATTCTATGGAGGTGTATTTCTGCTATAGCTTGCAGTTCCCCCCTCCCCCCCCCCCCCCATTTTCTTTAACTTTATTTGTATAGAAAAATGTCTTGGTCTCGGTCCCTTTTCCCAATTCCTTGGAACCCACATTCTTTATATAGATTGGCTAACAGATGATACTGATCTTCTTCTAGGCAACATTTGCATGGTATCATATTTGAGATTTTTTCCACGGTGTAAGAGTGAATATGAGAACTTGCCCTAGGATACCTAATTCATGCATACTTATCAAGGCCCAAGTTGCAAATTCCCTTTTCCCGAAATGAAATATGCCGCAGTCATCAAATTCAACGTGTAGCTGTAACCAGGTGAATGTGAACCCAAATCTTTTACGAGACCTTTGGGTTGTTTTCTTGAGGTTCAAATTTCAAAATGAAAATTTAAATTTTCTTTAGGTGCTGATGGATTTTTTAAATGAATTGAGATGTGAGTGTGTCTTCTTGTGTTTCAGATTGACATATTGAATATTTATGAGGTGCCCGCTGTTTAATAGATGCAAGAACTCAAAATTTTTGTCAAAAAGTGATTTAAACATTTGTTCAGTTTTTCAAAACCCAAGTTAATATGCCATTTTTATAACCCAAGTCGAAAAGTGATTTGTGCTTTGGTGGCCTAGGCTTGTCCTCTTTACTTTTATAGTGACGTTGTTGATGGAATTGGGCCTCAGTGTGTAAGGGTCTCAAATCCTACAAGGTTTATCTATTTCTTAGCTATTGGTTAATGAATTGTCTCATTTATAGAAGATGTTGTGGAATGCAGGGTTCATTTGTCATTCTCTCTTGTCTTCATATGTAAACGTGTTTTGGTTTGGGGGACTAATCCCTGTTATTCCTACTTTGAGTTATGGACTGTCACCCCAATACTTCACTCCTTTATTTATTTCTTATTCAGCAAAAAGGCGCAGAATTGTTGTGTCAAGTTGTGACAGATGTTGGGAGAATGCTTTTCTTTATAACCAAATTGTCTAATTTTATGGATTAGAAATGATATGAATTTTGGAATAAGCTTGTGCTTGGACAAATGATATTTCCCTTTAGAAACTATGCTTATCTTAAAAATGTGCAAACCTTGAATTATACAGCATCTGCTAAGAAGCACTTGTGGACATTTGTGATTATATGCCTGCATGTGTAATTGGACTATTTGCAGGACTAACACATGCCATATTAGAGAAAGATTCAACCTCTGCTTGATACATCAGCATATTTATTTTTTCATAATATTGTTCGCTAACAAAAATGTACATTTTTTTTTTCATATTGATAGTTTTGATACTCAGCCGTCAGCATATTACATTAGTTGAGATATGCAAAATTGTCTTGAATTGAACAATGTCTTATTTTACATGCTTGCAATTTTAAAGCTGTTCCTGTTTAGTATGTTTCTTTGTTAATGTTCTCGAGCTGGTAATGAGTAACACATTTTATTGTGTTCCATTCCTGAAAACTATCAATCTGACTTTGTGGAACATACCTTTCAGGATCGAACGGAAATTTGGTGTTTTCAGCGGTATAGATGCTTGCTCATTTGTTGTTAATGTGTATGAGGAAGGGAATATTTTAAGTATTGTAACAGATAGCTCTCCCCATGGCACTCATGTTGCTGGAATTGCTACTGCATTCCACCCAAAGGTATTGGAGTATAACATTTGACAGAAATTAAGACCTTTTATTACATTACATTCTTTTCCCAAGAATGAATATTACCTTTTGAAATTTGGTATTATCTCATAGGAACCTCTGCTGAATGGAGTTGCACCTGGAGCACAAATAATTTCATGTAAAATTGGAGACTCACGTCTAGGTTCTATGGAAACAGGAACAGGCTTGATACGTGCGTTGATAGCTGCTGTGGAGGTGTGTCTTTGTTCTTCTGGTTTAGAAATGTACTTACTACCTATATGAGATAAATTCCACTCAGAATATTTTGTGTTGTGTTCAAGAGTGTTTGGTGGTATTTGTAACTCTTTTATTGATTTCCAAGATTCTTTATTGTGGGTGCCTTAGGTCTTCAACTAGTCAGTTACTCGTCATAAAAAATATGGGGGGGGGGGTGGTCTTAGGGCTAGCATGCTGCATAATTGTTGGATATGTAGGGAATTCTTATGGTTCAAATTTAAAAACTGTAATTACATTTGTTATGACAAATTGAAAACAGTCTAATTATGTTTATGACAAATTGACAAATTGACAACTCTTACATGTCCCATGGGATATGGTTCTTATATATTTGGAGTTCAATTTCTTCTCTGACCTTTAGTAGCATCTTTACCTCATAATCTTGAAAATTTAGATAACAAATGCATTATC
This sequence comes from Vitellaria paradoxa, assembly GCA_019916065.1. Lineage (NCBI taxonomy): Eukaryota > Viridiplantae > Streptophyta > Magnoliopsida > Ericales > Sapotaceae > Vitellaria > Vitellaria paradoxa. Next base: position 3,823,678 of record CM034240.1, read on the forward strand.
CGATGGTAGTTGCATCATGTTTTTGAGGTTTTGGGAAAGTAGACTGCATATAGACATAATGATGCAGTCAGTATCACAAGAATTTTATCAAGCATGTGGTGGGCAGTAAAAATATATTTTTCATATATAGTGAGAGAAAGGGATTGAGATATAGAAGAAAAACAGGAAAGAATATTTTTTTCCCTGATAAATAAGAAAAAGAGGAAAGAATATAGGATGGCAACATGGAGAGAAGATGTAGAGGTACAATTGCTGGAGGGTGGTGGGGGTTTGCCTAAAATTCAGTTGTATTAATTCTCAAAAACTGTAAATCATCCTTTCCTTGAGAGGCCATTTTATAAGCCCTACAAAACCCTAATAATAACCATTATATGAACCGTTATCATCCACTATGTAACAATTTAAGAACCAAGATCCCATCATGAAAACTCTCAGAACTAAGAAGCATGGATATGGATATGATATGGATACGAATATGATATGGATACAGATGCACAATCTTGAGAAATAAGAAAATACCTCGAGAAATCTATGAAGATAGAATTAGGTCTCAATGGGAGGGTTGGTGTTTTACTACCAATCATAAATTTCATGTTGGACATAGTATGAATACTGAAAATTATTATCATGAATTACTTTATCAACCGCCATCTACCTCAGAGGTCCCTCGTGAAATATTTTTCAAATAGTGATACGTTAAAAAAATATAATCTATATATTTTTTTTATTAGTTATATGTGTGACTATAACATATACAAGAAAACTAATTTACTAATTCAATACATAATCCAACATATATAACATAACAAAATAAGAGATATAAGATTATATGATTTTAGCGGTTTTGGCTACTCAAATCTAGGTTTGTTTTGATCACATTATAATAAATAATAGGCAAATGATTGGTTTAACATGCATCTTGGTGTGTCCGATATGGGCATGACACTTGTTTTGAAGTGTCTATAATTCATATCCCAAAAATATCTAAAATGTAATCTTAACAGAAGTAATCTTAAGTTCTTAACAAAAATTTAATAACTTCATTAACAACTTAATGTGAGTCTTGTATCAATTATGACTTCCCTCAAACTTAGTGTGATCTAAAGCCTCTGGTTTTATTTTGCACAAGGTGGCTTCCCTCAGACTAAAAACTGACATTTTTGCTTAACAACCTAATCTTGGCATTCAAAATTGGTATGAGAAATTGGTTTATTTAAGCATCATATAACCTTAGGTGATGGTGTTTATCAGTTTCAGTCCTCCCCAGCATTTTAGTAAGGTTATTAATTATACTTCCTCATGCTCATCAAGTAATTGCTTGAAACTGGCATATGTTATAGTCGTATGAGATTTCCCTGTAGTTGCATTGTTTTAAGCTGAGTGATTGTGTTTTTATGTGGATAAAGTGATGCTTTTTTCATTCAGCAAAATCATTTGTTTCCATGGTTTAGTTGTTTTTTACTAAGTTACTTGTTGCATTTCCCTTTCTTCTTGTTAAGTAGTTATTGTTGTATTTCTGTTTGGATGAGTTCATGCTTTTTTCATGCAACACATTCACGTGTTAAGTAAACTAAGAGAAATTGGCAGATTCAGGGTGAGTATTGCCCTAGTTGAAGATTTTAAAATGGATTGCTGTCAACTGAAGGGGATATCCACTATGTATTAAAGATTCCAATGTTTGTTTATTACAGCACAGATGTGATCTCATCAACATGAGTTATGGTGAACCTACATTGCTTCCCGACTACGGACGATTTGTTGACCTTGTTGATGAAGTAACAATTCTACCCTGGCAGTTTTTGCTTTGATTACTCAATGTTCTGGTTTTGTATATTTTTGTGCTCTGGTTGATGTTATATATGACACCATGGTCTAATATATTTAGGTGGTGAACAAACATCGTCTAATTTTTGTCAGTAGTGCTGGCAACAGTGGTCCAGCATTGAGCACCGTGGGTGCACCTGGTGGCACCACATCCAGCATAATAGGTATTGGTGCATATGTCTCTCCTGCTATGGCCGCTGGAGCTCACTGTCTTGTTGAACCTCCTTCTGAAGGGCTTGAATACACCTGGTATGGCAAACTTCATTTACTGGGGAAAAATTTTCAGAGCAGTTGGCCTTTGTTTTATTTTGTAAGCTTAAAATTTGAGTTCTTTTTCAAGGGCCTACCACTATTATTATTACCATTGTTGTGGCTGTTTTATTTAAATGCATATAATTGGCTGGATGCAGGTCTAGCCGAGGACCAACTGTTGATGGGGACCTTGGTGTCTCTATAAGTGCTCCTGGTGGGGCAGTGGCTCCTGTCCCAACGTGGACGCTTCAAAGACGTATGCTTATGAATGGAACTTCGATGTCGTCTCCCTCTGCTTGTGGGGGAATTGCTTTGCTCGTTAGTGCCATGAAGGTTGTCATGATTTGCTTTGATGTTTTCCTCTCCTACTAATTTCATCTGCAATATTTCTTTGTATCTTCAGCAACATACAATCATATGCAGTTTGTTGGTGCAGGCTGAGGGTATTCCTGTGAGTCCATACACTTTAAGAGAGGCTCTTGAGAATACATCCAATCCTATTGGTGGTTTTCCTGAAGATAAACTTTCTACTGGGCAGGGGCTTATGCAAGTTGACAAGTTAGGTTTGCTAAACTTGGCCTTTTTTTAACTGCAGAAATTTAATGGACCTTGAACAGCTTATGTTTATAATTAATTTCATGACAGGGCATATGAATACATTCAAAAGTTTCATGATGTTCCATGTGTCATGTATCAAATAAAGATCAATCAAGCTGGCAAGTCAAGTGAGTCCAGTATCTCTCATTCTTTCCTTTCTCACACATGCTCACATCCATAATTGGATCGTTGTGCATCCATCAATTATATTCCATGTGTTAAGTGTTAGTGGTGAAGTTACATAAAGTGTTTTTGGCAGTATGTATTTCATTGGCAGTCTTACCAAAACATTCATGTGGATAAAGTTTTGTTTATCTTTTTAGATATTTTAATAGATTATAGGTTTATAATGCTTAAAATTGAGAGGCCAACGTGAAGTTTTAATCTATTAATTCACTGGTGACTATGGCTTTCACATTGATATTAATCTTTTTGTCATGATGGAAATTTTGTTCAGCCCCTACATCACGAGGCATCTACCTACGGGAGGCTAGTGCTTACCAACAACCTACGGAGGTGAGAATATAAATAGAGGTGGACTTAGTTGTAATATTATGTTTCATGAACTTTATCAATGAATTTGTAGATACTCTAAAAGTGAATTTACTTTTCTCTAGAGATCATGCTTACCTCGTATGTTTTGATCGACTCCCTGGATTTTCAACATTATGTTAATAATTTACTGCTTCTGTTTTTCTTTGTTGTATGTTGTCAAACCAGGGTTGCTCGGCTAGCTATTCACACCTTGTTGTTGATGTTGCTACTTTTGAAGTTATCAAGATCCCTTTTCTTGGTCATCAGAATATATTCTTGCATTTTGTTGCGTCAATCTCCACTTCCTCATGTGTGCTTGCTCTTTCAATAGATGTTGTCAGACCAAACCTTAGATTCGGTCCAAAAACTTATTTAAAGGCAAGAAAAAAAAATAATATTAATAAAATAAAAAATGACAAACACATAGATACAGACACGAGAAAAGTAGCAATCAGATACACTAATATGACATTCATGCATGAAAATCAATATTGAGGCTTGACGATTAAGTTTCGGATTACAATTACAGTGTTGATGATCAACATTGAGTTTTGATTCCCTTTCATGCCTTACAATAGCAGCTATCTTATATGGCATATGAGGTTGGGAGTAAGGAGGGAATATTTTTGAAGAGGAAAAGGTGTAGTTGAAATAAGCATGGTGAGATGGATGAGAAATACGGTAAGACTTGAATGCATTTTGAGAAGTTAGGTCGCTGATAAGGAGCGGTGATATTAATGAGATGGAAGGTGGCAAAAGGACAATAGGATGGTCAAAGAAAGTGATAAGGATGCAATTGACTAGGCTTTAATTGAACATATGACTTACGGCAGAGCAATTTGGAGAAAAGTGTGAGTCCGTGTGGCTGACCCAAATTCTCTCGCTGATGTTGATAATTTGCAAGTAATAACTTTTTGTTTTCAGACCAACACTAATGTCATACGTCAAACATCAAATAATTAAGAATCTGTGTTACTGATTGCAAATGATTTTCTTTGATTACCTTTTATCCCAAAAAGGAAAAAAACCCAACTAATACTGTGATATTGTTACACTGTTGTCAGCTCATTGGTGATATTATTCATTTTGATGTTTTCTGTTTCATAAATACAAATCTTTGTAGAATATGTTGTCCTACAATGCTCTTTCCTTTCAACTCATTTTCTTTTAATTCACCAGTCAATTTGGTTGTTGCAACTTCCATGAATATGTGAGGCTATGCAAAGAAAGAAAGCCAGTATGTTTTTTATTAAACAAAATGTTGGAGCAGCGGTAAGGTTATTTCATTTGGAGTTGTGGGTCAAGGGTTCAAATCCTGGAATCAACTTGTTTGCTTGCAGAGAAAAGGCTATCTACATTTGACCCTTCCTAGACCCTCCGCATTACGGGTGCTTGTGCACTGTGTTGCCCTTCTATGCTGAATGTTCATTAAGATCTTATCTGGCCATCAGATTAGCTAAAACTATGGTCTTTAACTGAAAAGTATTTCCGGCATTGTCCTTATTTTTGCTTCTGTTATTGTTGACTTGCATCTTTTAGAGGCTAACATGGCTTCCTGCAGTGGACGGTGCAAGTTGAACCAAAATTTCATGAAGATGCAAGCAATTTAGAGCAATTGGTTCCCTTTGAAGAGTGCATTGAGTTACGTTGTAGTGGAAAGGCATTTGTGAGATCTCCAGAATATATCCTTCTTACTCATAATGGGCGCAACTTCAAGTACGTCAGCATCAACTTGACCATTTTTCTGCGTATGCACTCATATTGTTATACATTCCTCTGTGTCTTTTTGTTATTTGTTTTCTGGGGTGGGGGTGGGTGGGGGAGCAGTTGGGCTGGGTTATTTTATTGGTAGCATCAACTTGACCATTTTTCTGCGTATGCACGCATGCACATTGTTATACATTCCTCTGTCTCTTTTTGTTGTTTGTTTTTTTGGGTGGGGCTGGGTATTTTTTTTTTTGGGGGGGGGCAGTTGGGCTGGGTTAATTTATTGGTAGGAAGTGGTAATGTCCGCCGATAGACCCCACACATTTGTTGATGTCAATTTGTGGAAATGACTGGAATTCATCAGGTCAACATTCGTGATGTGCACATGTAATTTTATATGTATAAGCTTTCTTTCAAATGTCACTAGAGCTTTGATTGATCAAATATGTGTAGACGTCAGAGTGCATATGTCTGTGGTCTCTTATATGTGCCTTAAGGAGGGGTGTGCATCACACTCACAGGAAACCGTAGCTTCTCCGAAAGCTGAGCCAGCAAGCGCCGACTTTTGAGTGTCTTTGATCTTCATTTCTTGGATTGTTGGATCCAAATTTATGCGATGTGCAGGCTTGACATGTAACTACAATGCACCTCACATCCATGTGGCTGAGAATAATGGCATGGATGATTCTTTGGGATATGGGCACTCGAATGAGAACTGACGTTGTCATGACGTGTGACAAATTCATTTCTTAAAATGGTTGTGCTGCTTTCATGATTGTTGTTATATAAATGTTCTGATTTGTGGATGCTTGTGCTTCTTTATTTCTTAAATAGTTGATTTGATGATTAATTGGTTATGTGAATAGTATTTACGACTATTGATAAATTCATTCTCCTCTTTTCCAGCCTAGTTGTGGATCCTACAAATCTTAGTGATGGTTTACACTACAATGAAGTGTATGGGATAGATTGCAAAGCCCCATGGCGTGGTCCCCTTTTCAGAATCCCAATTACTATGACAAAGGCAACAGCTGTAACAAACCGACCTCCACTAGTTTCATTTTCAGGGATGTCATTTTTACCAGGTGAATTCCCCCCACCTCCCCCCCCCCCACCCCCCAAAAAAAAAAAAAAAAACAAAACCCCAATTGAACGACAGATTAAGTTTAGGTTAAATTACACCTGCCTCCCCTTAACATTTGAGTAATTACATTTAGCACTCACAACATTTAAAAGTTATACTTGCCTCCTTTATTTTGAAATATTGTTAACATTTGCTCTCTTTTAATAAAATTAACCGTTAAAACTTTAGAGAAAATCAAAATTTTAGGTATTTTTCGTATTTATACCTTCATCTCTCACATTTTCATCAGTTTTCTACATAAAAATCTCAAAAAATAAGTAAAAACAATAAAATTTTAGAGATTTTTGTAAAGAAAATTGATGAAAATGTGAGAGGGGGAGGGATAAAATAGGAAAAGTACCTAAAATTTTGGTTATTTCGATATTTTCTGTTAAGTTTTAACGGTTGATTTTATTGGAAGGGGGTTAATATTAATAATATTTCAAAATAAAGGAGACAAGTTTAACTTTTAAATGTTATGTGTGGTAAGTGTTATTATCCAAATGTTGAGGGGAGATAGGTGTAATTTACCCTTAAGTTTAATATTCTAGCAATCATCTTCTCCTTGGCAACTTCCACTCTTCCTCAAGAACTTTTGACTTTGTTCATGCACAGTGCACCTGTTGCGGTGATTTGCTGACTAATGTGATTGTTGCTTTTAGTTTTATTTTTTCTGTTTCAATTTTTCAACATATAATTGAAAATCATATAATTGAAAATCTGTGGTCTCTCTCTAGATTTTGTTTTATGTTTTCACTTGTTAGTCTTCTATTTCTTTTTGCATATTTTAGCATTTAAGCAGAACTGATGTTCTATTAGTGAAGGATTCAAGGATACAATGCTTATTTATTTCTGAATTTTTGCCCTCCTCCTGAATATACGCTTTACAGGCCATATTGAAAGGAGATATATTAAGGTACCAATTGGCACTTCTTGGGTTGAGGCTACCATGCGGACATCAGGGTTTGATACTGCTAGAAGATTTTTTGTTGACACTGTTCAGGTATCATATGCAATCAGACCTTGTATTACTTTTTCTGGACCGGCTTTGACATGACTGTAATGCACAGATCAGTCCATTGCAAAGGCCTATGAAGTGGGAAAGTGTCATTACATTCTCATCTCCTTCTGCCAAAACCTTTGCTTTTCCGGTGGAGGCTGGTCGGACAATGGAATTGGCAATAGCTCAATTTTGGTCTAGTGGCATAGGAAGTCATGAAAGTACTGTTGTAGATTTTGAGGTAACATATTTTGTATTTGAAATCTGGAGACACTTGAGTGATTGATGTTGTTATACTACTTAATTAATAAATTCTGTGTTGATTCATAAGGCCTGTATGATGCCATTGACCTAGTATCCTTACTTGTGGATGTAAATATTATTTGGTTTTTATATTTGTTATTTTATTCGCAGATATATCTATACATCTATGTTTAATTTGTTGTGCAAAGATTGGGGTTTGAATTTGAATTTTGAGTTAAAACATTTTCCATCAACTTTTTGTGGACATGGTTTCATGTTGCATTGTGGGGCCATCTGAAATATGTTCTCATATTTAATTTGAGTTTTGATGGGCGCCCTTCACTTGTGCTTTTGGTATGTCAGCATGTGAGCTTCAAAGCATGTTGTGGCATGTAACGATTGGTTTTAAGGGAATAAATTGCAAACTGGTCTAAGGGAATAAATTGTGACACTATTCTTGCAGCATTTCGTATGTTTCTGAGAGCATGCATCAGTTCGTGTCTGTTTTGGAGTTCTATAGATACCGAAGGTATAGAATATGGACTTTTTGCATGGGCATTGCCTTTATTACACCTACGTCATGAGTTGACACAACACACAGGCATCAAGGTGTATCAATGCAAAGTCACAAAAGCATAAATCACATACTGACAAAAAATTTGTTATTTTTTTTACCTGACCTCTATTTTGGGAAAAAAGCATGTTATTTTGCCTGGATGTTTACTCTTAAATATTGATGCAGTAGCAACTACAAGACCCTGTGTGCCTCTAAATATGATTTCTGTTTCTTTCTGGATCTTCATAACTGGCTTGTCAGTGAGAGTTAATGTAATATTGTCAGCAGCTACTTGCAGTCCATATGCAGTATCTATTTATTTTATTTGATTGACTAAGGTAGTGGTTGTGAATTTTGTCAGCTTTTTTTTTTTTTTTTTTTGGAAGTCTCTAGAATGTGATCTAATTTTTAATAGCTGGTACTAAAATAATTGCGTATGCCTGGAATTGTTACATCCTGTTTTTCATGTACATCAATAAATACTACTAATGGTATGAGAGGCAGTTTTTATTGTTCTAATTTCCTATGTGCTTATGGTGCTAGCTGTAGTTCCTTATATTCTTCTTTGTGAATTTGTTTGTGATATGTTAGTTAAATAGGAAATTATTTCAAATTGGCTGCTTACTGTTGTCAATCTAATGTCACTTGTGGTTTGTGATCTTATAAAGGGAGGAGGCTGTAGCTAATTATTATAAAGAATGTAAAAAGAAGTCTTATTCTTATATCTGTATTATATCCTTTATCTGTATTTTTCACATTAATTCTTAGATTGGGTTTCATGGGATTAACATCAACAAAGAGGAACTTGTACTTGATGGAAGTGAAGCTCCTGTCAGAATTGATGCAGAAGCTCTTTTATCCTCTGAGAAGCTTGTCCCAGCTGCAATTCTAAACAAGGTGAAGTTATTGTTCATTAATACCATTTGTGGGGGCTTCGTGTATTCTTTCAATACATATCTATTATTTGGCATGGTAGAGCAAGTTTTTATGTAGTCTCTTTTCCTTTTCTCGTAAATCATTTTGCAGATAAGAGTACCGTATCGTCCTGTTGATGCTAAATTGAATACCCTTTCGGCAGACCGTGACAAACTACCATCAGGCAAAAAGATCTTAGCGTTAACATTAATGTGGGTTCTGCTTTTACTTATTACTTTTTAGGCTTCATCTGGATGCAACTTAAATACTATTTAGATTCACTCTAGTGCTGCTGGTGCCGCAGTTACAAGTTCAAATTGGAAGATGGAGCTGAAGTAAAACCACAAATCCCCTTACTTAACAATCGCATCTATGATAACAAATTTGAGTCTCAATTTTATATGATTTCTGATTCTAACAAGGTAATCTTTAACTTTGTTAAATATGTCATGAGATTATAATGTGCTAGTTATACCCTATGGACCGTGTAGTGTTGTTGGAAGATGCCACCTAGGTGAAAACAACTATTTTTGTGATGACATGTTATTCTCACAATGATTAATTCTAAATAAATAGGTCTTATTCCTCCCTTCCACATGCAAATGCATATGTGATGCATCCAGAGGCAAGGTATCCTATAAATTGGTTGGTAGATATATTGTAATGCACCCTCTCACATGCAATCTCACTCATATCTGGAGAGCTAGACAGATGTGCCAAGTATAAGAAGATTTGGATGATGGTGCACAACGAGAAGCATGAAAGGGCAAGATGAAAGGGGAGACAAATTCTTCCAAAACACTTATCTGATATCATGTTAAAGTATCCAACTCAAAACCAATTGACAAAGAGTTGAGAGGCCCATTAGGCTCTTATATTGGTTTAGAAGGATATATTCTAACTCTCTTCAACAGCCTTCTAAATTACAAAGTAGCAAGGACATTGCCTAGATATCCAACTCCCTATCATGACCTCATAAACCCAATTTGAAAAATGGTTATATTTCAAATTCTTTATGGTCTGAGTTATATATTTCTCTCATGTATATGATATGTACCAACCTCACTAAATTATGGAAGACAATTGACTCATTACCTTTAAATATGTCTACAAAGCATTACATTGTAAACATTATATTAGGATGTATTTGTGCATGACTGTAAAAAGATAAGTATAATCATCCTAAAATTATGGAAGAAAATTAAATTTCTATTTTTTTTAATTAAAAAACTTCAATTTTTATCTTTCAATTGTTTGAGAGTCCATTTAATATGTATATATATATATATTTTAAGAATAAACTGATCTGCTAACTAATTTGCAGGCTTTCTTATCTTGTTTATTTTGAGAGAATAAATGAATGTAAATAATAAAATTTTTAGGTGAGATGGAGGCTAATAATCTAACATGTTATCGTAGCAGGCAAATGTTTTGAGTTCAAACCTCATTGCCACCCAAGAAAGGTGTCAATAGTTGCTCGGAGGGGGCATATTTAGAGAAAAAAAGTCAATATAAGTAGTAAAGATAGCCCTCTTCCTAATAGCTTGAGCATTTAGGTGAGATGACGGTTAAGAGTCTTTAACATTATGAATCTGATACATCCAGCCACGTCCATATTTGATGCTAGCATGCCTTTGGCAGGAAAGTGTTGACATAAAATATCTAGGAAGTTCAGTTTATTTATCTATATGCATCTTTGACTTACATGTCAATGCAGGACATCGGAGCTTTTTGTTTTGCAACCATGCTTTAGCTAATGTAGAAGTAGATCATATTTGTTTTCTTAGTTCTATCCTGACTATATTTCATTGTCATTTATTTTTCTATTTGTATTTTCTGTACAAATTGCAGCGTGTATATGCAATGGGTGATGTCTACCCAAGTTCTGCAAAGCTTCCCAAGGGTGAATATAGTTTACAGCTGTATCTGAGGTATGACCCCTAGTTCTGAGGTTAGCATGAACTGCAGAATACAAACTGACATTTTTACTTGCGGTAGAATTATCTCACTTAATGTCCTCAAATTCAAAGTAAGCATATCCTTAAAAGAAATGAGGGTTCGATACTAGATTAAAATCCTCTGAAATTTTCCTTATCTTGAAATAAGTGCTTGGTATTTTTTTGTGAATATAAGAATACATGTGATCTTAGAAATGGAAAAACGCATGCACACGGAGTGGCAAGAATAAAAAAATTGATAGATTGTGTGCAGGTATCATGATTACACAGTTGGCTCAATATTAATGGGGGCCCATGGGGAATTCAATGAGGAGACCTTTTATCTGATATAAAATAGTCCAAAAATTTTATTTAAAAATAATTCCTTTTTTTTTTTTTTTTGGAATTTAGAAGAATAATTTTACCATAAAATGGTATCAAGGGGGTACTGCCTCATTGCAAAAGGAGATGAGCCTGAGCTCAGAAGAAAAATTCTCTCACGAGATGTACATGTTCTCATAAGTGTAAAAAAGAATTAAGTGTCCTGCTCTATGCCCCTTTTCATGTTTAAATTAGTATTTCTGTTTTCATCTTCTTTATTTTTTCTTTCAGTTTTTCATATCCAAAGTCTTATTTTGGATTAAACATCTTCAACTAGGAAAATTTTATTAAAAAAAAATAAAAAAAAAAAATAATAATAAATACAAACTGAAACATAGAAGCCTAAAAAACCCAAAAGGTATAAAAGTTTAAAAAAGTGAAAATCGCCTATTTTCCTTCACAATATAGCTTGTGTGGAATTATTTTCTTGTAAGAGGGTAGTAAAAAGTATTTCTATTTTGAAAATCTATTGCAAAGACTTATTTTTTATGTGTAACTAATTAAGAGAGAGAGAATGGTTAGTTTGTAAGATTTTATTAACATATTTATAGGATTATTTATTTATTTTTATTTTTGTTGGAGCAAATAAAATTAGTCTTCCCCTTTTTATTAAGCACCTAATGACTAAAAAATATGGAAATCCTCCACTTTCCAAATGAAAATTTAATTTTTTTTTTTGAATTTCAAATTCTTGGAACTGATAGCTATTGATTTGTTTTATTATGTACAAAGACTCTTTAAAAATTTGTTTAAAATTGATTGGACAACTACTACTATAGAATTTATTTGGAACTAATAGGTATGTGATGTTAAAGATGAGGGAGAATTATCTTATAATGGGTTGAAGTATAAGGAAATAGAGTTCATCTCAATTAGTTATTTTAATAGATAATATTAGAGACTTCTACAAATTATTTCTATAAACTAGGATAAGTATTAAAACTGTTTGGGATTAAGATAAGTATTAAAATTATTTTATCATATTAGAATTGAATAAAATTAAAATAGCCACTTACTATGTAAAAAATTCAATTTTATTGGATGGTGCCTTAGGTAGTTGCATAGGCATTTTGTATTTATTTTTTAAAAGAATTCATTGAAAACTGCTGGACAAACTTATTCTTTAATCAATATGTCAGATCAGGACTTTAGGTGGCTGCTAATTTGTCAAGGTTGTTATCATGTTTCAGGCATGATAATGTGCAATACTTAGAGAAGATGAAACAATTGGTGTTGTTCATTGAAAGAAATTTGGAGGACAAGGTATAGTCTTATGTTTTTAAAGGATCGAGTTTCATGATTCTAAATGTGGTTAATGTCTTCCGTGATGTAGAACTTTTTGGTAGTGTGATTCAACAAACTGGTTAATGCATATTGATCTATTTCTATGGGTATTTCCATTATTTGCTGCTTTTGGCATTCATGACGTATGGAAACTACACGTGACTAGGGGTGGATCCATAATTTGTAATCAATGGTGGAATAGTATAATTTTCTGGTGATTAGGGCAATTGCCCCCACTGGGGCTCATGTAGGTCCGCCCCTGCATTTGAGATTAGCAGTTGCTAGGTTGTTGACTTGGTTACTTGTTGATCATTAGTAAACTAATATTTTAAGTCTCATTTCAATTTGTGTACAATAGCATTATTTGAGTCTTGCATGCAACACAAAGTAATCTGATGCAGTACAAAGTATGTTGCAGATTGGTTAAAAATATTTATGAAGATTGTAGGCACTTTGGTGTTCTGAGCTTCTCTGTTACTCCATGTTTGTTTCAGTTCTGAGTACTATATTTGCATCTTATTTTGGAGTTCCTTAGATTCCTGCAATTGTCATGTTAGTTTGCTGCTTCCAAATTTGATATTTGGTCACACTGCATTTTCTTGAATTGTGTGGTGCATTACCTCTTTGATTTGCTTATCATGCACTAAATCTGCATGACTAATTATTGTTAGTCACAAGGTTGTTAAAATCGATATTCTACCTAAAATCAGTGGACGGTTTGAAAAGTCTAATGGTAAATGATTTTACCTAAGGCCTGCCTTGTAAAAACATATTTTATTCTACTATAATTTCTTCATTTAGAACTTCCATTTTTTTGATAAATAAAAAATTTGTTAATAAGAGGAGAGCAAAAATAGGCATTAAGAAAATGCCATGTACAAAGACCAACACATATCAACAAAAGAAACTCTCAAAAAAGTTCACAAAAGAGTCTATATCCTATTCTTATATTCCCTTTTATCCAACTATACAATTAAGACCAAAAAGCACTCTCATCTTGAAAATTTCCTTGGTTCCTCTGTCTCCAAGCCAACCAAATTAAGCAGAGTATGGTTAATTTGTAGGACTAGAAATTTATTTGTGAGATTTTATTGTAGGTATCTTGTATTGCATCCTAACTATTGTATTTAATTCATGGTAATCAATTTGATGGAACAATGCACGTGGTCCTCAATTAATATAGCATAAGAAAAACTAGTGTTACACAAGCAGAAAAATCTACTAAAAAAAACAAGAAGAATGAGATGAAACACTTGTAGCCCATCACCTGAAAGCAAAGAAAACCCACATAATAGTCTATTTTAATAAAAACCTATAAAGTTTATTTTATTTGACAAAATCAAACAAAAGCTCTCTATTTTTAAAATCGGTAAAATCACCTATAAAATAGAGATTTTATTGGTTGTGTCCCAAATTGAGATTTTACCTATTTTACCACCATTAAAATTTTTTATACGATTCAATAAGTTTTCTTATCCTAACATCATAAGTTCGAAATATTTTACTATTGAAATTGAGATTTTAACAACTTTATTATAACTGTTCCTTTAGAAATACATGTACCTCATATGGTTTTGAGTATAATAGAACTGTAAACTCGGATGGCGTAGGTTCACATCACGTGGAGATTGAACTTGTGATTTATCTGGAGCAATGTTGTGGGGTTGAATTCCCTCCCGAGTTTTATCATGCAGGGTGGGGCATGGCAGGTTTCTCGTGATCAAATGTGTGCGTGTGTGTGTGTATATAATAGGCTAGTTTTTCTTCATAAAAGTGACATAGTATCTGATTACTGGTTTTTTTATGCTATAACATTCCCGGCATAAAATGTTTCCTGTGTTATTTGTATCTTTTAATCATTAAGACCATTTTTCTCTGAGGTGAAAAGGAAATTAAGTGGAAAAATAATAGTTATCTGTTAGTAATACTGTCTCATTCATTTTCCACTGCCATATCATCTGTCTTTTACTTTCATTGGATTACTGCTGCTACTTTAAGAATAATAACGAATCTATGTTACAAAGGTCACAAATGGGACAGATTGTACCATCAGTCTGATAAAATTCTGTTCATTGCTTCTAATTATATGTTCTGGAATGGAGTTATTGCAATATAGCGTGTAATTTATGCTTGAGATTTATTTTGTAAATGCTTTTGTGATTATTTTGTATTCCAGGAAGTCATTCGCTTGAGCTTTTTTTCTCAACCAGATGGTCCAGTGATGGGTAATGGTAGCTTTAAATCCTCTCTTTTAGTGCCCGGGTATGTAGTTTCCTTCATAATTAGTTTTATGACAGTCTTCTACAATACATGTTAATCTCTGTATGTTTAATTTTTAAGGGTGAAAGAAGCATTTTATGTTGGCCCACCGAATAAAGAGAAGATCCCAAAGGTAGTACAACTCTAGAAGCCTTTTTATCCCCTTGGTGAGCTGCAGGTTTAAAGGTACTTAATTTATTGCAGAACTCTCCTGAAGGATCTGTGTTGCTAGGAGCAATCTCATATGGAAAGCTTTCATTTGGGGTTCAGGAAGAAGGGAAAAATCCAGAAGAGAACCCTGTATCTTATCAGATATATTATCAAGTGCCACCAAATGAGGTTATCAGATTGATTTCTGTTATCATTTCCTTACATCTGAGCTGTCATGGTCCATTGGATTGTGTGTTTTTATCTAATTCACCAGGACGCATCTTGTTCTGTCAGCAAAGTTGTCCTATATTATACATTGAATCTGCTGGTTTAAATTATTTATGCAATATCTCTTTTACAGGTTGATGGGGACAAGGGAAAAAGTTCTTCTGTGGCTTGCACAAAAAGTGTTTCTGAACGTTTAGAAGAAGAGGTATTTGAAGAACATTAAAGTAACTTTCCTCATTGTAGTAGGTGTGCTTGTACTTCCCACTGTGTGCTTGTGTTGGTCTGCATGCTGGAAGAGTTTGCTGTTTCTCATCTGTAATAATCTAATTGTTTTGAATGAAGGGTTGATTATTTGGTTTATGTATGACACAGAGAGAGAGAGAGAGAGTAGTGTTGGATGTGAAGTACGAACACTAGTAAGCATTATTTTGTCAGATATCAATGTGTGTAGGGTATGCATTTAAATATGTCCTGTTATATTGTTATCCTTTTTAAGAATTGAGCCAATTTGAAGTTGGGACACTTGGTGACGTGTGTCTGTCACTTAGTCACGCATGAAACACATTACAATTTTAAGATCTAGTTATAAAATAAAAACAACATTATTTTATTAATTAATCACTTCTTTCTATATGTCTTAATTTTAGGAATTTTTTAGGGCATCCTAGTGCATGAGGCTTCCTCCTATGCAGGGTCCATTGAGGAGCAATGTACTGCAATCTTACCCCTAATAACTGGAGGCCCTTTTCTGGTAGAAGTATTGGTTTTAACTTTTTAGAGTAAATATTGGGTTTTTTATTGACACTTTTTTCCCAGTATGAAGAATGTGGAAAATTTTATCTTACAACTTTGATATAATAAATTATAAATGTATTCATATTGTGCTATAACAAACTGTATTCATAATGTAGAAATTGAAGTAATTATAATTTTATCATTTATCCATATGTAAAAACATGTAAAATTGTATGTCCTTTCTATGTTATGTATTGATCTTTTTAAAAATTTTTGTGTTAGTGTATCCGTGTCGTGATCTATATAAGCTTTAGGAGCAAGCTTTTGTTGACAGTTGTACTTGCATATTTGTTCCTGAAGGATCTTTTATTTTTAAAGGTTGAGATCAAAGAATAAATAAAATTTCTTTTTTATTTCTTTGTCTATCCACTTGTTTAAACAAGATATGCGTAGTTTTAGTTATCTTTTGTGGATGATCGGCACCGGACTGGACCTCTGATTGTACGGGAACAATGCAAGTCGTCATCAATGGCGGGGCTCACAAGAGGCAAGCAAGTCGACAGAGTTAAGGCAGCCTATTGCTAGAGAGAGCACACTGGAGTTGAGGTTCGACTATGATGAAAGGGTAGAATTAATGGGAGGTTGGCGAAGGAGAGAATTTATAGGGGAAAGGTTAGGTCAAGGAGGTTGGCCTCTATGCGCCCAATACAGGACAGTGGTCCCCTAGGATAGGTGGTGCATGGATTGCGATCGTTTTGTATGAACGTGGTTCGTAATATTAGCCGAGACAGCCGATATATCGGTGTCTCAGCTTAGGATTGCTGGTTGCGACGCTGAGATTTCTGGCCGATACAAAAAATCTTGCCGGATGCCTACAACTTGTTGGCATCGGCCTTGACACATTGAGATATCAGCGATATTCCAAGGCAAATCGTATTCGTGGTGAGAGAGATCAGATTAAAGACTGACCTTGTTTATCCAGATCTGGACGAGAGAGAGATCAGAGAGTCTCCATTGATTGATGCGTCCCCTCAGATCTCAAGATCCCATTGCCGGTGTTCGTGGATATATTTCACAGCCTCATGGCCACTGCCATTGCAGTGTTGCCTTTGCTTGCGCAGCCTCACCTACATTGGAGCATAGTTGCGAAGCTTCTCTTTGCATTGTTCATGCAATGAACCCTTCTGCCAGGGCCTCAACCAGTCGGTTCTTTTTCTAGGTTATTAGATTTCATTTTCAAATAGTTGTGTAATAATTTATTATTAAATAGTTTGTAGTATGTTTTTTTGGTTTATATGAAATAAAATATGAATTATTAATAAAAAATTTTATAATAATTTTTTATGACCTTATTCCTAAAATGTAGTAAGGTTTTTTTTTTTTTTGAATTTATATGAAATAAAATATGAATTATTAATAAAAAATTATATATTTTTGTCTTTATTCCTAAAATGTAGTGAGTTTTTTTTTTAATTTATATGAAATAAGATATGAATTATTATTTGTTGTGAATAAAATTAAATATTAACTCGTTTGTATGTTGTAAGAAGTTTATCTAATGTTTAATAAAATAGTTGCTATATTTTTTGTCTTGTAATACATTAGTTTTCTTATTTATTATTTTTAGAATTCTTTCATGATTTTTTGAATTTTTTAATTTAAAAAAAAAAGGTAAAAAGTTGTGTATTGCCTGATACCACGCTACGACCAAATAAAAATTCTCGGACTGATATGATGGCTACGGCTGCAACCGCGACTGTGAATTTGAACGTGTACAAATGAGCGAGCATGTTTCTATTGCTTTTTCCTATAGTGCCTCTCTCTCTAGGTTGACTGAGAGAGTCTTGACGAGTTAGGTCCTGTAACTCTACCTGTCAAATTGTTTGTCCTTGATGATCCTGCAAGTGTGTGTGATCATAGGATCCTTGGGAGTCCTCATGGTGAAAGTTACTATTGGAGGCGTCCATAGGCCTTGCTCCTAACCTAGGAACCAGGAAAATAACATTTCTTTATCAGAGTTAAGTGTTAGGGTTTGGGAAGTACTTGTGGGAAGTTCCTGCATGAGGGTTTTGTGTGATTGGGGGGAAGGGTTTGCCTCTCGAATCTCCTACAGTGAGGATTCGGAATGCCCCGAGATTGACAAACCTTCTGGGGTCCGAAATTATCCCCGGCCTAAATGCTTTTGTAAGGATGTACCACCTGGGGGGAAGTTGTTTCATGGGGAGAGGAGTTTGGGGCAGTCGACTAACTGGGGGTTTCCTTCGTGAGGAGGCTAGGGGTGGATGGTTATGGAGTAGGGTTGCTTTGGTACCAATCACCCACACCTTGAAGAAAGCTACAGCAAAGAAATATATGTTCAGACTTACAAACACCAATTTTAACGGTGGAATAATAGTCTTTTGCATCTCATTTCCTTCGATCGTACCTTGTTAAATTTTCTACTTTAGCTCAATCATATTTGCTTATATGTTGAAAGAGGGTGAAAATCTTGTTTGTTTTCTCTCACATCTTACTTAAAAGTTGAAATAATGTCTTTGTTCCTTTTTCCAATTTGAAAAGCAGAGCCCTTAGTCTGCATCAGTGGCTTCCTTTAGTTCTTCAATCCCCTCCCCCCCGGGGGGGGGGGGGACCCCGCGCAAATCAACCACATATTTTATCATGATTGCTCACACGGAGTATGCTACTATTACTTGTCACACAATGATAGATTCCCTAGTAACCCATCCCCTCTGGGAGTTCATGTCAAACACTGCAGGGAAGACTTTTACATTGCCAAGAAGCCATTGAATTGGCATATCATAGTCACAAATTATAGATGTATTGCATGGACTTGATCAGCATCCTCTTGATGATTTTTAATACAATCCTTTTGCTTATCAAAGAAGTAAAAAATAATAGTAAAATTATAAATGATTGCATATTTCAATTGTACGATCTTGAGTGGGACGTCAATCACTAGTTGTTAAATACTTAATAACCTCTATAACATGAGTTTTTACTACCTTTGCTTGCATGTGGTATCAGATTTTTCTGTCATCTTAGCTGTTAATCCCAAGGCAAAGATTCGGGTGAAATGCGGAAAACTTTGAAGGTGGTGTTTCAATTGTAGGGTTGTAAATAAACTAGAGTAGTTTATGAACGGATCCGGGCTTAACTTGACTTGTTCATTAATAAATGAGCAAAGTTTGAACAGAAAAATTAGGCTTATTTAGTAAATGAGTTAAGTTTTAATATTGCTTGGCTTGATTTGTTAAAGGCTCAGGAATTTAATTGATTGTGATGATTTTTATTTTATTTTATTTTATTTTATTTTTTTTATGACACAAGGTTACCAATGAAAATTTGTTCATTAATAGCTTGGGCTCGGCATAAAGCTCACTTGGGCAAGTTCATTTACAAACAAGCTGAGCTTGAATAAAAATATAGGATTCATTTACTATGAGAGCCGTGCCTGAACAAAGTCGGGCTCAGCTTGTTTCTACTCTATTTATATTATTTTTATAATTTGAATCCTTGATATTTCTCCTTTTAAAATATGAATGCTTGCGATTGCTCTGGAGGGAATGACACGTGGTCAAGTATTGATTATTTATTTATGCCTGTATGTTGTGTTAATACACATTAACGTAATTCTTCACTGAGTCCTTTTACCTTTGACCTGTGATCTTTTTGGCTCCCAACAACGTGATACTGAAGATTTTAGTCACTTGAATATTGGAGTCCTCAATGCTAAAACTGAGTTTGTCAATCAGGTTCGTGATGCCAAGATAAAGGTTCTTGCAAGCCTTAAACAAGGCTCTGACGAAGAGCGTGCAGAATGGAAAAAGTTATCCACATCTCTGAAGGTAAATTTTTTCGTTGTTATTATATTTTGATATCATTATGATACAAGGCATAATATGAGGTATTTTGAACAGATAATGGATAAACCTCTTGCAAAATTTTAATTATGAACTTAGATTGGATAGGCTTCAGGATCCATGTTGATCAGATTGGCCCAACTCCAGGAATCCTTGTCCCTCCCATCTACGAAGAAAAGACAGAAAAAACTAGCTGCATGCTTGTTTTTTTTTTTTTTTTTAATGTGTGTGTTATTTGACTATCTGAACTTTATTGTGTGATAATTTGACAATCTGATTGGACTCTCCAAACTCTCATCTTTATCCAATTCGGGTGTGGTCAGCTGTAATTTACTATGGCAGGTCATTGTACTTGTCTGTTTCACTCACCAAATGCTTCTGTATCATATGTTGATTGGCAGTCTGAGTATCCAAAATACACCCCCTTGCTTGCAAAAATATTGGAAGGTTTGCTGTCCCAGAATAACTGTGAAGAAAAGATTCCCCATTTGGAAGAGGTAACTTGTCTGCATCTCATGTCATAATTTGTTATATACTCACTTTCACAAAGGAAGGCTTTGGATTTTAAATCTTTTTACTAGTGTCCGTTGGATCAATTTCCTTCCTGTCTGGAGTGGGGTGATGAACTGCATAATTAGTTATTTCTGTTGAACTTTTCTTTGAGCTTCAGAAGTAGATGCTAACTAGAATGTGTAGCTACGGCTGTGGATATTTAGTCTCACAGAATGCCACATTTCATTGCTGCTGCCTGAGGACTGTGACGATCCTGCATGTTCCAACCATCCCATGGAAAGATATGGATCTCCAACATGACAACACCTCAAACTCTATTACTCGTTCCCTTAATGTTTTGAGTTTTATTGGTTTAGTGTTGGACCCACATTAACCTAAATTTGACCTAGGACCTGGACACTGGGTTCATGGATGAGGTATTCTTGTTACTTGTGATGTGATTGCTTGGTGGCTTATATCCCATGTTGCTTTGTCTCCCTAATATGCACTTGAATGAATTGGTGCTCGCTTCGGATTGTTTTAAGTTCAATCCATTCAATGTGACCTCTGTGCAACTGTCTCCCTAATATGCACTTAAATGAATTGGTGCTTTCCGCAGATTGTTTTAAGTTCAATCCATTCAATGTGGCCTCTGTGCAACTGTGGTGACCTACTCAGATATGACATGAACTACTTATGGGATCTTTGGGGCCATTTGGCTTGGTAGAGCCAAGTGTTCGTCATGGTGTTTATCTTTTTCAAGATTTATGCTGAGACCAATCTTATATATATATATATATAGAGAGAGAGAGAGAGAGAGAGATTTGTCTTGGTAGTCCATGGTCCTCCATGGTCCTCTATCCTTCAGGGATATTCATGTTTATTCATCCTCTGCAGTTGGAAACGCATTAGTGATCCTCACTGTGCGCATCTCCAGTCTAGGGCGTAGGGTGTTTCACAACAGCTGCACGATTTGGCAGAAGCTGCCATTTGGTGATGTTCTCTCACATGCTGTGGGCCTATAAATTGAAGTCCTCTTCACCCCCATGAATATACTGATCAGCTTAGTAAATCTCCCTTTGAAAGATATTTGGAAGCCCTCTGAATTATTATCGTCTCCTACCTGAGGGTCTTTCTTCCACTGCCATCATTTTTGCTGACTCCCTCTTCTAGGTCAGTCCAGGTTCTTTCCTATTCTTTGTCTCTTGCATCTGGTGTTATTTATCACCTACCCACACTGATAAGAGTCAAACCTAAAATGCCTTTTATGGAAATTTGTTCTAGTTTCTTCCTCTTATCTGAGCTGCTTGTATTAATCTCATGCATATTCTGCAATTGAGTGGAAAATTGGAGCAGATTCCTGCTCTTAGATTGTGATTTACTCATTGTAATTTTCAATTTGGCTGATATTATTTTGTTGATAGATTATTGATGAAATTATTAACATTGCAATCCTCATATCACATCAACCGAAAAAATAACAAATTTAAATTATTTGGTTCCTGATATTTATGATTTATTTATTATTAATTCCATTTGGTTTGTCGGACAAAAATGCTACTTTGCAGATTATAGATGCAGCTGATGAGGTGGTTGATAGTATTGATAGAGATGAATTAGCAAAGTTCTTTTCCCTCAAAAGTGATCCAGAAGATGAGGGGGTTGAGGTGTGTGTTGCTTTATTTTTGCTCGAGGCAGATGATAAAAAATTGTCATGCCCATTTCCTTGGTGGGATGAATCTACATTCTATAAGAATTTACCTATCCCAATAACTGAAGAAAATGGATGGAAAAAACTGACTTGAATGTTCCTTTATCCTTATGAAACTGAAGTACTGAGGCTTTAGCTTCCATTGTATGGTACAATAAATGGAATAAAAGATCTTTGTTCTCCACATTTATGATTTACAACTTTTTGAGGGCTGCCAAATAAAATGTAATGAACACCTAGATGTTAAGCTGAGGCACTTGGAGATGTTCTCCTGGAGTTTATGTTGTTTAGCTGACACATTTTACGTTCTTGTTATAACAGAAAGTAAAGAAGAAGATGGAGATGACACGCGACCAATTAGCAGAAGCTCTTTACCAAAAAGGATTAGCGATGGCAGAGATTGAGTCCTTGAAGGTAAGAATTTATCATGTTCTGTTACATCTAATAGTCTCTTTTTTAAATTCAGGGAGGAAGAATGGTGTTTTTTGCACCCCTATACTGTTTATTCGGAGCCATAGGGCCTTTGAATGAAGGGAAGGATGTCACCTGCCTAAGACTGGTGCAGCCCATGGGTGCTTACCATTTCTTGCCCCCAACCATTTTAATAGTAACTATAGAACAAAAAATGGTCATGCATTTTCTTATATTATATGCACAGGCACCTTTCTACATATGTGCTACTTTTACGTTTTGATTTGTGTTGGTATCAAGTCATTTGATTGTCCCGTCATGGTGCATGTTACGTAGTTGCATTGACACTCTTGATGTATGCGCGCACGCATCTTTCTCTCACAACTGATTCCTCTTTGCCATGTGAGAGGCCCTGCTATTCTGCTGCATCCATATGATTTTATGCTCTTTTGCTTGCCAATCATCTGAATCATTTCTGCAATATGTAGCAATGAATTTTTTCGTCTTTATGTTGTTGTCAATGCTGATAAATTTGCTTGTGTTGTGGTTGAAGCAGGGTGAAAAGGCTGCACCACCTGCTACAGCTGAAGGTGCAAATGTTGTGGATGGGGCTGATGATAAATCTGAAACCTTGCCAGATTTGTTTGAAGAAAACTTCAAAGAACTAAAGAAATGGGTGGATGTTAAATCATCTAAATATGGCACTCTGTTAGTAATACGTGAGCGACGTTGTGGAAGGCTTGGAACTGCACTTAAGGTATTCCATTTGTTATGCTTTTTCTAATTATTTTTTTGTCATCATACTCAATATGCTATTTTTCCAATCATTGTCTTCTGTCATCATCCTCAATATGCCATTAGAAGTATGGAGAATCTCAGTTTTTCCTTTTATTCCTTTTCTTCACCCTTTTTTCTGTCAGTTTTTATGTTTATATTTTTAATGTTGCCAAGGTAAGGGTGGTTGTGTGAATTAACAAATTTGGATTGATAAGACCTTTGAAGTTTTTGAGGACTTGGCTTGATTTATCTTTAAATGGGAATGGCAACTCCTCAGGTTTAGCTCAACCCTGCCCTGGTCCCAATAGCAAAACCCTTCTCATACGTGGCCCCATAGCTATGACGGGTTGAAGCCCCAGATGCCTACCGGCCTTAATTAGTTAATCGGGTTAAGCAAGTCTTACCTGTTGAATTCACAAAGACCACCAAACTAAAATTAATTTTCATAAGAAACCAAAATAATGCAAATTATATGAATATAAAACATATATACTCATTGTATTTGTATATTATTTTTATTAATTGGTATTATTTGTGTCCTATTATAATATATTGGGTATGTTTAATATATTTTATTATGCAATTAGGAACCCCATTCTGTATTCGTTTCAAGTTTTATTACTCAAATTTCATAGTTGTCCTGTTAGGGTTGGGTTGAAATGGGTTATCTGAGTTCTTAGGTTTAAGTTGCCAACCGTGTTAGATGGTTTTAACTTCTAAGAACTCTGTATATGTTTGCCCTTGCCCGGTCATCCTGAGAATGTTCCAGGGAATTTCATTATAAAAAATTCTTGTTTCTGTTTAATACCAACACCAAACAAGTTGATCAGATCAGATGTCCAGGTGATTTGTAACTGAAGTTCCTTTGCTCATAAATTGTCTGATGCCGTGTTCATCAAATTTTCGTTAATATTTGTTTTCTTTGAGTGTGTTTTTGTTTTGCCCCCTAAATGTTTGAAAATAATTTTCTCCAGTTACAAAAGGGTAAGATGTGCTGTGTTATTATTATATATTTAGGGCAGAGGCACCTAGGCACGCTTTTCTATTGCTTGTACTCAATCCAGCATTACGCTGTGTGGATGAAATAATGTTCATAAAAAAAAAAAAAATCGTGTTTTTAAAGATGGTTTTGGTTCCTAGGACATTTTATTATCAGTTTTAATGCTGATTGATTGTCTTATATACTAGGTGTTGAATGGAATGATTCAAGAGGATTGTGAGCCTCCAAAGAAGAAGCTGTACGAACTAAAGCTCTCCTTGCTCAATCAGATTGGATGGGGCCATCTGGTGTCATATGAGCAGCAATGGATGCATGTCCGATTCCCGGCAAGTCTACCCCTTTTTTGAAGTCTTGCTTTATTTCATAATGTAAGAGCAACATATTGAACGACTAGGTTCGGTGAAATTGTCTTTCAGTAGATTGATCCAGATGGCTTAAAAAAAAATAAAAATAAAATATAATTTCATAACTAGATATTAAATCCATTCTTTCTGGTGCCGGTGCTTCACTGTATGTTGCATCTCAAAATTTGGAGTTCAAACGCTTGGGTTTTACTTGTTCATTTATCTTTATGCCTCTGGGTTGTCGTCCTGAGCTTTCCACTACGATTACCAGAATAATGTATTACAGTTTGGAGGGAACTATATGCAGTGACGGAGATAGAAAAATAGTGCGCGTGGGTAAATTTAAAAAATACAAAAGTTTTTAATTTAAAAATAAGTAAAATATTGAGAAATTCATCTTTAGATCCATTTACATATATATTAATATATGTGCATCAATAATTTTATTAAAATGCGGCAATATTTCATTAAAATTTGACAATTTAAATATACATAATATATGTTCTTATTAATCTTTAAGAAATAAAATTTGAGTGAAGAGTTAAAAAATTCATTAAAATTTAACCATTAATATATATTTGTATTAATCTTCTGGAAGCAAATTGGAATTGCGGGTCAAAAAAAAAAAAAGAAAAAAAAATTAATTAGGACAATACTAAAAAATATGTATAATAATTTTTTTTTTTTTTAAAACTGAGTGAGGGCAAGTGACCTTACTCGACTTGGTCGCAATTTTTTTTCCCCTCTTCAAAGAACAGTTTGGTTTTGCGGAAGTGCATCCCTGATCTCAATTGGATTAGTATTATACTGGGAGGCAGCAGAAATAACCACTGTTAACTTAAGCCATTGGATTTTAGTTCCTTGAAGAATTTTTAAGCTGCTAGGGATTTTTTTTTTTTTTTTTCCAAAGAGCTGATAGAAATCTCTAATATCTGTTTTTGGAGAAGGGAATTACTTGAGAGAAATTCTAAGGTTAGTCGATCATGACCTTTGATCTATGTGGATCCCACAGAACGGTTTAGATCCCCCCCAGTTGGTAGAAGTAGTGCTGCTCTTTACCTTAAATGGCTCATTTTTGTGGAACAGCTACAGGGTTTTCTGGGTTATCAAAATGATATCAATGGCACGGAAATGATTGTTTTAGAAATCTGAAAAGACAGTAAGAGCGGTACTGCTAAATTATGAACTAAAAGTTAGGGGTGTTTGGTTAGATAAAATCAACCAAACTCACCAATTTTTATCTAATTTTTATATTTTTTTCAGTCAAATTTCACTACATATTACATCAAATTTTTATATTTTTACTGTACTTTTTTACTAAATATTTTCACTCCAAACAGCCTCTAGTCGGGCAGCAAGTACTTTTGTTTATCCTTGAATCCTGTGGGAGAGATTTTTAATCGTTTTTGTTGTATTAGTAGTGTATGATTGCTTAGTAGACATCCTATTAAAATGTATTTGCCACTGAGCTAGCCTAAGCTTGATCAATCAACGGAGGGCACAAATATAGCATATTCTACAAATCATTGTGCTTGTGACACAAAAATGATATATATATATATATATATATATGGTAAATTTTATACCCTCACCATTGTTGGAGGTAGACCCCATCTTTCATCTCATCTCTCTCCTCTATGTTTGGAATAAGGGGAAGGGAGAAAACGGGAAGGAAAATGAAATAAATGTGAGAGAAGAAAATGAAGTTTGATTATTTGTTATTTTGTTTAGAACACAGCATTTAGTGAGTGATTGTCGGTCGGTCAAGTCTCAAGAGTACTTCGTAACTTCGTAGCAGGGATCAATGCTCGCGGAGGACTCACCATTTATTGGTAATGCAAAAATGCTAGATTATATAAATTTGAATTTTTACTAAAAAAATATATTTTACTTTTATTAACTTAATTTTTAAAATATTAAAAATGTGATCTTTAAAAACTAAAATTCTAAATTCCTGAACTTCTATAAAAAAAAATTAAAAAAATAAAAATTTAGACTAAAAATTCTATTTTACTGAAATAAAAATTCTAATATATAAATTTTAAACTAGGTGCAATAACCAGTAATACCTAGTGCAAAACAAATTGTACCTGATGCAGAAATCAATTGTATCCAATTGCACAAAGAGTAACAGTTCATGTATATGAGATTTTAAGTTTTAAATTTATTAAAATAGAATTTTTAATCCAAAACTTTATTATTTTGGTATTTTCCCTTAAAAGTTCATGAATTGCAAATTTTAATTTTTAAATTTTACATTTTAATATGTCAAAAATTACGCTCATGGAAATGGAATTTTTTATTAAAATTTTATTTTTTCGAATTTCCTAAAACGCTGTCCTATCAAGATTTTTTTATTCAAAAATAATGTATGAACTATATTTTTTTTAATAAAAGTTCAATATACAGTGCCCTTCCTTTAAACGTGATTAACTCAAAATGTTGTTGCATTTAAATAACTTTAATTAATTAAACATTTTAATTGTATATTATTAATGATAGAGATATAAATAAGTAAGATATCCATTTAATTAACTAATACTATTACCAAATCCGTTTATATTTATCTATTCATTACCATCTCAACTTATTTATTTTATCAGTTAAATTCTTAAATCTATTCTGTTGCAAAACAATTTATTCATTCTGTCTCGCCCATTAAATATCCGTTTAAAAAAATTTGCTATATACTCGTTTAAAGATTGAATTTTTCAAAACAATTGATATATTCTTTATAATATCTAGAAAACGTATTTGTGAATATATTTATACATTTTCTTCTATCAAAATCTTTGTTGTTATCCATGTCAAGCAAAAATTAATAAAAAAAAAAATCTTATTCACTACAAAGAACATAATACATGTAAGTTTAATCACTACTTATATATTTAAATAATTTTACAAAATTAATCATTTAACTATCACTTCAAACGTAAACCACCTAACAATAATGCACAATAAAATAGCTATAGCCCAAGAGTTTTAACTATTTTTATTTTAGAGACAAAATTGTGATTGTTTATAGAGATGGCCATCTTAGTCGACTTGTTCGAATCCGATCTGTTACTTGAGCTGATTCGATATGAGATTTATATTTTTTCAGAAATCGGATCGGATTTGGATTTTATTTAAAAAAAAAGGATATTGGAGTAGATATAGGGATATTACTACCTCTGCCCTGATCCACCCCGAATCTAATATTCAATTTGAATCTGTATCGATTTACCTCGAAAAATATCCGAACAGACTCAAACAACCCTATTTGTATGTGGATTTTTTTGGAGGTTCAAGAAATTGGGATTAATAATTATGTTATAAACCATTGTATTTTGTATTTGCTACTTTGAGTTGGGAATTATATATTAATTGGTGAAATAGCACTTTGGTGAATTGTTAGTTTTGGAGATATTTATGTATTACTTTGATAAATTATTATTGTGATGTTATTTATGTATTATTTTGGTTTTATAGATGAATTATTTGGTAGTAAAAGATTAAATATGCAATCAAGTTATTTATCAATTTAAGTGCAAATTCAAAGGTAGATGATGGGTTTGGATCTTTAAATATTCGCGAATACATTTATTCTCTGTTTGGAGTAGGGGCGGAGGTCTAAAACGTATCCGTTCAGAGTTCGGTGTAGATTTGAAAGTGGACAAAGAGTTCAGAGTTTGAATTTAGATATTGTCATATTTACCTCCGATCTATCTCGTTACCATCCCTAATTATTTAAATGTATATAATATACTATATATTATATTAACCATGAATCTAGCAAGTACCATATAAACATAAATATATATTGAATATTAGTATTTTCTAGACAAATCTCAAAATTGTTCCAAACTCACATGTATATTAAATTTTAATCCTAAAATCGTTTCAATTCTATTAAGATATTTTATAATAAAATTTTAACGAGTTTTATTGAGTCAGATACTGAATCAAATACCCTTTTATACTCATTCTATTGACATGACTAACTAACGTGTCTTATATTTCAACTCTCCGAGAGTTGATCAATGACCTAATATCTAATGGTTCTCTCGGAAATAATAATTATTGTTTTTCTTTTTAATTTCCTTTCACTCTAGTACTCGAGGTACATAAATTTGAAGTTGGAACAGGATTTCCTTAGATTTTTCTATGTACCACCTATGTTTGGAGTACGAATTTGTTGAAAAAAATAAAAAAATGATACGAAAAATAATTAAAAAAAATAAAATAAAGTCATTAAATTTATTTAATTTTTCTGATTGAGTGAGCAAAGGCAAATAATATATGAAAAATATTGTTTTTACCAGAATTTTTAGCGAAAAATTATAATATAGCGGTGTTGTGCGCGGCAGTGTTTTTGTAATAAAAAATTACTTTAATGGGTTATTTATTTTTTAAATGTCTGGTACATAATAAATCTTTCTCTTGGACTATATATTTTAATAAACACTTTCAATTGTATAACATTATTTTTTATATATATTTGTTGAAAACATTATTTTATTTACATTGTTAAGCATTACAAAATATCATTGATTAGTAATTTTACTTTTTTTTTAACATCTTCTCTCCCCACTAATTCAGAAGGTAAATATAGCATTTAGGTGCAATTCGATGAATTGGGTAATTATAATTTTTAACGTCATAAAAGTAACGATTACATGCATTATATATATATATATATATTCCATTTTACAAAATGGAGCAACAGAAGCGCCCCCCCCCCCCCCCCCAAAAAAAAGGTTAATATTGTTGCAGAGGCTGAACCATGAGAGGCAGTCCATGAGAGGGCCTGAGGGACAGCACGTTAGAGGGGGAATGGCGGTAGCCCGGGGAGAGAGAGAAGGAAAATCTCCTGAGAAGAAGGGTCAAGACAACCCTGTACTCCATCATGGTCAAATTTCTACCGACACACATTCTCCCTCCAAACCCAAATGGCAGAAACCCCATCTTGTGGTTGCATCCGCCGTACAAGTGATCATCCTTAAACCTCTCCGGCCTGAACTCGTTCACGTCGTTCCCCCAAAGAGCGCTGTCGTGGTGCATCGCCACCACATCAATCCACATGTTGGTTCCGTTCGGAATGACAACGTTGTCGACCCTAATGTCTTCTCTTGCTTGTCTTTGGACGTTCGGCGCCGGCGAGTACAATCGTAGAACCTCATTCATCACCCACCCCATCTGCATACGGTAGTTTAAATGAACCAAATTTAGATCACAACTGAACAAGATGAAGTAAAAATTAGTAATACCAACAGTGTTGAAGGGCCTTATTTTGTATAATATATATATATATATATGCGTGTGTATTCATTATTGGAACTGTATATATATGTGTGTGCGTGTGCGCGTCTATAATACAACACCTGAAACACACACAGAGGGACGGTGGAGCTTATTTTTGTATGTATATGAAGCGTGGCCGTGTCAGAAATCCACGCGTGCCAGGGCTTTATTTTGGGCAGTCAAAAGAATTAATTGGGTTTGTGTTGCCACGTGTCAAATGGGGGGGGGGGGAGCGTGACCGCCGGGAAAGCTATTGTGACGTGGTTTGACAGCTCAAAAAGGAATTGACGATTGGGTCTAACTCTCCCCCAAACATTCTTCCATATCTGGCCACGTGGTTTGACAGCTCAAAACATAAAAAAAAAAAGAAAAGAAAAAGAAAAATAAATTGGCAGGTGGGTCTAAACTCTCCCACAGACACTCTTCCGTATCTGGCAACTCCAACGCGTGGACCAGATCTTGGTGCGTGACTGCTGACTTTTGAAGAAAATAGGTCAAAGGCTGAAAAATGAAAATTGGTCTTTATTGTTTTCCAAAAAAATAAAAAAAAAAGAAAAAGAAAAGAAAATTGGTCTTTATAACATCTTCTATATAAATCTCATTGGGTGGGGCTGGTCGGGTTGGGACCCACAAATTTTCGTCTCAATAGATTTCATACTTTAGTCACATCTATATATGTATCTATGGCATACTGTAGCATCATGATAATATTTTTTTATGTGCATGGCGATGTGAAAAGATCATAAGACCAAGGGCCTTAATTAAATTTTAAGTAATTACCTTCTTTAGTCCAGAAAGCTTGGCTGCGTCAAACTCTCCATTTCCGACCACTTGGTTAATCTCTTCTCGAAGCTGATCTTGCCATTCTGGGTGCACGGCAAGAAGCAGCAACGTCCATGTCAGAGCCAGCGCGGTGGTCTCGTGACCGGCGAAGAAGAATGTCTTGCACTCATCAACGAGCTCTCTAGTCGTTAATGTCTTCCCTTGCCGGCCATCCAAGCGACTTTTTTCTAGCAGTAGTCCAAGAAGGTCCCTCTGAGGAGCCCCGTCGAATGATTCTCTCCTAGCGTTTATGATCGATATTAGAAGGGAATCGATCTCTTTGCCAAGATTTTTGGCCTCTAGGGTTTGTTTAGGGCACATGAACTTGCCAAATGGGACACCCACATAGCGGTTGGACTTGAAGAGTGTGACTTGCATGGCTCTTAATTTTTCGACCACTTTGATTCCGATTTCGTGGCTTACGCCAAAGCTTGTCTTGGCAATGATCTCCCCAGCGGTGGTTGTGATTTCCCTCTCTACGTCTATTTCTGGGTTGCCGGAGTTGATGAGGGTGGTCCACCGGTCTAGCATGTTTGTCGTGGACTCTATCATTAAGCTGGCCATAGCCTGTTTGGTGATGATCAAGATAATATTGTTGTTAGCAGTTGTTATAATAATAAACTTGTGACTTTGAAAGTGAAAATAGATTAATTAATTGCCAGAAACTAATAAACATAAGAAAGTCGAACAAATAAATTAAGAAAAATTTTGCTCATAAAACATTGATACTGAAGCAATTTTATTGATTAAGAAAGCATATTTTTATCAATGGAATGCTGGGTTAGAATTTCACGGGGCTTATTTTGATATATATATATATATATATATATATATATTGGGGGAAGGTTCAGCTGGGCACGACTATTTTTTGCAAGAATCAAAATTAGAGAAAAAGCTAGAGAGAGAACCCTAAGGGTAGCCCACTAAGTGAAAGGGCTGAGGGAAGAGTACACCCCACAAACCAGATACAATAATCTGGTGGAAACAAAGTTTTGATTTCATGTTAAAGAACCAAAGGTAAGGGTTATTTAAAGTCTTATATAGAGAGTACTGGGTAATATAACTTTTAATAGTAAGCCGAAGTAAGACTTTATTTACATGCAAAACCTGAAATGATGTGGAATAAGATAGTGTATGATAAGCAAATGATTTCGCTGAGGGTCATACACAGCTATATGTTCATGAGTAAGAGGAGAGTGAGAGGAGGGAGGGAGGGAGAGAGAGAGAGAGAGAGAGAGAGAGAGAGACCTTCAAGTTGGCTGGGGAGAAGGCAGGAGTAATGACATGTCTGTGACGAACCCAATCATCACCTTCAACCATAACCAAACCATTACCAAACATGGGTTCTCTATCGTTTTTAAACACAGTGGGCTTTCCCCAACTTTTGCCCATTACACCTGCGGACATCTTCTTTAGAAACTCAGGGTCTGCAATATACAGAAATGGCTCTGTGCCCAACCAGTAGATAAACACCTTCCCTGCAATTTAGCAACAACAAAAAAAGAACTAATATTTATTTATAGCACAAAATGATTCTTTCGTTACGCTACAATCTTACTCGTTCAGTTGAGAGTAATATTTTATGGAATGTAAAAAAAAAAAAAAAAAATTACCATGAGATTTCTGCCACTTAGCAAAGAAGGGAAATACAGTTGAATGAATATCATGGTTGGTTTTTGAAGATGGAGACGGAGGATCGCTAACACAACTATTTTCTTTTCTCATATCACTAATATTTCCTAGGGGGAAACTTGGGGTAGGACCTCCAAACCCATTCCCCCTAAGCTTGTGATATGCTTGATTAGGCCAAATCCAGCAAGAACACACTACTCTCCAAAGCATGAAGAGAAGGTAGACAGCTATGGCTAAGCAAAGAGCTTTAAAACACACAAGGAATTCCATTCTCTCTCTCTCTCTCTCTCTCTCTCTCTATAGATCTCTTTATAATATATATCAGCTGCTAGCTATAACTCTCCTTAAGTTGATCGGTGGATTACTTTGGGACAGCAAAAAGGGTATTTATAGAGCAAAAAGAATGTCAAACCTTTGACTACAGAGCACCCTTGAATAGTTGAACCTTTGGAGTCCTTTAATTTGATTTTTTTTAGGTAAAAGATGTTTTCTGTTATTTTATATATATTTTCTGTGTGCACATATTTTTGTTTGCATAGGTATCAGTCCCTGTTCACTTTTGATTTGTCAACCGGCCCCAACCGACTCTACATTCTCTCTGTAAAGGACCCCACATCTTTCGCCCCCTTTACCGGCCAATAAAGTTAGGTTTGGACTGACAAAAATATTTAAAAAAATAATAAAAAATTTTAAAAATTATTTAATTTTTATCATAAAATATATATTATGAATCTATAATTTATTTTATTTTATTCCGTTACATTCCACTTGCCTAACCCTAACCGCGCCTTAGGCATCTTCACATCAGACTAAAAAAAGGGTTTTTACGCAGCGTAAATGTTCTTTGGAATATGATACACGTGGCGGAAAATCATCGGCCTGGTTACAGCTATTTCAGATCTGACAGTCCAACTATTCCTCGTGATGTAGGCTTTCGATAGGTGGTGCGTGTGAGTTCACAAGATTAAAACCCGCGCCCCCCCCCCCCTTTTTTTTTTTTAAGTTTTCCGGCCAAAGGTTTGTATAAACTAATAATTCTAGGCTGTTGGGTCAAATATGAAAATATTATAAAATTCTTTAAAATCAAAGACTAAATCTGTTTTTCTTATGGAGTTCTGTTTGATTTAGTATAAATTTTTAAAAATGTCTAAAAATTTTTAAAAATTAAAAACTTTTTATCATATTATATAAATCATAAATTTATAATTTATTTAATTTAACTTTATTTTATCTTATTTTTTATCAGTTCAAACACATTCATAGTTCTGCTCTGCGCTGAAAAATCAAAAGCTAACCTAATTTTACTTGCAGGGAAAGCAATAGAAATTTGGGTAGTCACCCGTTTAAAGCTCGTACCATTTCCATATATTTCCTCAGCCTCCCCCTTTTTGTGTTTTTCTCCTTTCTCTCCATATTTCTCCTCAGTCTCTCCCTTTTTGTGTTTTTCTCCTTTCTCTCCGTATTTTTCCTTAGTCTCTCCCTTTTTGTGGCCTCTCTTTTCCTTGCCCTCTTTTCCTCGAAATGGGGTTAATTTTATTTCATTTACTTGTTTTTTTTAATAATAAAGGATATAATTATTTAATCAAATGACACCTTAAATTTTAATTATCACCTAATTAGGTGACAGTTGATTTATATTTTTAAATTTCTATTTTCTATTTTGAGATTCATGTTTTTAAGAATATTAAAAATGTATTTAGTTTAATATTTTTTTTTATTTTTCGTGTTTTGAGATTTTTCTTATTTTAGGTCAAAAATGCTCAAAATAATTTTTTGTCATTTTATATTTTATATACAGATTCAATTTCTATTTATCAAAACAGATTTTAAAAATACAAGTAATCAAATATGTTTTGAACTATTTTTCTTATTTTTAAAAATGTAAAATGAAAAGTAGGTTGAAAATAGGTCTACCAAATAGCATCTTAGGCCCCGTTTGGTAAAATTTTTAATTTTTGTTTTCAATTTTTTGAAAACTGAACATAAAAACTTATTTATTAAATTTGTTTTTAGTTTTCATTTTAAAAAAAAAATATGCTTTATCAAGTTTTTATTTTTAATTTTCATTTTCTTCTACAACCACAACAAGTCACAACCATCACCCATCATCAACCATCACCGTTCGTTGGCCGCCACCCACAATTAATTTAAATGATAACTAATAATTAATTTAATCAATAAAATTATATATTAAATATGATTTAATTAATAATTAATAATTAACTAAATTAAATTTAATATAATTAATTATCATTAATTAAACTAATATGAAAATATTTTATTAAACTATGTTTAATTTAATAATTAATTTAACTATACAATTTAATTAATAATTAACTAAATTAAATTAAGTATAAGTAAATATTAATTAAATTTAATTATCCTTACCAAACCGCTTTCAATTTTTTATTTTTGTTTTTATTTTTCTGCTATGAAAATAAAAATAAAAAATAAAAAACTGAATATAAAAACTGAAAACTAAACATAAAAACCAAACATGAAAACTGAAAATTGAAAATTTTGCTAAACGAGCCAATAATTATCGTTTATAAAGAAAAAAAAAATTGGAAGACAATAACCATGCGCGGTTACATATTTTCCAAAATGATATTCAAGCAAGTTAATTATAATAACATTATTACATGAATATTTTCCAAAACTAGAATTCAAGCCATCGGCTTCAGAATAAATACCCAACTTCTGATCATTTGTTGAACTACTTTCACAAACCAACAACTCAGCCATTGTTACCTCTTGCCAAATTTGCCTCTTCCATCCTGAACGTTCTTTCCACGTGTCTGTTAAATAGTCTAGTTATGCTTTTTGTTGGGCAAAATAATACTAAAGCTGTACTTGTGCCGAACAAGTTTAGTCTGGTGCCACGTGGCACAGTGCCGAGCATACTCATATAAGCCACGTAGTCATTTGCCGAGCACGTTCCGTCGGGACACGTGGCGTCCCGCCGAACAACTGATTATTGGCACGAGAGTTCCACGTGAGTGTTATACGTGAACACACGATTCAGAGTTAGTGTTCCAAAGAGTACCCTGAACCTCGACATCAATAAACAGTGTATTACCACGTGGCTATAGCCGAGGATCTTGGAAACTAGTTTGCTCGGCCTATCTGTTGGCGGCTAGTAAATGTCGAAGCTGGGACCCACGGCCTTTAAAGAGGGCTCGTGACCATAAATGCACCTTAGTTAAGATTGAACTGGGTACTTGTCTCTGGGGATGTAACTAAATCGGTCTATCTCGTCAGGATTTGGTGGCTGATGTGACAGGAAGACAGTCTGACCCTGAAATTCCGGTTGTAATGCCGTGTTAAGCCTCCAGAAGCATTAAATGAAAGGCATGGTGTATTAATGAGGGGTTTGAGGCATTAAATGAAGGGGAAGAGTATTTAAAGCAAGGGAAGAAAAGAGGGACACGGCAGTGTGCGTAACGTCAAGTCGTAGGTATGCTTTAATCATTACTCAGATTACTATAAATAGGATATCCTACCGAACCACAAAGGTAAGCTGACTA
The DNA here is from genome assembly GCA_019916065.1 of Vitellaria paradoxa. NCBI lineage: Eukaryota > Viridiplantae > Streptophyta > Magnoliopsida > Ericales > Sapotaceae > Vitellaria > Vitellaria paradoxa. The sequence continues at coordinate 3,859,262 of CM034240.1, forward strand.
TTGCCAACTCAAGCTTTGGCTCCCTTATTTCCATAAAGCTTCCTTTCTTAAGCGACTTGCTGACTTAATCATCGGAGGATTTTCCGGCCAGAGACCTCCTCTCCGGCCGTCACCTTTCTTTTTGTCTTTGTTCGGCAGGTCGGCGATTGCATTTCCGGTTGGCGTGGTCAGCAGTTCCGACGGTAATTTTTGCTGCTGAACACTTTTTTTCCTTAGCCACCATCAAAACTAATATATTTTCTTTCTCATATCACTAATATTTCCTAGGGGGAAACTTGGGGTAGGACCTCCAAACCCATTCCCCCTAAGCTTGTGATATGCTTGATTAGGCCAAATCCAGCAAGAACACACTACTCTCCAAAGCATGAAGAGAAGGTAGACAGCTATGGCTAAGCAAAGAGCTTTAAAACACACAAGGAATTCCATTCTCTCTCTCTCTCTCTCTCTCTCTCTCTATAGATCTCTTTATAATATATATCAGCTGCTAGCTATAACTCTCCTTAAGTTGATCGGTGGATTACTTTGGGACAGCAAAAAGGGTATTTATAGAGCAAAAAGAATGTCAAACCTTTGACTACAGAGCACCCTTGAATAGTTGAACCTTTGGAGTCCTTTAATTTGATTTTTTTTAGGTAAAAGATGTTTTCTGTTATTTTATATATATTTTCTGTGTGCACATATTTTTGTTTGCATAGGTATCAGTCCCTGTTCACTTTTGATTTGTCAACCGGCCCCAACCGACTCTACATTCTCTCTGTAAAGGACCCCACATCTTTCGCCCCCTTTACCGGCCAATAAAGTTAGGTTTGGATTGACAAAAATATTTAAAAAAATAATAAAAAATTTTAAAAATTATTTAATTTTTATCATAAAATATATATTATGAATCTATAATTTATTTTATTTTATTCCGTTACATTCCACTTGCCTAACCCTAACCGCGCCTTAGGCATCTTCACATCAGACTAAAAAAAGGGTTTTTACGCAGCGTAAATGTTCTTTCGAATATGATACACGTGGCGGAAAATCATCGGCCTGGTTACAGCTATTTCAGATCTGACAGTCCAACTATTCCTCGTGATGTAGGCTTTCGATAGGTGGTGCGTGTGAGTTCACAAGATTAAAACCCGCGCCCCACCCCCCCCTTTTTTTTTTTTTAAGTTTTCCGGCCAAAGGTTTGTATAAACTAATAATTCTAGGCTGTTGGGTCAAATATGAAAATATTATAAAATTCTTTAAAATCAAAGACTAAATCTGTTTTTCTTATGGAGTTCTGTTTGATTTAGTATAAATTTTTAAAAATATCTAAAAATTTTTAAAAATTAAAAACTTTTTATCATATTATATAAATCATAAATTTATAATTTATTTAATTTAACTTTATTTTATCTTATTTTTTATCAGTCCAAACACATTCATAGTTCTGCTCTGCGCTGAAAAATCAAAAGCTAACCTAATTTTACTTGCAGGGAAAGCAATAGAAATTTGGGTAGTCACCCGTTTAAAGCTCGTACCATTTCCATATATTTCCTCAGCCTCCCCCTTTTTGTGTTTTTCTCCTTTCTCTCCATATTTCTCCTCAGTCTCCCCCTTTTTGTGGCCTCTCTTTTCCTTGCCCTCTTTTCCTCGAAATGGGGTTAATTTTATTTCATTTACTTGTTTTTTTTTAATAATAAAGGATATAATTATTTAATCAAATGACACCTTAAATTTTAATTATCACCTAATTAGGTGAAAGTTGATTTATATTTTTAAATTTCTATTTTCTATTTTGAGATTCATGTTTTTAAGAATATTAAAAATGTATTTAGTTTAATATTTTTTTTTATTTTTCGTGTTTTGAGATTTTTCTTATTTTAGGTCAAAAATGCTCAAAATAATTTTTTGTCATTTTATATTTTATATACAGATTCAATTTCTATTTATCAAAACAGATTTTAAAAATACAAGTAATTAAATATGTTTTGAACTATTTTTCTTATTTTTAAAAATGTAAAATGAAAAGTAGGTTGAAAATAGGTCTACCAAATAGCATCTTAGGCCCCGTTTGGTAAAATTTTTAATTTTTGTTTTCAATTTTTTGAAAACTGAACATAAAAACTTATTTATTAAATTTGTTTTTAGTTTTCATTTAAAAAAAAATATGCTTTATCAAGTTTTTATTTTTAATTTTCATTTTCTTCTACAACCACAACAAGTCACAACCATCACCCATCATCAACCATCACCGTTCGTTGGCCGCCACCCACAATTAATTTAAATGATAACTAATAATTAATTTAGTCAATAAATTTATATATTAAATATGATTTAATTAATAATCAATAATTAACTAAATTAAATTTAATATAATTAATTATCATTAATTAAACTAATATGAAAATATTTTATTAAACTATGTTTAATTTAATAATTAATTTAACTATACAATTTAATTAATAATTAACTAAATTAAATTAAGTATAAGTAAATATTAATTAAATTTAATTATCCTTACCAAACCGCTTTCAATTTTTTATTTTTGTTTTTGTTTTTTCTGCTATGAAAATAAAAATAAAAATAAAAAATAAAAAACTGAATATAAAAAATAAAAACTAAACATAAAAATCAAACATGAAAACTAGAAATTGAAAATTTTGCTAAGCGAGCCAATAATTATCGTTTATAAAAAAAAAAAAAAAAAATTGGAAGACAATAACCATGCGCGGTTACATATTTTCCACAATGATATTCAAGCAAGTTAATTATAATAACATTATTACATGAATATTTTCCAAAACTAGAATTCAAGCCATCGGCTTCAGAATAAATACCCAACTTCTGATCATTGTTTGAACTACTTTCACAAACCAACAACTCAGCCATTGTTACCTCTTGCCAAATTTGCCTCTTCCATCCTGAACGTTCTTTCCACGTGTCTGTTAAATAGTCTAGTTATGCTTTTTTTCCTTAGCCACCATCAAAACTAATATATAGCTCATTACCTCTTCTAGTACGTGGAAGTCCACAGCCGCTACCCCGTACTGGAGTGCGCACAGGGCGAAGCACGCTCCAGAACCCGAGCCGGCAACGGCCCCTGGAGAGTTAACCAGCCTAGGCAAGCCCTGGCTGACAGGCACGACCGAGAGGAGGCCTTTAGGCTCCCGCCATTACAGCGGTACCCATCCCCCGTGAGGGAGTCGAACCCAGAACCTCGAGAGGCTCAAGCTCTTAAGGCAAACCCGACTTCCACTCGACCACCCCGAAGGGGCTAGCTCATTACCTCTTAGTTCTTATTATTCTTGTGTGGCAACTCATTTCTTTTTTTAATTTTTTTTTCTGTCTATTAATCTTTTAAATTTGTCAATGGTACCTTTAAAGGGTGCCGTTTGGCAAATTAAAAAAAAAAAATCAAATTTCACCATTTTTTAACTTTTTTCATCAAATACAAGATTAATTTTTTTTAACTTTCTTTAACTTTTAATCTACTTTCTTCGATTTTCTCCAATTTTTAAAATTTTTACCAAATATTTAACTAACCATTAAAGTATATGCATATATATACATATATATATATATATGTTTATGTATATAAAGATGTACTTTTTTTTTTTTAAATGGCCGAACGGCGCCAATATAACCTCATTTGTTTTCGTAATTGCATCAGCCACCCACTTTGCTGACTGCTTGTCTTCATCATCAATTTGTTGCTACAGTTTATCAATAACTTCCCTGGTCTATTCATCGGTCATCAAACTCAACATCTCATTTTGAAATTAACTATATAAAGGGAAAAATTAACAATAATTATTCTTATTACAAGCTGACAAACTTCCTTCTTCTGTTCAGTTATACTGCTAGCCCTTTTAGATGTAAAAAGAGAGTCTTATTCAGATTTTAGAGTGAGGAAAAAAATCTAACATAAATGTAATCTGAATCAGGGAACCAAATTCAACTTTATATCTTTTGTCTGACTTTAGCTTGGATTATAATACTTTATTTAGGTTTGAAAATTAATACTAATCATCTTGTTTCAATGCTAAGGAGGGATTATCATGTTCTATTATAAGCCTTTGTTTTCTTTTCTTTAAATATTTTATATAAGTTTTTATTTACGTTGAATACTGTTCTCAGTAAAGATCACGTTTGAAATAGTTAACGAATTCGTAAAGACTAACATCACTTTTGATTTTAGTATTTGACATCAAATTGTGAGTCATTCAATTAAAATCGAACGGCTCACAACTCGATATCACACGACTAACAACAAAAGTAATGTTGGCTCACCCTTTTTATAATTAACAACATTAGAAATTTGCTAAAAAAATGTGATTAATAAATTAATTCATAATCAAATTCATAACCATTACCTATATATCCAAAATGTTCCATATATCTATATATTTTACAATCTTTCGATGTTGATTTAAAAAAAAATTATTACATTAACTACGGATTGAAATCATCAGGGTTAACTTTTTAGCATGAAACGTCTGGCATTTTTTTTTAATTGAAAGTAAACTACAATAAAAACTTAGAATTATAAAAGAATTAAGTTACTCTAAATTCGCTTGATTTTAATTCAATCATATGTTAAAACTTATCTCAAGTCGAAATATAAATAAATCAAATTTTAAATTATTAAACCCGACTATTGTAAAGTATTTAACTTTTCAAGTCCAACTCAAGATCGACAGAGGATCTCAAGTGTGACTCAAAAGATAAATCAATAAACTTAAATTAATGTTTTAAACTCGAGTGTATTTGAATCATACTATTCATCTCCATTCAACAAATATTTATCCCCTTATTCCAACTATGAATGAAGTTTATATTAACATTCTTCTTAGGTTTTTTAAACTATACTGTAATCCTTTGTCAGAATTGGTAGCTCTAATGTCCACAAGAGGACAATTATATAATATTGAAAGTCAGAGTTAGATACATGACTAATTCACGCATACCAAATATTTGAACAGTTATATGATACAAGTTCTCATCTTATTGAAATAAGCGAGAAGTAGTGAAAAGGACACAGCATGCTTTGCATGCGAAAAATAGGGTTCATGCAAAGAGAGAAAGAGAGGAAACCAAGACAATGGATATTGCATGCGCCCATCTTTCTGTATCTTTTGATCGAATCAAATTTTAAGGTCATAAAACACATTTGTTGTGCGGTAAGATGTTCTAGGTTGTGGTTGAAACGAAGAGATTTTGACTTTTTTTTCTTTTTTTTCAGTTGAACAAGAAAAGAACTTCCTCAATAATGGTTTTGTTTGACAACCATGACTTATTGCTAATTTTCTTTTTTATATATACATAAATGGGTTTTTTTTCACTAAAATTTAATTTTCTTTTTTTGTTTAGTAATTCTTAAGCATCTTGTTCACATTTAAGATAATTGTAAAAAAAAAATCGTAATAATAAAAAAAATTCATCTACGGGTAAAAAATATAGATATATACAATTTATTTGAAATAAGACCTTTTTTCACTGTACTTGAATTTTTTTATTTTAAGTATTTTTTTGTAATTTTCCAAAATTTGAATGACATGATTAAAATCTATAAACAGAGAACTAATATTTGAAATGAAAAATTTTCCAAAAAAATTAATTTATTTAAAATTATAAGTAAGCTGATGCTGGACGATCCTATGCCCGACCAGCTGTGGTATCATCTGTTCCAACTTTTTGTTATTGCTCCAAGGACGTATCAAATGATGTCTCCATTGCAATGATTATTACAAATTACAGAATCTAAGATTGTATTTGTATTTATAATTTCGAAATAAAGATATATATTTGACATTAATTATTGACGCTTAATGATGGGTTAGAAATAATCATATAAAAAGTAATTAAGTGAAATTTTTAGTATTAATAATTTAAGTGGAACAAAAATTCTAACAAATTAATAATATTAAATTTACTTATTGTGTATTATTGTAATGGCAAGAAGGATCCTCTATTGGGTAGGGCTTGAGGATCCCTGAGGCAAGCCTAGAATTATGCTAGAAGCCTCTGAATCTGGAAAATAGGATATAGTCGCTATTTTTTATCCCCAGAGAGAGAGAGAGAGAGCCCTGTGAGTTAATAAGGGGTTCAAAGACTAGTTGTAAGCAGATGAAAGTACAATGGCGTATATACAATAGAGATACTCCTACGAATTTGGGCTTGGGGTGGGAAAAATGGGGAAAAGACGTGTGCTGGGTAGATTATGCAATTGAGGTACTACAGTGTCATGCTTGGACATGTGTTGGGATCTTAAATGGCTAACTGGGCATGCGACATCAGGAGCCTATGAATGACTGATGCTGCAATGGCAAGCTCTGACCCTACGCTGAATATGGCAATAATGACTGATCCTCGGACTACCGTTTGAGATATTGGGTTTTAGGAGCTAATGTTGAGGTGTCACCTTGCAGTGGTATATGAGTTATAAGGAAATTGGGATATTATGTTTCTTTCTCTCTCTTGGAAGGTTGAGATACCAAAGGATCCTTCGATGGATCTTCAAACGTTCCCTTGCTCGTGCCTCTTGTATGTAATCCTCCTAAGTGGTTCGGAGGCTGGGTTGGAGACACTGTGTGAACAATTGCTCACTGTTAAGGATATTTTTACCTTATGAAACAATTGCTCACTGTTAAGGATTTTTTTACCTTATGAAGTTTGGATACTCAACATTTTAAAGATTCTGTTTTAAGGTTTCTGGAAAAAAAAAAAAAAAAATCATTGGAGTTTGGCTCCCTGATCTAGCTGGAGTCTCAAGGCTCTCCAAAGGTCAGGGATTGGGCTGTCTTGGAATACTGGGGGAGGATCCAATGTACCCACACTTATATTGTTATCAAATTTTTTATGTTTTTACAAGGTATAATTCATAATTCATTAACTTGAAATTTGTATAAAAAATGGAGCATATAAGATACTTTATAAGTAGTTTGCTACCATATGTAATATTTAGTATGTGGGTAGGGCCAAGAGGTCTAGGGAGACTTTGGCCTTAATATCACTCATGGGCTGTGTTTGTTTGCGAGATTATTTTGGAGAATTGGGCTATTTTTGTTCAAGTAACTTTAATCTTATGTTTGGTTTGAAATATTAGAACTCCGGCCTACACTACTGATCTCCTAAAATGGTGAATAAGTAATACCAAGGGGGTGATGGTATTACATATCCCCCACCCTCGAATTTACTTTTCGTTAAAATTTAAAATTTCAAAATTATTTCATATCATATTTCATGTCAAATCACATATTTCATCTCACTTTATATCTCATCAATTAAATACTAAAAAAATAATTTGACATACAAAAGTAATTTCATATTATATCTAATTTCATATATTATTATATAATATTACTTATACCCGTCATCGACCTCCCAAATCAAACATAACCATGGTGGACTGGTACCATTACCCATGTGCTTTTAACGGCTGCTTGATGAAGTTCAAACTTGAAATAATCTTTCTTTCTTTCATAACAAAGGAAGAAAGGATGAACTAGTCAAGGGTACTTTGCGGCACACTGATTCACCAAATAAGGCAAGAGCAAGAAAAAATTAAAAGAAATAGGTGGCAGCTTTAATAAGCTTTTGTCTCCTGGGGAAGTGTTTTTTTCCACGACAATAATTCATGAAAAGTGGTATCTTCTTCATTCACATTAAAGCTTGATTTGGCAATTCGTGTTACTAACTGCTACAATGGCGGTTAGCTAATGGTTATTACAGTAGTTGATCGAATTTATCTTTTTATATTTTAATTTTTTTTAATTTTTAAGGATAAAAATATCAAATTAATCGAAATTAAATATGACTTAAAAAAATCACATTTTTTTTCCCAACACAAAAATAACTAATTTATTTTTAGTTAGCTGGTACTCTCCTTCCCAAATCAAGCCTAATTCTAAAGTTAAGTGAACCTAAATTATTTGTAACTAGCCAACAGCTGGTTACGAGCTTTAAAGATCATTTAAACGCATTTCATATATATATATATATATATATATATATAAAAGTAAATCTACCAGTCAAACAATGCAAGTTCGATGTACTTACATATGTTTGACTATACATTTGTATAATAGCTAAGCTGTAAAGTTAACTATTAATTAATTTGTTACTGAGATGTTGAATGACAAGGCGGGTGATCATAAAAGTTTTGTACTTGATATCCGCCAAAAAATGAAAAGGAATATGGGATCGGTCGGGAGAACTTTTGCCAAAAAAAAAAAAAAGAAGGGTTAGTACCAGACACCACTAATCAAGTGTGAGATGGGTGTGGCTCCGCGTCTCCGCCGTGTCCCGTGTCCCAGGAAGACTGGGTCAAGAAGTCAACTGGCATTGCACCAGTTGGAGCTCGGATATCATCCAATACACCCAGTCACTATTGTTTATAACATTTAACATATGGACAAGCTATATATATGTATATACAGCTAGACTCTGGGCCAAACGAGTACTGCCTGTCTGTGGCTAACTAGGCCAAATGATTCGAAATCTAAATCAACTTCAAATAGTTCTTAACATGGCATTGACCTGCCGACCACAACACCCAAATTTATTTGATACCGTATTGTACTTACGTACATACATATAAATGTATTATTATGAGAACAGTATGGTGAGATCGATGGTCGGTTTGCACTTTGGTGTCCGTATGCATAATACGGGCAGATAGATACGCATATACATCACTGTGCATGGAGAATTGGAACTTCAACTACCGTTTTAACTGTCTTCAGAGCCAAGCAATCAATTTTAAAATATTTCACATTTGAAAAAAGTCAAAGTGAACCGTTCATTCGAAGATGTTGTTGGGGGGGGGGGGGGAGGGGGATGGTTTCCGACCTTTATTATTCCCGTTTTGATTTGTCGCTCACGTTGGATTATGCCGTTAAAAGTATCAAGGGAACCGTTAAAAATTTTCGTAAAGATTCCCCCACAAATAATTTACTCATTCCATGCATGGGTGATGGATTGTAGGTCAAAAACTGAATTATTATATATTATGAGTACTTTGTTGACTACCCACAACTATTATTCTTTTCTTTGTCTCAGTACTGCTGAAATATATAATTAAGCAACCCGGCCCCATTTTGATAGGGCGGCAAGTGCTTCTGGTGGTCATTTTTTATAAAAGTTGTGTTTAATAAAAATTTAAAAAAATTTAAAAAATAAGTAAAAGTTGAAAAGAAGTTGGGAATTATGTTTGATAAATTTTAATGAGAAAAAATTTGTAATTGTCAAACGGGACCTAAACATTATCTCAATTCTACCGTACTTTTTGCAAGGGAAAAATCTGTTTTACATAGACATTATACACTTGAAGAATTATATATTTACATTATTTATTGGACAAAGTCACTTATTTGGTAATTCACACAAGCTCTTTCACTACTTACTTGAACCCTTCACTTCTTATATAATAAGAATAGGAGTTGAGGAGTAAATATACAAGAATGAGCAATACATTTATAAGACAGAATTTCCGCTTTATACATTTTACAATCGCTTCCATATTGTGATTGATTTAAAAATATGTTAGCAATACTTATCACTCATAATATGTAAATTTTTCTTTTTCGCTTCGGGTATTTAAGGTATTTATATATTAGCCAAATGATAGTATCATAATATTTTTTATTTATATCAAAGTAAAATACTTATACAGTGTGCATTGGTAATTGAGTATTATTTTCATTGAATAAAAAAAATACTTTTACAAAATTATTTATAGACATATAGTATTGCAACACATCAAGAATATATTATATCTTTTGGCCACGCGTGCTTTGAGAGTTATCGAATCGCTGAAGTATTTTTTTGGAGTTAGTTTGAACTGCTCATGAGTATATTCTCACAAAAATCACATGGATTAATTTAAATTCTAAGTCAAGTGAGATGTGCGTGAGAAATAATATATATTTTTTTAATTTATACATCAATTATGAGGTTTATCGAGCGTTGTAATAAATCGGTGAAGAGTTTTCAGACAAAAAAAAAAAAGGCTTAAGCTACACACGCTACGCGGATGTGAACAACCCGAAAAGGCGAAAATGAGTCACTCCAGCTATTTTGCATCCTAAACCACTGAAATGGATGGTCCTGTTTCACGAGCGGCTAAATCCCTAGTTTGTCCTGTTTCACGGTCTAAATAATGAAACTTTTTTCACATGAAGTTTTATCTTAGAAAGCAATATATATGCAAATTTTTTATTTCTGTCAAAGTAAAATTTTTATCATTGCCTACGCCTTCAACTTTTGAAAGTCTGTAAAATTATATTTATACATATATATATATATATATATATATATTGTGATTTAATTTGGTAAACATTAATGTCTAAATTATTATTAAAATCAGATTAAGTAGACTTTGTGAAATTATTGTCGGAGACTTATGCAAGTTTGGACTCAGAGATATTATGTTTATATATGTATATTGATTAAGTAAGGTTTTTAGAATTATTGTAAGAGACTTTTAACGAAAAACACGGAATAACTTTTTCCCTATAAACGTGCAATTCCCCCCGGGGGGGGGACACCAACCGTGAAAGTACATTTAATTAATTGTGATTTTGAGATTAATTGAATAGGGTAGGCAAGTAAACGAGTCAAGCAGATTATTTAAGTTTGACTTAAAAAATTTATTAAATTTAAGAATATATATTTAATGTTTTATATGATAAAATTTTAAATTGATGCCAAATGAGTTTTAATCTCTTCAAAATTAAATAATTTGATTATTTTACAAAAATTTGAACTTATGAAATGAATCTCAAAAATGGTTGATACATCGCAAGATGATAGGAAATGCGAGTTAAGTATCCTCTACAGAATGTATAAAATTCCTGATTAGTATTAAAAAATATACGGAAAAATATTATAAAGGTTATTAAAACCATTCAAAATAATAGATAAGAAAGTGTAAAATATTTAATTGAATTGATCTTCAAAATTACAAAAATTCATAGATTTACAACATTTGAATAGAGCACTAACTGGAAAAAAAAAATCCAACAACATAAAACTAGGAAACTAAATTATTACCACATCTAGAATATTTCTAACTTAATCATAACGAAAAAAATTTAGAAAATTTAATATTTTAAGGGCCAAAACATTAGAATTTGTGATTGTGAAAGCGTCCATCATAATGGTAAGTGGTGAAAATTAGTCTCCCGTAAAAAATACCGTCCAATGAGTTTATTATAATGTCAAAATAAACACCATAATACAAAATAACGATCATAGCAAGATTTTCTCAAAATTCTTTTAAGAATCTCTTTTTTTCATATAATTCAAAGTAATTTGAACTGTCATGCATCTCTGCTTCAAATAAAATAAAATATAATTCGTATGAACTTTAATTTAATTTCATAACGAACTAATTAGGTGGTATTTGGTTTATTTTTGTGTTTTCTATTTTCTGTTTTTGTTTTATGTCTTAAAAATCTTAAAATAAAGAAATAGAAAGTGTTTTATTCTCTTTGTTTGAGATTTTCCTTATTTTTTGTTAAAAACTCTCAAAATGAATTTTTATTATTTTTTATTTCATGTGTAAACTCATTTTCAATTTTCGAAAATAAAATTTGAAAATACAAGTAACTAAATGAATTTTGAGCTGTTTTCCTTATTTTTAAAAACATAAAATGAAAAATGAGATCAAAACACAAAATAGAAAATAAAAACAAAAAACAAAAAATAAAAAAATAAACCAAATGACCCCTTAATTTTAAAGCAAATTCAAAACCGAGCTATTTTGATTCGTCTTACAACAGAGGTCTACAATTGATGGTAGAGTCTTGGGGTATTTGGTGTCCTCTTCCACTACAAGGACCAGGTGGTAGGTATATTAATTAATTATAGATCAAGAGGTCACTGCTGATGTTTGCTACACCACGGTTTCTATCAGCGTGTTTGAACCATATTCCTGTAAAGATCAATTGAAGGGCTAGCATTTATCATATGGGGGAGGGGCCGCAATATTTTACTATTGGCTCTTGTTTATTAACAAACACAATAAAAGCTAGAGTTTCCTTTTTTTTGACAAACTTTTTGTTTAATTTTCACGAGTATATTGAAATTAATTAACTATGGCTTCGTTAATCATATGCTTTAAATGTGTTATAATATAATTTTACCATTAAGATACATATATATATATATATATATAAGTTAATGATGTTTCTTACTTATAGCAAATGACATTTTATGTTTGTGTTATTCTCATTTTAATAGTAGTATCACAAATACATTGTTATTCTTAAAGCATGAAAGAGGTTTAAAATTTTCAAATCAAGCATCTTTGAAAATTTCAAAAGGAAATATTAGTATTTGTTAATTAGCACCATATTTATATTCAACAAGCATCAAATACACAATTCTTAATCACATCAAACTAAGTATTCAATATATCACATATTGTTTTTAATTAAATTTAAATAAAATCAAATTTGTATTCAAAAACTCGATCTTTAAATAAAAAGAATAAAAATGACATCTCATCATTCATTCATCTATTTCATTTTCATTTCAGAAGAGTGAGGCTTCATTTTTTATTTTCTGCCAATGGAAATAGGCCCAAACTGCCAATTAAGTACAAAAACGACCACTTTTCTCACAATATGTAAGTGCAATTGGAGTGACAAAAAATAAAATAAAATTAGATAAAGTGAGATATGTTGTATATTTATAATTCGTACAGTGAAATAACAAATGAATAATTTTTAAAATTTTATAATATTTTTCACTATTTTTAAGATTTTTTTTTTTGTCATTCTAAACCGAGCCTCAACAAAGGAATAAAAGAAAGCTAAGTGTTCGGCAGCAAAATTTACCGCCGGAACTACTGATCACGCCAACCAGAAATGCAATCAACAACCTGCCGAATGAAGACAGAAGAAAGGTTACGGCCGGAGTGGAGGTCTCTGGCAGGAAAATCCTCCGATGCTTAAGTCAACAAATAGCTCAAGGAAGAAAGCTTTACTAGAGAAGAAATGAACAGTAGCTTAAGTTGGCAATAGTCAGCTTGCCTTCATTGTCAAGTGGAATGTCGTATTTATAGTAATGTAAATAATAAATAAGATAATACCTATGATTTGACTGCATCCATACTTCCGTGTACCTCTTTTCCTTTTTTGCTTTAAATGCCTTCCACTTCGCATTAAATATCTTCCACTTCGCATTTAATATCCCATACCTTTCATTAAATACTCCATACCTTTTATTAAATGCTTCTGGTAGTTAAACGTGACAATATAGACAGAACTCAATTGTCAAACCGTCCACCTGTCGCATCTATCAATTACTCGTAACGAAATGAACTGACTTGGTTACTTCCTCAGAGGTAAATACTAGGTTCAGTCATAACTATAGTGCATTTATGGTTGTGCTCTCTCGTTAAGGCTGTGGGTCCCAGGCCTAACATTTACTAGCCGCCAATCGATGGGCCGAACAAATTGACTACTAAGGTCTTCGGCGACTGCCACGTGGCAACACATTATCCATAGATACCGAAAATTAGGGTATCCCTTGGAATATTAACCCAAATACGCGTGTCCATACATAACACTCACGTGGAACCCTCATGCTATCAATCGATTGTTCGGCAGAAAGTCACGTGTCATGCATCAACGTACTCGGTCGATGACTACGTGACTCGCTTAAATATGTTCGGCATTGACCACGTGGCACCTTGACTATACTGTTCGACACTCCATATGTCAAAGTATTATTTTACCCAACACTAAGTGATGTTGACATGCTGCTCCGCATACTTGAACTTATTCAGCAACTAAGTCGACGAATCATGGTGGTGCATGCATTCAGGTTATCCAAATTTCAATTAAAGAAATGTTTTTTTCTTTTTATCCCCTTGAATTTTTTTTTAATATGGTTTTTTTTTTGTTAATAAGTACCTCGGAGACCACTATTAAGAACTAATAAAAATATATCATATAATATTTTGTATTTTTTATGTATATTTTTATCAACAAGATATTATTATGTGTTATGTATTGATTAAATTTTAATGAATGCATTCAAAACACCCGTTAAGAGGCTTTTTTTTTTTTTGTAACTTTCCGTGAGTTTTGCTAATTTATTTGGGTTTTTGAGCGCGTCCATTTGTCATTGTTCGCAAAATGCATGCCAGTGCGTTTCAATTGCTCAATTACCCAATTACATGCATTTTATGTGTGTGTATATATATATATATATATGTAATGTCAGATGATCCAAAATAGCGACTGCACATTTTTGTGGCAGTGCCACCAACATTCTGGGGGTATTAAAGCCATCATCCATGAAAAGTGTGCTCAAATGATTTTTTTGGGGGGGAAGTACCGCTCGAGTCGATCCTTTAACATCAACGCGTTTGCTTTTGTGTGCCTCCTTATCAAACATCATTTTCTTGTCACTCATTCATTAATCGTTTTGAGGATCTTCTTCTCATCATTGCTTACTGGACGATAAGGATAGTGACACTTCGTAAATTCCCATCCATGTCTTTCACTATCCACCTTAGATACAACTTTGCGGCTGTTTGGCAGCCGACCTTTTTTTACCTAGTTTTATTTATTTACCTTTTTTTTTTAAATCAAATTAAAATTTTTTTTTGACAATTTTACGTGATGGTGTTTGAATAAAAAAAAAATACTAGAAAAATATAAAAAATTGATGTAAAAGTGATATGTGAAAAAATTTAATTGAAAAAAATAAAAAAAAAATTGATAAAAATTGATGAATTTTAGTAAACCAAACACCCTTGTACATATATGTATATAATTTTTTTTTTTTACCAAAAATAACAATGAGATAAAAAAAGAGTAGCTCTTAAGCTTCTCGTTCACCCCATAAACATGTTCAATAATTCAAGTTTACTATATAATTATATACACAACTCTATCTTTACATATAATAGATTTTAAATACTATTTTATTATGATGCAGTGGTCGTGGAGGAAAAGTTTTTTAAATGTTTTAAGCTTAGAGAGACAAAGTCGTAAATATTCAACCATAGAATTTGGTATTGGGGCCGCTTAGATTTAATTAGAAACGGCCCAATGGTCAATATCCATTACTTTTTAATGACTTACAATTATTTTCGGGCTTAAGGTGTTGATTGGGCCTCCGAATGACCAAATTTACTATTTTTAAAAAATATTTGAGCCTTAATTAGTTGGATCAAACAAGTCTATTTTTAGTTGGTGTTTTGATAAAAACCTTGTAATTTTCTATATTTTTCTTATTATTACTTTTATTTTAAACTTTCTATTTTTTGTAATTTTTGTCAATCAGTGGGTTTTATACCTTTTTAGGCCGAACCCATTAATGTCAGGATTTCTTCTTTTCTTTTCCGTCTGTGCAATCGTCTTTCATTCCTTCCCTGCAACATATATACTACATAAAATTAAACATTATATTAAGAAATATGATTATTCTCTCCATGACCTTGGACAAAGAAATTGGACGAATAGGCATCTCAGCCTACCTACACTCGACATTCGTACCCGTTAATCAGCATCTCCGAATGTTACAATCCTAACTGAGGATATATTATTATATATTATAATGGGTCCTTTAATGGTGATATATTCATCCAAGTAAATTAAATCCAATTGAGTAAGTTGCTCACATTTTGTACTCGTCGGCACGGAAGAAATTATATATTAGCTGATTTGCTCTGTCAGTTTTTGATTGCAGGCCCTGAGGATGCTTTTGTTGGTTCAATTTGACCAGCCATACTGGTGCGAAGTCGTTTTCATATTTGAAAGAGATTGTGATTGCCACTCACCATGTTTTTTAACAATTTTTACCTCAGTATACCTTCAATTGGACCAGTTTCGTTCTGGTTCAATTCTTTTAATTTTTATGATTGTGAAGAAACTACAATTATCAATGCCTAGATCTATTGTAGGTTCTTCAAACCCCCGACTTCTGCAACTGAAAGCAGCTTATAGATTAAAAAACGTGAGTTCTAGATGAAAATTTTTGCTATTTCATTTGCATAGTCATAAGAGATAATAACAATCTTGATTTTTTTTTGGATAAGTAATGACGGTATTTAACTAACTCAACTGTATTTTGTTCATAATATTGTCACGTCAATGTAAGGGCTACACATCAAGCTAATTTGAATACCATGAGTTATAAAATAAAAAATAAAAAAATAAAAATTAAATATTGTGGGTGCTCAAACCTTATTCAGAAGTGATTAATCAAATATGATAATACAAGTTATTGTCAAATAGAAGAATGTACGATATTTTGACCTGCTATTAGTTATCTTAAATTGTCAAACCAACCAAGTTCTTGGTTTATTAACGGGTATTAGGAGTTCTTTCGAAACCAAAACTTTCATGTAACAAATATGATCCGTAATACCTTATCCGTTCATCATTATCTCAGTAAGATTGGTTGGGTTAGGGATGTGCAAGGTGTTACTCTGGCTCTTTGTCAAGTTTATACACAGCTACCTGCTTTTTGCTATGATGTCTATACAGCCTTGCAAATGGGAATATGGGTCCTCTCTTCTTTTCTTCACAATTGTATTTTATCTTTCACAGCTTCTAGAGGAACCGTCGTTCGTTAAATTGTAGAAAGGGTGGGGGCTAAGTTAGGTGTGCCATCACCCTTAGCACGTCTGATATCAGTGGTCTTTTACTATATCATTATTGCATTAGAGGAATCAACAAGTACCAATTGATTGGACCAATTCAAATTTTGAGTCAGTCAATCATTAGCAGGTGCTCTGTTCATAAAGGCAATTTGGGCAAATAAGTCTGGAGTAATAAAAAAAATTTGAACACATGAAGCATAAAAGCAGTTACTTTTCGCAGAGACTCTCAACGGCCTGACCTGCTCAACACTCGAAGTAGCCAATGTTAGTGTTTTCTTTAATTGAGCGTGCACATTAATTGAATTTTATTTTTTTAATAAAATGGGTTGAATCCAAGTTTAAAGTCAAGACAAACAAAATAAACCCAATAAAGAAGTGATTTATATAGACTGGACTTCTGTGCACCTTTCAGATATATTAATTATGTGGTTGGACGGTTAATAATATGAGCCTAAGGAGCTCACTGTAAGCCTTTTATAGGAGAGTCTAGTGAGGTTAGGGTTTAACCTATAAATATATGACTAGATCCCCTCTCTATCCTAGACAGACAGAATACGCCCCATAGAAAATCCGTCATACAGACCTAGGGTATAGAGAAGAAGATCCATAGCCACCAAAGTTCTTTTTTGAACTTAAAGATTCTTTTCGTTCACATTCAAGGATCATGCAACAAATAGGTACGCTTCCGTATTATTGTATGTAATTTTGATACTCCTAAACTCATATACAGATCTATATTAAATCTTACATTTGGTATCAGAGCCAGCCTAATGTATATGAATTAGGAACTCTTTATATGATTTTTTGTAATTAATTTGTTTTAAATCATTATTTACGCGATTTAATTAGAAAAATACAGTGATTGAACAAATCAGCTTTCAGCTTGTATGAAATTAATTACCCATCCAGTTGCTGATTACCTTGTTCAAGAGCACTTTTCTTGCCCAGCTTCTTGATCTTATCATTGTCTTTTATTGGATTCGTGATTGCTTGGCTTTCGGAGTTTCTTTGATATGTTAATTAGTCGCGGCAATTAATATAAATATATATATATATATATATATAAAAGGAGAAATTGATTTTTTTTCTTTACGAACAGCGAGCCTATATATTTATAAGAAATTGATATTTTTTTCTTTACGAACAGTGGGCTTATATAATCATATAAATAGATATATATGTATATACATATCTTACGGAATGTGAACACTTGGACTCGGTTTTTTCCTTTATAAACAGTGGCCTCGATTTTCATAGTTTGTAATTTTGTTTTACTTTGGTTATTAAGGTTTCAAACTCCCTGGCCTTTATTTTGGTTCATGGATTGCCAGAACTTGCTGCAAAAGGATTGGATTTTTGGTGCGAAATAAAAAAAAAAAAACGAAAAGTTGATTTTTTGTCTTGTCCTCTTACATACTTAAGAATCTGGTTTCCATATGTACTTGGAATTTCACAGCCTGCTAGTTTCGTTTTTTTTTTTTTTTTTTTGGGATTATATATGTATAATGTATATATATATAAATAGGGAATAGATAAATAAAAAAGGGTGAAAAGTTGACTTAATGATTACACCGCACCCTGGATGTACAATATTTCATACGGTTGTCCTTTTTGTGCTCTTTTATATATATCTATAATATATAGACACGGAAAAAAAAAATATAGGCACTGGTGAGGACCATTGACCACGAGAAGTGCCGAATGCAGGTAGCCTACCCTCCGCGTGAATTTTTGTAAATTCTTCAAAGTTGTCCATATTTTTTTTATTTTTATGAATAATATATTTTAAATTTTATGGACATTTTAGAATAATGTACTCTCCCATTGGGTATATTTGGATATTTAAATACCTACAAAAATGTGATTGTGAGTATATTTTTTTGATACAAAAAATGTATATATATATACTGGAAATAACAAAGCGCAATTTAAACAAAAGAATGTTATATTAAGGATTTGTGGATTGATATAGGTGTTACTGCTCAAGGGATACATCTATTGATATCTAAAATATGACCGTATCCATTGTATTATTACATGTAATCACCTGTCCAAAGGAGTTTATTACATTATTACATGTTTTAATGACATGGATAATTCTCGGTGACTAACCTGAAAATATTTATTTTTTAAGAGGTTGGTCTACCCAAAGGGGACTAATCTTTTAAATATTTGAATATTTTCATTATAGTTAACTGTGAGGAATCTCATAGCATGTTGCACTCTCTGCCCAAAGGGGAGACGGCAATGATGCATTGGGCTACATCAATTTGTTTTTATGCTTAATTAAGTTTAAAGCACATAAGAATTGATTATTGCCCATATTCTACTAATTTGTTGCCTCTTGTGTTCGCATGTATAGTTTCTTTTAAAGTTATTAATAGTAATGCGATTATTGTGCTACTGAATGTTTCTAATTTACGAAGTGAGAGCAAATTTTTTGGTAACCTATTTTTTATATTCTAAATCTAATGGTAATATATACTCTTACTAGTTTTAATTGCATAATATTGAACTTTTTAATTGACCTATTTAGTGGCCCCAAAGTGCTTGTTTATATATTTTTCTCATTTTTTTAAGCATATAATTTTTTTTGGTCATAAAATAATAATTACAATCACGGACAATTTAAGTATGATTATGTCATGGTGAGAGATGTTAAGTTGATAATAGCGTTACTGCCCAAAGGGGTACGCTTGTTAATTTTTGATATTTCTTGCATATTTATACATGACGAGCCCTTATATTAGTATATATAATAATCTGCCCAAAGGGGGTTGTTGTATGTATTAATGACACGGTTAAAATTCAGTGACTAATCAGAGAATATTTGGGTAAGAAGGGTCTTTCTGCCCAAAGAAGATTGACTTTTCAAATCTGGGTATTCTCATTGGTGGTTTACTAAAAGGACCTCATAGCATATTGCACTCTCTGCCCAAAGGGGAGACGGTAATGATGCATTGAGTCATCCCTTATAGTTTATGTTTGATTAAGTTTAAAGCATAATTTGTCTTTAATTGCTAATTATTATTTTAAAATCATCAAATTATTAAGCGTGGTGTGTTACGTAATGGTCAACTTTAGACAAGTCTAGTGCAAATTTTGAGTATATTCCATTTTCATGATGATAATAGTATGTCCAAGAGACATGAAGTTTGAGATAATTTTTTTTATGGCATAAAAGACTAGGTCATATTTCTAAAGAGAAATTCAAAGCTTGATACAACTAATTTAGACCTTTCATAGTAGATTGATGAAGATAGGAGCAATGTGGTGATGCCTATTCCATTGTCCAAAATCTAGACCTTTGTTTTGTTTACACCTGTAGAGGGGATGATTATGAGTAATTGGGGATTTATGATACCATTCCTATTAATACTTATGATCTTGTTGTACTTGATCTTATTTCTATCGATGCTCCTAATCCCATTCTATAGATATCTGTAAGGAAATTCGTCAAAATAAGTTATTTATGTATCTCGGTAAAAATGATTATGGTGTAGATCATAGTTGATCAAGTGATCTATGCAAGTGTTATTTTGAGTCCTTATGTAGCATTTGGGTGTCAATATTTTTGAATAGTGACCTAAATTAGGAAATTTATTTGGTGCAACCTAGGTGATAAGAAGCACATGGTGTGTAGGCTAATAAAATTTATTCATAGGTTAAAAACAAGTCTCGTGCTAGTGTTAC
Source organism: Vitellaria paradoxa (assembly GCA_019916065.1). Classification (NCBI taxonomy): domain Eukaryota; kingdom Viridiplantae; phylum Streptophyta; class Magnoliopsida; order Ericales; family Sapotaceae; genus Vitellaria; species Vitellaria paradoxa. The sequence continues at coordinate 3,879,555 of CM034240.1, forward strand.
TTAAAGATGAGATTGTCTCTTCTATAAGTTTTATGAAAATGAGGTTGGTCAACGCATATACCCTAGGTCAGTGGGAGGAAATTTATTTTCCTTATTCTTTATGTGATGATACACTTCTAGTTAGTACAGATTTGGGTCTCTTGAGAGATACTAAGTCACTATTATCTAATACTATTGATTTGAAAGATTTCAGAGAAACCTTGTTTGCTTGGGCATTAAGATCATTCATAATAGATTTCGTGATATGTTGGGTTTTCTTAGAAAAGATATATCAATCACATAGTTAAGAGATTTAATATGCAAAATTGTAAACTTGGTGATATTATTGTTATCAAGGGTGACAAATTTAATGGAAATCAGAGTCCTGAGAACAACATAGAAGCAAAATCCATGCAAAACACACCATACGCTAGTGCAGTTGGCAATCTCATGTATGCACAGGTATGTACTAGGCCGGATATAGCTTTCATTGTGAGTGTTCTTGGGAGGTACTTATCAAATCCTAGCGTGGACCATTGGGTAGCTGCGAAGAAAGTAATGAGATATCTGCAGAAGACAAAAGATTACATGCTTGTTTAAGAAAAGTTGAAAATCTTGAAGCAGTTGGCTATTCAGATTCAAATTTTGCTGGATGTATAGATGACATGAAATCTACTTCAGAATATGTCTTTATACTTGCTGGAGGAGTCATTTTTTTGAAAAGTGTCAAGCAGATTGTTACAGCCTCTTCCACTATGCATGCCGAGTTCATAGCTTGTTTTGGGGCTGCTATTCAGACTGTTACACTGCGGAACTTTATCTCGGAACTTAAGGTGATTGGTTCCATTGTTAGACCACTAAGGATTTTTTGTGATAATAGTGCAGCTGTGTTTTTCTCCAAGAACAACAAAATATCTAGTGGTTCTAAACATATTGAGATAAAGTATTTATCAATTAGAGAATTAGTAAATAACAGTTGAGCACATTGATACAAAACAGATGATGGCAGATCCATTAACCAAAGGACTTCGACTTGTTATTTTTAATAGTTATGTTTTAAACATGGGAGTTATTAAGCCTTTTGATATACTTGGTTAGTGAGAGTTGTTTTCTTTACATTATGTGATTGTTATTATATGTGATACCTTTCAGTTTGTTTATGGTCATTAAAGTTTATAAATGGTTATCGATTATTTTATTTTGATGCCATTTATGCATGGATATATATGTTTTTTAATATTTTATATGTCATATATGGATGCATATATATTCATGATACAGATTTAATGGAAAGTCTCAGGTTCGGTGTACTTGAACATTCGGCAATATGTCTTGTTTTGCACCGTAAAGTTTTCTTGAATTATACATGCAAGACATATTAGTTTCATTGAAAACTATTGAAATTCTCTTACTTAATGAATAAGCATACAGTTAAAGAGAATTTTGATGATTGATAGAGGAGTAGCACATTTATGAGATCACTTGAGGAGTGCTATTTCCCACCACACTACCACATATGATCCATGTTGATGGGGAAATTGATATTTGTGATTATGAGTGGTCTTACATTGATTGATAATGTAATGACAGTCATGGTTCGATATTGGTTGCCTTGTTAGACAGGATTGTTTTAGGTGTTGTCTCTTGACTTTACTTGGTTTTTTAAAATGTGGCCACATATGGATATTATAGTTTCAACCCGAGAGTCATTTTGCTAAAATATTTTTTAAAAATTGTAACTTCAATTAATGTTTACTCAAGTGGGAGAATGTTAGTGTTTTCTTTAATTTAGCATGCACATTAATTGAATTTTGTTTTTTTTAATAAAACGGGTTGAATCCAAGTTTAAAGTCAAGACAAACAGGATAGGCCCAATAAAGAAGTGATTTATATGGATTGGGCTTCTGTGCACCTTTCAGATATATTAATTATGTAGTTGGACGGTTAATAATGTGGGCCTAAGGAGCCCACTGTAAGCCTTTTATGGGAGGGTCCAGTGAGGCTAGGGTTTACCCTATAAATATATAACTAGGTCCCCTCTCTACCCTAGACAGATAGAATACACCCCATAGAAAATCCGTCATACAGACCCAGGGCATAGAGAGGAAGATTCATAGCCACCAAAATTCTTTTTTGAACTTAAAGATTCTTTTCGTTCGCATTCAAAGATCATGCAACAAATAGGTATACTTCCGTATTATTGTATGTAATTTTGATGTTTCCAAACTCATATAAAGATCTATATTAAATCTTACGGCCAATCCCCGCAAGCCGCCAGAAATAGCAGCAGCAGCAGGGGAACTGTGCTTTAGATAACTCCCAAAGTTCCGCGTGGTGTTAAAGAATACAATCATTTTGATTCCATCAGTTGGAATTTAACCAAATAAACACAGCCAACTTGCGAGCAGTAAACCTTGAACATGAAATCAGTCCGTTGAAGGATGAATGATACTCGTGGCGATCGCCAATAAGCCAAAATCATGCTTCAAAAGATCAAATACTCATGCCGATGGCCAAAATCACTCTTCAAAAGATCAAAATTTCTACCGTCAGCACTAGGATGCTGAATCACTGCTTCTAGAGCAAATAATGCCAATAAAAAGATGCTCAAAGGAAATTGAGACAGCCAACCAGGGGGCTTGGTCACCCCCTAAATTTTGAAAAATACTATCCGCGTATATTAATTTTTAATTAAAAAATTTATACTATAATTCAACCCTTCTTAAAATTTTTAAATAGTTAATTTTAATCAAAAAAATGCCACCAATAGTACACGGATACTTTTAAATTATGGACTAATGCTTTTAAAATTTAATGATTTTTTTCTTAATTATTATATATAATTCAATAATTTAAAAGTCAAACTGATTTATACACGTATATTAATTTATTTTTATTTACTAAGTATAATTTATGATATCAATTATAAATTTTTTAACCTGAATTCAAAATCTTGACTTCAACCTTGCGGCCAAAGAATTTTCTTTGGAGATGAGAGAGAGAGGAACATGGATTTCGTTTTAACCCTTTTTTCTTAGAAACCAACAGGATCGGAGTATAATACAAAATAATGATTAGAGGCTAGCTGGGATATCAATAGTTCCTGAATCCTGACCCTCCGATATATTTTAACTACCACAAATTGTAAAAACCAAAAATGAATTGTTTAGAAGCCATGGAAGAGCATGATAGCATCATCGAGCTTCATAAGAGAAGATTCTAAAACAATTGTAACTTTCCTCCCGCGCATCCATCTCTTGTCCAATTCTCCTACACGATTTTCTCTTGGTATTTGAAGAATCTGCATGGTTTGCATATAAAATAATTAGAGCATGCATATATAATGCTGAGCGTAAAAATCATCACTTACATAAGAGAACACTCTGCAGTTGCATGAATCTATAAATTCCAAGTTTCAAAGAACTTGACTAACTGGAGACAAACTAAAGAGATAGAAATAAGGCCCCACTTAAATGTTGACAATGCGAACAACCGTCTGCATTTCACGAACCTCTTTCAGTTGTTCTTGCTCATGAGCAAGTCTTAGTCTCAAATTTAATGCAGCATGGTACATCTCATCTAACAGCCACTTTCTGCACGGGTGAGAAAATATCAAATAAATGAAATGAAAGCTGTCAATAAAATCTAGTTGTAGTTCTAGAGACATAAGTATAGAATTGTCATTGGATGAGAATACGGGTAGTTCAGCTCAGCATCCATGTGCAAGTAATCGTCTTTCCAGAGCTTAAATAGAATCTTTGCTGTATCTTTCTTTTCAACAAAAGTGGCATCTGAAATCTGCATAAATGAGAGAATAGGTCAAATAATACACCAAACAAAGATGCTTGTTTGCATGGACTAACGTGAACTCTAATCATTAGGATCTTGTTAAGATCACGGGCAGTGTACAAAACAGTGTGCTTTTACCCTGACAAGCAAATTAACATTTAAAATTACGTTAAAAAAAAAAAAAAAAAAGCTTATAATAGGCGGCTTCCATTTCTGTCAATGAATTTTAACTCCTTGCTAAATTCCTATAAAATATCGTCTGTAATTTTTGCCATTGCAAGCTTTTTCGAAATGCTGCATCATTTATCAATCTTAATTTCTTGGATATTTCCCCTGTAAGCACTATATAGATATAAACATCCAAGTCACTGGAAGGGAATAATGAGACCCTCACTGTTCCAAGAAATGTTTTTATCCTATGTACTGTTTTATTCTGTGTTTCATTAAACCAAGATATATATATATATATATATACACACACACGAGTCATTTTGAGTGAGACCAACAACCAAGGATGAATGGAATCACCTACAAACCACATGCATCATAAAACCGAGAGAGGGTCAAACTTGAGATGTTTGGTTCCTGAGTCATCGCCTCAATCAGCAGTGCAAAATTTAAATCTCTATTTAGTAAGAAAGACTGCAAAGTTTTGAATTTGGCCAAAAAATGAATTCTAACACTACTTCTGCTAAATTTAGAATTAAATAGACCAGCCTGCTTACAGCAACCATCATAGATGAAAATGCAGCCAATATTTTACTGTTCATGTAAGGCAGCAAGCTGCATAAATTTTTAGAAATTATTTTACTGACAGTAATTAAATCTAAAGATTCCAAACAAATTTACTACTATAGATTTGTTACCTTATCAGACTCAAGTAGATGACCGGCCTTTGAGAGCAACCTGAATATCCTATAAGCCTCCCACCCATATCTCTTCAACACAATCGATTCCACCAGCAGCTCAGGACATTAGGTTTATTTCTCTCAGCTAACAGGGATTGAGGTAATATCTGAAAAGAACGAAATGAAAAAAACCTCCTCATTCTGAGCCAGTTCAATAATGCTTTTCAAATCTGCACAATAAATACAATTTTGCATCAGTTGAACCATAAGAAATATTTAATTAACCATAACATTGATGCCATTCAAATTCACAAGCCTCAGTAATTTTTCAAACAGAAGTAAGTAGGGCATCCAAATGATAGCAGCTTACCGATAGTATATGTTTCACCAATCCCTATTACAGGAAGGTGACAACCCAATTGTACTAACGCAGCTCTGACATGTTCTAATGTCATGCTACGACCTCCTCCACTCTTCATCACCTCTTCAAAAATGGTATTCATGGACAGAGGAACTGCAAATTATATTAAAAATTATAATAAACAAGAAAGAACAGATGGTGGTAGCAGGAGGAAGCTAATGCCAAAGTGCGCGCAAACACACACGTATAAAGAGAGAGATTTGAAGCATGGGTTAGAATCAGGCAACCTTTTAATTCATCATATGAAGGAAATTCTGAACTTCTCAAAGCAAGAATCAGTGAAAGTAGACACACACACACATGCACAGAGATCCTACCGTGAACAATTGCAGCAGTAAGCACAGTCAAAAAAAAGAAAGAAAGAAATAGACTATTTTGAAATACAATCCTTGTTGGAGCATTAACTTGATTTAGAATATTGGCCCAATACAATTAAGCCCAAGACAAGCCCACAAGAAGTTATATAACTCTAGAAGGATGTGTTTCTAGAAGAGTTCTAGAGAAATCCTTGTAAAAATATCTAGATTGTAAGGGTCACATGTGTAAAAGTCTAGATCTTATCTAGATCCTTAATAGATTTTATCTTGTAAAATTATCTAGAACCTTCTTGGAGTAGTAGAAATAAGGATGAATTGCAGTCATTTTCTAACATTGAAAAAGCTTGAGTCAAAGTAAAATACAAGTGTTGCTTCCTCATTCTTGTCTCAACACTCTTCCTTCTTCAAATCTTGTCCAAAAATTTTACCAAACAACCCTCCTCTTCCAAAAATCCTATGATAGTGGACAATGATCAATGTAAATCAGCAGAAGAAAATCAAAAGCTTATATGTTCCATAATTCTCAAATGAATAGAATAAATCAGTAACCTCTTACACTCCAGTTGCAGTTGAGACTGCTAATTTAAAACAGAGGACCTGTGAAAGTACTTATATATGTTTGACTATATATATATATATAGCCAAGTTGTAACGTTAACTGTTAATTAATTTGTTACTGAGATGGTGAATAAAAAGGCGGTGATCATAAAAGTTTTGTACTTGATATCCACACACAAAAAAAAAAAGAAAAGGAATATGCCATTGATTGAGAGAACTTTTTGTAATAAACTTAAAATTCACATATGAATATTAGAACACTAAAATAAAAAAAAATATATACATGTATTAATCGCAGCCATCTAGATCGTTTAGTATGAATGATGAGCACAAAATTTGTAGCGGATGACTAGGGCTTCTACTCCTTCTTTTATTCACAATGATGCATGGCTCTCAATGGGACGGGCAAGACACTATGGTTTTCAAAATTAAGAGTGGAGTGGGGACTTAACTAATAAGTTATATTTATAGAATATAATAAGGCCCTTCCATTACAGGCTATTATTAGACTCAGGGGCCTACACTAAACCGTCCAACTATATCTTACTAATTAGGTGTGTATGGGCTTAACACTAAATTGGATCATAACAAATAAAGCCCAAATAATTGTCTCATTATAACTGTATTATATTCAGTTTTCACCAAATAATTAATTGAAGTCCAATAATATTCTAACATTCTCCCACTTGGGCAACATTAATTATGAACTCAATAGACTGAATAGCAAAACTCGTAGGTGGCCACAAATAACACTAATGCAATTGAGACCACACCTTTTAACACAATTCAACCCAACAAGATTATTAATATCGAACCATAGCGGTATATATGTCCTTTATTGACATAGAATCTTCCATGATTACAAATATTAATAATAATGTTGACATGAATTAAGATATAGTGGTGTAGCAAGTAATAACTTTCTTATATGATCCAAATTTATACTATTACTTGTCGGTTCTCTTACATATGATTTCTCCATTACACATATGCTTCAATTATAAGATATAGAGAGAAATCCACAAATTAAAGTATAAACTCTATTGTCTATATATCACATAAGAAACATATTATAATATGTATATCTCTAATAATCTCAATAAGATATACTAAGCCATAAACAATTAACTTTAAGACAAATAAAACTCAAACTATGACAATTTATCATATCTCAAATGCACATAAAATAATGATAATAATCAAGGATAATAATACCATTAAAAGTGTTAACATCAAAATATTTGTTTACAAAAGCGAAGTCAAGACCATATAGTGACGCAAATTAAAACTCTCCCACTAACCAAGTATATCAAAAGATTCTAGAACACTCATATCATAAACATATTTATTAAAAGTGATAGGTCTCAATTCTTTAGTTAATGGATCAGCTATCATGGCCTCTGTGTTGATATGCTCAATCATAACATCTCCATTCTTTACATGATCTCTAATAGTAAGATACTTTATCTCAACATATTTCAATCCACTAGAACTTTTGTTATTCTTAGAAAAGAATACAGTAGCGCTATTATCATAATATATTTTCAAAGGTTTCGGAATAGATTTTATCATCATAAGCCTTGAAACGAAATTAGCCAACCAAACAGCATGTGTTACCACCCCATAGCATGCTACAAACTCTGCATGCATAGTGGATGAAAATGTAAGAGTTTGCTTAACACTTTTCCATGAGATTGCTCCTCTAGCCATCATGAAAATATAACCAAATGTAGACTTCAAGTCATCTGGTTAACCAGTGAAATTTGAATCAGAGTAGCCAACTATATCAAGATGCTTAACTTTTCTATATATTAGCATGTAATTTTTGGTTCGCTGTAAATATCTCAAAACCTTCTTAGCTGCTATCCATTAATCATGTCCTGAATTAGAAAGGAATCTACCCAAAACACTCACAGCATATGAAATATCTAGTCTTGTACAAACCTAAGCATACATTAGACTACCAACAATACTAGAATAAGGCACACTCATCATATTATTTTTCTTAACATCATTCTTGTGGCACTGTTTTTTACTGAGTTTATCGCCTTTCACAATGGATACTTATCCAGGTCTACAATTTTGCATATTTAATATTTTCAGCACTCGATCAATATAGGCTATCTAAGAAAGTCCCAACAAACCACAAGACCTATCTTGTTGAATTTCAAAGCCTAAAACAAATGAAGCTTCTCCAAGGTCTTTCATATCAAAATTCTTAGACAATAGCTCTTTAGTCTCATGCAACAAACCCAAATCACTGCTAGCTAACAAAATATCATCAACATATAAAACAAGGAAGATGAACCTACTCCCACTGACCTTAAGATAAAGGCATTGATCTATTTTATTCTCAATAAAACCCAAAGAAGTAATTATTTGATTAAACTTCAAGTACCATTGGTGAGATACTTGTTTAAGACCATAAATAGATTTTTTTAACCTACATACAAGATGTTCCTTGCCGCTTTCAATAAAACCTTCAAGCTGTACCATAAAGACTTTCTCATCTAAAACACCATTTAAAAATGCTATCTTCACATCTATTTGGCGTAACTCTAAATCATAATGAGCTACCAAAACCGTAATAATCCGTAAAGAGTCTTTAGTTGACACAGGTGGAAATGTCTCACTATAATTAACATCTTCTTTTTGAGTGAAACCCTTAACCACTAACCTTGCCTTGAATCGCTCAATCTTTCCTCGAGAATCCTTTTTGGTTTTAAACACCCATTTACAACCAACAGGCTTGCAACCTTTAGAAGGCTCTGCAAGATCCCATACTCTATTATTAGCCATAGATTGCATCTCTTCACTCATGGCATCCAACCAGATATTAGCCTGTGAACTAGTTATAGCATCAGTGTATGTTACCGGTTCAACAATATCATCATAATCATAACTAGTCTCCCCAAGAAAAACTATATAATCATCAGAGATAGTAGAACGCCTCTGTCTAACAGATCTTCTCAATGGCACTTCTATTGGAAGTTCTTGAGGTTGATTAACCTCATCATTTGGTATTGTAGTTACATTTTGTTGAGGAACAATTTCCTCAATAGGTGCAGGTATGGGTACGGGTATAGGGAATGCGATTTCACGTACTACAGGCAAAGGAATAGACATAATTTCTTTCTCTTGACCCACATCAATAGATTGATTACACTCAATATCAACAGCATCAGCAACATCATATTCAAGAAACTTTGCTGTCATAGACTCAACAATTCTAGTACTGCACGTGGGGTAATAGAACCTATATCCCTTAGAACATTCTGGATAGCCAATGAAGAAATAACGGGTTGATCTAGGATCAGTGGTTTTCTCAAAAGGGTTATAAATTCTCACCTCAGCTGGATAGCCCCATACTCGAAAATGATTCAAACTATGTTTCCTATTGGTCCATAATTTAAAATGTGTTTTGGGGACAGATTTACTAGGAACTCGGTTAAGGATATATAGTGTGGTTTTGATTGCTTCACCCCAAAGGAAATTAGACAGGTTAGAACGGCTCATCATACTCTTCATTATGTCTTTGAGAGTACGGCTACGTCTTTCAGCAACACCATTTTGTTTAGGACTCCCAGGCATAGTATATTAGGTAATAATCCCACACTCTTGTAAATATTTGCAAATGGTCCTATATGTTGCCTAATATAACTATGTTTGCCATAATATTCACCCCTGCGGTCGGATCTCACAATTTTAATAACTTTTCCCAATTGTTTTTCAACCTTAGTCTTGAAAATTTTTAATTTTTCAAGAGCATCTGATTTTTCTTTTATCAAATAAATGTAACCATAACTACCAAAAAAAAATAAATAAATAAATGTAACCATAACGAGAAAAGTCATCAATAAAACTAATAAAATATTTATTACTACACAATGTGGGAGAATAAGGTCCACTGATGTCAGTGTGAATAATTTCTAAATGATCTAAACTACGAGTTGCACCTTTCTTTTTAACTTTGGTTAGCTAACCCCTAATGCAAACAATACAAGTCTCCATATTTCCAAAATCAAGAGAAGGAAGAATGTTATTTTAATTAATCCATCTATCATTTCTCTAGATATGTGATCTAAACGCTTATGCCACAAAATTGAAGACTTTTCTTTGATTAAGGGTCTCTTAGAAACTACATTTTCAGTACTCAAAGAAGCATACACACTATTAAAGGCCAAACACATTTGATATAAATCATCATTTAAAATACCATGACCAAAAAGTTGAGAATTTAAAAACAATTCAACCTTTCTATTTCCAACACTAAAGGAATATCCCATTTTGTCTAACAAAGAAATAGAAATCAAATTTCTTTTAAAAGTTGGTACATAAAAAGTGTTCTCCAAAATAAGCTGAAAACCAGTTTCTAAATTTAAGCAAACGAACTCCCATATACTCAACATCAACTTCAACATTATTCCCTACTTTTAGCTTGGCCTCTGACTTATTTGGTTTCCGTTTGTTTGTGAACCCTTGCAAGGTAATTGCATCATGAATAATAGTCCCACAATCAAACCACCAAGAATTAACAGGAACATTAACTAAATTAGTTTCAAAACAAACAAAGGCTAGTGGATTATCATTTTATGTCCTCTTTTTCTCTAACCAAGCAGTAAACTTTGTGCACTCGCTTCTTTTGTGACTCACTTTATTGCAAAAGAAACACTTGACATCTTTCCTAATGACAGCCTTAGGACCTCTCACATTATGTGTCTGACCTGTACTATGCCTTTTGAGATCTTGGACTCCGTTACAAGTATGATGATTAGGTTTCTTTTAGTTTCCTTGTTCCTTATTGAAATTGGGTTTAGGTTTAGACACAAGAAAAACACTCTCACCTTTCTTTTTTAACTTTATCTTCCTTAGCAATACATTTGGTAATAAGTTCATTGAGGGACCGAGTTTCATCATGGGTATTATAGGCAGTTTTGATATGGCTAAATTCCGCAAGTAAAGAATTGAGGGCATGGCTAACAATGAACTTGTCGAGAAGGGTGATTTGAAAGTTTTTCAATTTGGATTGGATATGGACCATTTTGAGGATATACTCTCTAACCCCACCCATATTATTGTATTTCATACCCGTTAATTCACTCATTAGACTTCCAACCTCAGCATTATTAAAGACTTGATACATATTGCCCACATCAGTAAAGAATTCTTTAGCATTATTAGTATTAGGCAAACAACTAAGAAGGTACTCAAATATATAACATTTCATGGCAATCAGACTCAAACGGTTAGATTTTTCCCATTTAGCATAAAACTCATTTTGTTCAACAGAACTCTTAGTTGTGGGTACAGGTGGCTCATTCTCACGCAATGCCAAATCAACATCAGCAATTCTCAAAGCAAAATCAATATCTTGCTTCCATTTTTTAAAGTTAGAGCCATTCAAAATTTCAATAGTAGTAGTATTGTTATTCACACCAATGCTAATTGCAAAACACAATAAGAACGCAACTAATTAACAAAGTCGGGCAATGAAATTATGCTCAAAATAAAATATGATTTAATTCTCATGAGAATCCAGCACATCACTTACAATCCCCATTTGGGCAGGTTTGCAAACATGTATTAGGATCGCTTTAAGTGAAACTAAACAATAAGAACACACAAGTCTTTGAAACTTTAACTCCTTTAGGAGGTAAATTTTCTAAACTAGTGTACCTCTACTCAATACTTCACAAATTCTCAAAATTAAAATATACAATCGCCCCCTTTGGGCAAGTAATTGGATATAGTAATTTGAGATATTCCAATTGCACAAAATACAAGAAAATTTTATAAATTGCCATGAATAGACCACTTTGGTGGTAACCATCCATATCAACTCATAAAATTAATTTACTCAAATTGGGACATTGTTTTTTTAATTGCCCATCACACAATTGTGCATTAAACACATATATGCACTTATGTAATCATCATAAATGGAGTACTTTCATAAACACATAGGCACACACAGATTACTAATATAATATTAGTTGCATTCTATTTTATTGTATTATTTTAATATATAAATATAAATATTTAATTAAAAGAACACATAAACATATATATATATATATGTATATATACTAGGTATTGCCCGTGCCAACGGCACGAAACCATAATTTGATTTGTAAAGAATTTAAATATAAATTTGTAATTAAATTAAATTTATATAAAAAATTGTAAATTTAACTTAGATACAATCTAAATTGAAAAAAATAAAAATAAATAATTTTAATCATTAAATAAATAAATAAAAAGTATCAACGTTTTTTGCATGGCACTCCCTTCTTGTCTCGGGAAAAAAAAATGCCATTCCACTCAGCATCTACCTTTTTCCATGCCACGTACACAACTATCAAATTAACAAAATAAATCAAATGAATATTATTTTTAATTTTTTATTTTTAATTTAAGTACATTAGAATTAAATTTTAAATATTATTTTTTAAAACTTAGTTAACTTTGTTTAATATAAGAGTATATTTTTGAACAAATAAGAGTATATTTTTTATGTAAAGTGACCGAAAAACAACTAAAGCGGAGAGAAAAAAATAATTCTGACTAATAAATAAATTTAACAGTAAAAAATATAAAAAAATCTAAATTCTTTAAAATTAGTTATTATATAATAAATTAATTATTCTAATATGTATGTATTTTAAATGAAAAATCTAATTTTCTAATGGCATTAGTACGCTGTTAATGAAGTTCATTCCGTATTGCTACTTAATTAGTGACGAGGACTTAAATATATATTTTTAAAATATATATATTTTTAATTATTATTTTAATTCAAATCATTATTATATGTTTTTTAAAATATTTGACCACGGTTGAAAATTGAGAGAGTATAAATATATGATGAAAAAATAAATAATATAAAATATAGTAAACTGTTATTTATAAAATTCAAAGAGATTTCGAATGTTTGATTTACTTATATAACCTTATAAAAATTTCCTATTCAAATAAAAAAAACTCAATTTACTTATAAAAGAAAAAAATTTACCAAAAAAAACGTTTTTCAATTAAAAAAAAATAAAACTTCCCCACCCCCAACAAACCCAACCCCCCTCTCTCCTCTCTCTCACATCATCTCTCTTCCAATTCCCTTTCTTTCTCTCTCCCCCCTCGGACACGCCCCCAACCCCCACCTCTCATCTTTCCTATTACTCCCCCAACCCTCATTTTCTCTTTCTCCAGCCTCTAACAATCCCCCAACCCCCTCTCTCCTCTCTCCTACCCCCATCCCGCCCCTCTTTCTCTCTCTCGTCCCATCACTCCCCCAACCTTCTTTTTCTCTTTTTCCCCCATCTGACATGCCCCCAACCCCCATCCTCCCCCATTCTCTCTCTCCCCCCAACACTTACTTTGAAACGCCACAAATTTAATCTCAACTGCTAAATGCTTCTTCAAATAAATCCTAACCGTTGATGCCATGTCATATTTTTAAAACATTGAGCTTACTTGTAATATAGATATGTTTTAAAAATAATATATATATATATATATATATATATTCATATTTTCCGTAAAAGCTACGCAATCTCATATAAATCGAAACCATGAAGGGCCTGTTTGGTAGACAAAAAAAAGAAAAAAAGTACAATAAAAGTAGAAAGATGTGACATAAAGGTGATATGCGAAAATTTTTGATAAAAAAAAGTACAAAAATTAGTTAAAATTGGTAACTTTTAATGAGTTTTGGTGCGACCAAACAGGCCTGAAATTTGATTTCTTAAATCCTTTATCACGGGTCCTGCACAACTTTTGGAATCAATCAATTTTTTTTTTTTTTTAGGGTCAAAGGGTAATCAAAATTCTCATGACCTAGATTAGTGAGAACAACGAATCAACAGCGTTTATGTCAGCGGAGACGATCCAGATATTAGACAGAAAATTTTTATTCTATTCAACTTTTGCACAAAAATATTTAAAAAATAATTCTAAAAATATTTTAGATTTAATTTAAAATTTTAGAATTATTAGAAGTTAAATTCGGTAAAAATAATATTTAAGATAGAAAATTAGATCTGACACAAAATAGGACAAAACAATAACGTGATCGAACAAAACTGAAATCAAATATTTAGCAAAACTAAATCATAAAGGTTCTAAATCCATATGTGTTTGGCTCTGATACCACATGTAATAAACTTAAAATTTACATATGATATTAGAACACTAAAATCAAAAAATAAAATTTATACCTGTATTAACTGCAGCCATCTGGATCGTTTAATATGAATGATGAGCGCAAAATTTACAGTGAATGGTTAAGGTTTCCACTCCTTCTCTTATTTACAATGATGACTCTCAATGAAACAGCCAAGATACTAAGATTTTCACAATTAAGAGTGAAGTGGGGACCTAACCAATAAGTTATATTTATAGATTCTAATAGGGGGTCCTTCTATTACGGGTTACTATTAGATTTAAAGGCCTACACTAAACCATTCAACTATATCTTATTAATTAGGTGTGTATGAGCTTAATACTAAATTGGATAATAACAAATAAAACCCAAATAATTGTTTCATTATAACTATATTTTATTCAATTTTCATCAAATAATTAATGAAGGCCAATAATATTCTTAACACTTTTGCCACAAAAAAAAAAAGGAGGGGTTAGCACCAGGAACCACTAATCAAGCTTGAGATGGCTGTGGCTCCGCGTCCCCGCCGTATCCCGTGTCCCGGGAAGACTGGGTCAAGAAGTCAACTGGCATTGCACCAGTTGGAGCTCGGCTATCATCCAATACAACCCTGTCACTATTGTTTATAACATTTAACATATGGACAAGCTATATATATATATATATATACAGCTAGACTCTAGGCCAAAAGATTAGTGCCCATCAGTGGCTAACTAGGCCAAATGATTCGATATCTAAATCAACTTCAAATAGTTCGTAACATGGCATTGACCAACCGACCATAACTCCCGAATTTATTTGATACTGTGCTGTACTTATGTACATGCATATAAATATATTATTATGGGATATTATGATGAGATCGATGGTCGGTTTGCACTTTGGTGTCCGTATGCATAATACGGGCAGAGAGATACGTATATATATCACTGTGCATGGAACTTCAACTACCGTTTAACTGTCTTCACACTGTTCACAGCCAAGCAATCAATTCTAAAATATTTCACGTATAAAAAAAGTCAAAGTGAACCGTTCATTCGAAGATGTTTTTTTTTTTTGGGGGGTGGGGGGGGGATGGTTTCCGACCTTTATTCCCGTTTTGATTTGTTGCTCACGTAGGGTTATGCTGTTAGAAGTATTGAAGCAATCATTAAAAATTTTCTTAAAGATTCCCCCCCCCCCCCCGGGGGCATTAGTTTACTCATTCCATGCATTGGGTTATGGATTGTAAGTCAAAAACTGAATTATTATATATCATGACTACTTTGTCGACTACCCACAATTATTATTCTTTTTTTCTCACAGTACTGCCGAAAAATATATATCAAGCAACCCAGCCCTACTTTGATAGGGCGGCAAGTGCTTCTGGTGGGGGCTCTTGATAAAATTTGTGTTTGATAAAAATATATAAAAATTGATTCAAATATAAAAAAAATAAGAAAAAGTTGAAAAAAAGTTGGGGATTATGTTTGATAAATTTTAATAGAAAAAACTGATGAAAATTGATAATTAATAAAAAATTAGTAAAAATTTGTGATTGTCAAATGAGACTTAAACATTATCTCAATCCTATAGGCCATGTTTGTTTTCAGGATTAAAACTTAGGATTAAAGTGTATGTCCATAGGACTTACTCTAATCCTATGTTTGATTAGAAAGAGTAAGAGGAGATTATTAGTATTACGGGACTGCTTATACCCTTATTATGAGAGTGTGGTATTATTTATACTCTATCTCCAGATTTACTTCCTACCAAAATCTAAAAATTTAAAATTATTTCCTATCACATTACATGTTAAATAATATCTTTTATCTCACTTTATATGCTACTAATCAAACACTAAAAAAATAATCTCACATAAAAAAATAATCCCATATTATATCCAATCACATATATTGTTCCATGATATTACTTATACCCCATCTAGGGATGTCAAATATACCCATACCCAGTGGGTATCCACTTCACCCGTCCCATTCAGGAAGGGTATGGGGATGTTAATAGTGGGGACGAGGATGGGAATGGAGATTTAAAATGGCACCCGAACGGATAGGGGGACAGGGACAGGTACGATAGTCCCCACCCCGCCCTGTACCCGTTTAAATATTTATTTGTTAATTTTGTTAGCGTGGTAGTTCCTTTATAAGTCCCACATCGGTTTCTCACAAAGAAGTGGAGGTCTTGTGAGGTTATAAATAAAGGCCTCTTCTTCTTTTGTTAAATACACCTGTCAAAGTCAAATATTTATATATAATTTTTTAATTTTTATTTAATATATAAATGTAATATATATTTTTATTTAATATATATACAATATTTATAATAATTTTAAATATTTATTTTATACATATAATATATAATTTGTAATAGTTAATATGCATAGCGGGTAAACAGGGACGGGAATTCATTACCTCATGGGGATGGGTGTGGAGAAAATTTTTTTCCCCGAAACAGGGATGAGGACAGAGACAAGTATGCGTAAGAGTATTACTAAACAGGGATGGGGAATGTCATACCCGTCCCGTTAACATCCCTAATTCCGTCATCCAATCCATCAACCAAACACAGCCATAGTATTTTTTGCAAGGCATAAATCTGTTTTACGTTGACATTACACATTTTAGGAATAATATATTTACATTATTTATTGGATAAACACACTTCTTTGGCAATTCACACAAGCTCTTTCACCACTTAATCGAACCCTTCGCTTCTTATGTAATAAGAATAGGAGTTGAGGAGGAAACATACAAGAACGAGCAATACATTCATAAGACAGAATTTCCGCTTTATACATTTTACACCCGCTTCCATATTGTGATTGATTTAAAATATCTTATAGCAATACTTATCACTCACAATATGCAAAATCTTTTTTTCCGCTTCAGGCATTTAAGGTATTTATATATTAGCCAAATGATAGTATCATAACATTTTTTATTTATATCAAAGTAAAATACT
The DNA here is from genome assembly GCA_019916065.1 of Vitellaria paradoxa. NCBI lineage: Eukaryota > Viridiplantae > Streptophyta > Magnoliopsida > Ericales > Sapotaceae > Vitellaria > Vitellaria paradoxa. The sequence goes on from CM034240.1 coordinate 3,896,589, forward strand.
TATACAGTGTGCATTGTAATTGAGTATTACTTTGAATAAATTAAAAAAAATACTTTTACAAAATTATTTATATACATATAGTATTGCAACACATCAAAAATATATTATATCTTTTAGCAACATGTGCTTTGAAAGTTGCCAAATCACTGGAGTGTTTTTTGTGATCAGTTTAAGTTTAAGTGGCTCGTGAGTATATTCTCACAAAATTATATGGATTAATGTGATTTTTTCAGTCAAGTGAGATGTGTGTAAGAGGTAGCATGCTTTTTTTTTTTTTTGTTTATATATCGACTATGAGGTTCATCAAGCGTTGCAATAAATAGGTGAAGAGTTTTCAGTTACCCAAACAAAAAATTGCTTAAACTACACACGCTACGTGGAGGTGCACAGCCCGAAAAGGCGAAAAGGAGTCACTCCAGCTATTTTGCATCCTAAACCACTGAAATGGATGGTCCTGTTTCACGAGCCGCTAAATCCCAAGTTTGTCCTGTTTCACGGTCTAAATAATGAAACTTTTTTCACATGAAGTTTATCTTAGAAAGCAATATATATACAAATTTTTTTATTTCTGTCAAAGTAAAATTTTTATCATTGCCTACGTCTTAAACTTTTGAAAGTCTGTAAAATTATATATATATATATATATTGTGATTTAATTTGGTAAACATTAATGTCCAAATTATTATTAAAATCAGATTACGTAGGCTTTGTGAAATTATTTTCGGAGACTTTTTGCAAGCTTGGACTCAGAGATATTATGTTTATATATTTATATTGATTAAGTAAGGTTTTTAGAATTATTGCAAGAGACTTTAAACGAAAAACACGGAATAACTTTTCCCCTGTAAACGTGTAATTCAGGGGGGCAAACACCAACCGTGAAAGTGCATTTAATTAATTGTGATATTGAGATTAATTGTATTGGGTAGGCAAGTAAACAAGTCAAGCAGATTATTTAATTTTGACTCAAAAGATTTATTAAATTTAAAAATATATATTTAAAAGTTTTATTTAATAAAATTTTAAATTGATGTTAAATGAATTTTAATCTATTCAAATTTAAGTAGTTTGATAATCTTACAAAAATTTAAATTTATGAAGTGAACCTCAAAATGGTTGATGTAGTGCAGGATGATAGGAAATACGGATTAAATACCTTCTACGATATATAAAATTCTTGATCAGTATTCCAAATTATACAGAAAACTATTATTAGGGTTATTAAAACCATTTAAAACAATAGATAAGAAAGCGTAAAATACTTAATTGAATTGATCTTCAAAATTACAAAAATTCATAGGTTTACAAAAGTGGAATAGAGCACTAACTAAAAAAAAAAAAATGAAAATCCAACAACATAAAACTAAGAAACTAAATTATTACCACATCTGTTAATCATAATGAAAAAAGTTCTAGAAATTTGGATACTTTGGAGGCCAAAACATCAGAATTTGTAGTTTTGAAAGCGTCCATCATGATGGAAAGTGGTGAAAACTAGTTTACCACAAAAAAAAAAAAAAATCCCACAATGAGTCTATTATAATGTCAAAATAAACATTATAGCACAAAATGATGATCACGACAAGATTTCCTCAAAATTCTTTTAAGAATCTCTCTTTTTCATATAATACAAAGTAATTTAAACTGTCATTTCTGCTTCAAATACAATAAAGTAGAATTCGTATAAGTTTTAATTTAATTTCATAATGAACTAATTAATTTTTAAGCAAATTCAAAACCAAACTATTTTGATTCGTCTTACAACATAGGTCTACAATTGACAGTAGAGTCTTGGGGGATTTGGTATCCTCTTCAACTACAAGGACCAGGTGGTAGTTATATTAATTATAGATCGAGAGGTCACTGCTAATGTTTGCTACGCCACGGTTTCTATCAGCGTGTTTGGACCATATTTCTGGAGAGATCAATTGTAGGGCTAGCATTTATCATATGGGGGAGAGGGAGCGGCCGCAATATTTTACTATTGGCTCTTATCTAAAAGCAAGCAACACAATAAAAGCTAGAGTTTCTTTTTTTTGACAAACTTTTTGTTTAATTTTCACGAGTATATTGAAATTAATTAACTATGGCTTCGTTAATCATATGCTTTAAATGTGTTATGATATAATTTTACCATTAAGATATATATATATATAAGTTGATGATGTTTCTTACTTATATCAAATGACATTTTATGTTTGTGTTATTTTCATTTTAATAGTGGTATCGCAAATACATTGTTATTCTTAAAGCATGAAAAGCATTTAAAATTTTTGAATCAAGCATCTTTGAAAATTTTTAAACAGAATATGAATATCTGTAAATTAACATTATATTTATATTCAACACGTATCAAATACACAATTCTTAAACACATCAAACTAAGTATTCAATATATCACATGTTGTTTTTAATTAAATTTAAATAGACTCAAATTTGAATTCAAAAACTCCTTAAATAGAAAGAATAAAAATGACATCTCACCGTTTGTTCATCTGTTTCATTTTAGTTCCAGAAAAGTGAGGCTTCATTTTTTATTTTCTGCCAATGGAAATAGGCCCCAACTGCCAATTAAGTACAAACCCAAGATATTACTATGTGTTACGTATTGATTAGACTTTAATAAGTGCACTTAGAACACCATTTAAGAGGGTTTTTTTTTATTTTTGTGATTAATTTTTATTTTTTTAACTTTTGTTGGGTTTTGCTAATTTATTTGGATTTTTGAGCGCGTCCATTTGTCATTGTTCACAAAATGCATGCTAAGTGGTTTTCAATTGCTCAATTACATATAGACTGTTTGGCCAACAAAAAAAAATCAAAAGTCATCAAAACTTAATTACTTTTTATACTTTCTTTCAATTAAATTTTAACACCTATCACCTTTTATGTCATATCTTTTTATTTGTGTTATACTTTTTGACCAAAAGTGACTAATCAAACAGTCCCTAATTATGTGTAATTTACGTGTGTGTATATATACATATATATATATATATGTAATGCCAAATGATCCAAAATAGCGAGTGCACAATTTTGTGGCAGTGCCAGCAACATTCTGGGGTATTAAAGCTATCATTCATGAACAGTGTGCTCAAATGATTTTTTTGGGGGGGAAGTACTGCTCGAGTGGATCCATATTAACATCAACGCGTCTGCTTTTGTGTGCCTCCTTACCAAACATCATTTTCATGTCATTCATTAATCGTTGTGAAGATCTTCTTCTCATCATTACTTGCCAGACGATGAGGATAGTGACGCTTCGTAAATTCCCATTCATGTCTTTCATCATCCGCCTTAGGTATAACTTTGTGGCTGTTTGGCAGCCGACGTTTTTTTTACCTAGTTTTATTTATTTACTTTTTTTTCAAATCAAATTTTATTTATTTATTTTTTTTTTTTGACAATTTTAGTGATGGTGTTTGAATGGCCAAAAAAAACAAATTATACTAGAAAAATATAAGAAAAATATAAAAAATTAATATAAAAGTAATATGTGGCAGAATTTAATTAATTAGAAGAAATAAAAAAAAAGTTAATAAATCTTGATGAGTTTTAGTAAACTAAACACCCTCGTACTTATAGGTATGCAAGTATTTTTTTTTTCTTTAAAATTGAAAATAACAATGAAATTAAAAAGAGTAGCTCTTAAGCTTCTTGTTCACCCGATAAACATATTCAATAATTCAAGTTTACTATATAATTATATACACAACTCTATCTTTATATATAATAAATTTTAAATATTATTTTACTATAATGCATTGGTCATGGGGGAAGAGTTTCTTAGACGTTTTAAGCCTAGAGTGTCAAAATCGTAAATATTTCACTGTAGAATTTGGCATTGAGCCCGCTTAGGTTTGATTAGAAACGACCCAACAGTTAATACCCATTACTTTTCAATGGCCTACTATTGTTTTCGGGCTTCCGATGCTGTTTGAGCCTCCATTCATGGTCAGATTTACTATTTTAGAAAAACTTTGTGCCTTGATTACTTGCGTCAAACGAGTCCATTTTTTGTCGATGTTTTGAGAAAAACTTTGTAATTTTCTATATTTTTCATATTTACTTTTACTTCAAACTTTCTATTTTTAGTAATTTTTATTAATTAATGAGTTTTATGCCTTTTTAGGTCCAATCCACTAATGTCAGGTTTTCTTTTTTTTTTTTTTTTTCTTTCTTTCTATATAAGCAATTGTAGCAAATTGAATGAAATAGAAAGTTATCTCTTAAAATTTCCGTCTATGCAATCGTCTTTCATACGCTTTCTCGTAACATGTATACTCTATAAAATTAAACATTATATTAAGAAATATGATTATTCTCTCCATGACCTTGGACAAAGAAATTGGACGAATAGGCATCTCAGCCTACCTACACTCGACATTCGTACCCGTTAATCAGCATCTCCAAATGTTACAATCCTAACTGAGGATATATTATTATATATTATAATGGGTCCTTTAATGGTGATATATTCATCCAAGTAAATTAAATCCAATTGAGTAAGTTGCTCACATTTTGTACTCGTCGGCATGGAAGAAATTATATATTAGCTGATTTGCTCTGTCAGTTTTTGATTGCAGGCCCTGAGGGTGCTTTTGTTGGTTCAATTTGACCAGCCATACTGGTGCGAAGTCGTTTTCATATTTGAAAGAGATTGTGATTGCCACTCACCATGTTTTTTAACAATTTTTACCTCAGTATACCTTCAATTGAACCAGTTTCGTTCTGGTTCAATTCTTTTAATTTTTATGATTGTGAAGAAACTACAATTATCAATGCCTAGATCTATTGTAGGTTCTTCAAACCCCCGACTTCTGCAACTGAAAGCAGCTTATAGATTAAAAAACGTGAGTTCTAGATGAAAATTTTTGCTATTTCATTTGCATAGTCATAAGAGATAATAACAATCTTGGTTTTTTTTTTTTTTTTTTTTTTTGGATAAGTAATGACGGTATTTAACTAACTCAACTGTATTTTGTTCATAATATTGTCACGTCAATGTAAAGGCTACACATCAAGCTAATTTGAATACCATGAGTTATAAAATAAAAAAATAAAAATTAAATGTTGTGGGTGCTCAAACCTTATTTAGAAGTGATTAATCAAATATGAGAGCACAAGTTATTGTCAAATAGAAAAATGTACGATATTTTGACCTGCTATTAGTTATCTTAAATTGTCAAACCAACCAAGTTCTTGGTTTATTAATGGGTATTAGGAGTTCTTTAAAAACCAAAACTTTCATGTAACAAATATGACCCGTAATACCTTATCCGTTCATCATTATCTGAGTGCGATTGGTTGGGTTAGGGATGTGTAAGGTGTTACTTTGGCTCTTTGTCAAGTTTCTACGCAGCTGCCTGCTTTTTGCTATGACGTCTATACAGCCTTGCAAATGGGAATGTGGGTCCACTCTTCTTTTCTTCACAATTATCATTCGCAGCTTCTAGAGGAACCGTCGTTTGTTAAATTGTAGAAGGGGTGGGGGCTAAGTGAGGTGTGCGATCACCCTCAGCATGTCTGATATCAGTGGTCTTTTGCCATATTATTATTGCATTAGAGGAATCAACAAGTACCAATTGATTGGACCAATTCAAATTTTGAGTTAGTCAATCATTAGCAGGTGCTCTGTTCATAAAAGACAATTTGGGCAATAAGTCTGGAGTATTTTGAAAACTTTGAACACATGAAGCATAAAAGCGGTCACAATTCGCAGAGACTCTCAAAGTTCCGCGTGGTGGTAAAGAATACAATCATTTTGATTCCATCAGTTCGAATTTAACCAAATAAACACAGCCAACTTGCGAGCAGTAGACCTTGAACATGAAATCAGTCCGTTGAAGAATGAATAATACTCGTGGCGATGGCAAATACGCCAAAATCAAGCTTCAAAAGATCAAATACTCACACTTTCAAAAAATAAAGATCAAATACTCATGCCGATGGCTAAAATCACTCTTCAAAAGATCAATATTTCTAGTGTCAGCACTAGGATGCTGAATTACTGCCTCTAGAGCAGATAATGCCAATAAAAAGATGCTTAAAAGAAATTGAGCCGGCCAACCAGAGAGCTTTGTCACCCCTAAATTTTAAAAAATTCTACCTGCATATACTAACTTTTGATTAAAAAAATTTATACCACGCTTTAGCTCCCTAGAATTTTAAAATTTTTAATTTTAATCAAGAAAACTTCACCAATAGTACGCATAAATTTTTGAGTAAAAAAAAAAATTTACCCAAAAATTTAAACTATAGACCAAAGCTTTTAAAATCTAATTATTTTTTTCTTAATTGTCATATATATTTCAAGAATTAAAAAATCAACTGATGGTAGTATTTATACATATATACTAATTTATTTTTATTTACTAAATATAATTTATGATATCAATTATAAATTTTTTAACCTGAACTCAAAATCCTGACTTCGTCCGACAAACTTGTAACCTCCTAAAATCTCTATGAAAGAATTTTCTTTTGAAATGAAAGAAAGAAGGAACATTGATTTCGTTTTAACCCTTTTTTCTTAGAAACCAACAGGAGTATAATACAAAATAATGAATAGAGGCTAGCTGGGATATCAATAGCTCCTGAATCCTGACCCTCCGATATATTTTAACTACCACAAATTGTAAAAACCAAAAATGAATTGTTTAGAAGTCATGGAAGAGCATGATAGCATCGTCGAGCTTCATAAGAGAAGATTCTAAAACAATAGTAACTTTTCTCGCGCGCATCCATCTTTTGTCCAATTCTCCTACACGATTTTCTCTTGGTATTTGAAGAATCTGCATGGTTTGGATATAAAATAATTAGAGCGTGCATATATAATGCTGAGCGTATAAATCATCACTTATATAAGAGAACACTCTGCAGTTGCATGAATATATAAATTCCAATTTTCAAAAAGAACTTGACTGACTGGAGACAAACTAAAGAGAGAGAAATAAGGTCCCAGTCAAATGTTGACAATGCGCATAACCGTCTGCATTTCACGAACCTCTTTCACTTGTTCTTGCTCATGAGCAAGTCTTAGTCTCAAATTTAATGCAGCATGGTACATCTCATCTAAAACGTGCTCCCAAAGAGAATGCTTATTCACTTTCCACACCAAGAACAGTGGATGTTTACTTCCCCTTACAACCACTTTCTGCACGGGTGAGAAGGTATCAAATAAATGAAATGAAAGCTGTCAATAAAATCTATTTGTAGTTCTAGAGATATAAATATAAAATTGTCATTTGATGAGAAGAAGAGTAGTTCAGCTCAGCATCCATGTAAATTTATTTTTATTTTGCTGAAACAAAATAAAAATAGCATCCAACATCACGGTTCAAAATGCCGTATGACAAGACAATCTTCCCTCTGGAATTTCTTTATGCTTCCCTCTTTTTCTTTCATTTCATATATAAAATAACACAACTGGTGCGCTCCCATATTGCAGGGTATGGAGAGGGTCAGATATACAGAAACTTATCCCAGCTTGCAGAGAGGTTATTTCCAGAGTTAAGAAACCGTGACCCCAAGTTGCAAAATAAGTACTTATTTACTACCCAAAAAAAAGGGAAGAAGAAAAAAATCAAAATGTATAGGACTTACCTCCATATGCAAGTAATCGTCTTTCCAGAGCTTAAATAGAATCTTTGCTGTATCTTTCTTTTCAACAAAAGTGGCATCTGAAATCTGCATAAATAAGAGCATAGGTCAAATGATACACCAAACAAAGATGTTTGTTTGCATGGACTAACGTGAACTCTAATCATTAGGATCTTGTTTAGTTCACGGGCAGTGTACAAAACAGTGTGCTTTTACCCTGACAAGCAAATTAACATTTAAAATTACATTTCAACAAAAAAAAAAAAAAAAAAAAAAAAAAAGCTTATAATAGGACGGCTTCCATTTCTGTCAATGAATTTTAACTCCTTGCTAAATTCCTATAATATATCGTCTGTAATTTTTGCCATTGCAATCAATCTCTTTTGAAATGCTGCATCATTTATCAATCTTAATTTCTTGGATCGTTCCCCTGTAAGCACTAAATAGATAAAAACATCCAACTCACCGGAAGGGAATTATGAGACCCTCACTGTTCCAAGAAATGTTTTTATCCTATGTACTCTTTTATTCTGTATTTTATTAAACCAAGATATATATATATATATATATACATGAGTCATTTTGAGTGAGACCAACAACCAAGGAGGAATGCAATCACCCACAAACCACAGGCATCACAAAACCGACAGAGGGTCAAACTGGAGATGTTTGGTTCCTGAGTCATCACCTCAATCAGCAGTGCAAAATTTAAATCTCTATTTAGTAAGAAAGACTGCAAAGTTTTGAATTTGGACAAAAAATTAATTCTAACACTACGTCAGCCAAATTTAGAATTAAATAGACTAGTCTGCTTACAGTAACCATCATAGCTGAAAATGCAGCCAATATTTTACTGTTCATGTAAGGCAGCAAGCAGCGTAAATTTTTAGAAATTATTTTATTGACAGTAATTAAATCTAAAGGTTCCAAACAAATTTACTACTATAGATTTGTTACCTTATCAGACTCAAGTAGATGACCAGCCTTTGAGAGTAACCTGAATATCCTATAAGCCTCCCGCCCATATCTCTTCAACACAATCGATTCCACCTGCTCAGGACATGAGATTTATTTCTCTCAGCTAACAGAGATTGAGGTAATATCTGAAAAGAACGAAATGAAAAAAACCTCTTCATTCTGAGCAAGTTCAATAATGCTCTTCAAATCTGCAAATACAATTTTGCATCAGTTGAACCATAAGACATTTAATTAACCATAAAACCATTCAAATTCACAAGCCTCAGTAATTTTTCAAACAGAAATAAGTAAGGCATACAAATGATAGTAGCTTACCAATAGTATATGTTTCATCTATCCCTATTACAGGAAGGTGACAACCCAATTGTACTAACGCAGCTCTGACATGTTCTAATGTCATGCTACGACCTTCTTCACTCTTCATCACCTCTTCAAAAATGGTATTCATGGACAGAGGAACTGCAAATTATATTATATGGAAAAAAATCATAATAAACAAGAAAGAACGGATAGTGGTAGCAGGGGGAAGCTAATGCCAAAGTGTGCGCAAACACACGCACATAAAGAGAGAGATTTGAAGCATGAGTTAGAATCAGGCCACCTTTTAATTCATCATATGAACTAAATTCAGAACTTCTCAAAGCAAGAATTAGTGAAAGTAGACACAAGCGCGCACGCATGCACACACGCACACACAGATCCTACCATGAACAATTGCAGCAGTAAGCACAGTCAAAAAAAAAAAAAAAAAGAAAGAAATAGACAATTTTGAAACATAATCCTACGGTGGACAATGATCAATGTAAATTAGCAGAAGAAAATCAAAAGCATATATGTCCCATAATTCTCAAATGAATAGAATAGATCAGTATCCTTTCACACTCCAGTTGCAGCTGAGACTGCTAATTTAAAACAGAAGAACTGGGATAGAGCAAATTCAAAAGGATGGAAATATAAAAACTTTAGGTTCAACCCAAAATGGTTCTAGTTTGAATCAAGTTCTAATTTGCATTTTACTTTTTGCTAAGTTTGTAAATGATATTAGCCAGGTCTCTTTCATGTTTCATTTAATGGTCCCATACCACAACAAAAACTTACATGTTTACATCAATTAGTAGGTGGACTGGAATTTTTGCAAATGAAGTTTTTAAGGATTTGAATCTGTGAATTCCAAATCCTAATACAATTAGGACAACCAAATGTTGTATAAAATCTTGATAGCTTGTTTGGAATGGTGGGAATTGAAGGGACACCTACCAAGGAAGAGCCACATTGAAAACCCTCACAAAACGCACTGACCAGATAAGCACAGATGTAGCCCTCAAGGGGATACGCACTTTTATGCGACTTGAAACTGGGACTGGACTGGACTTGCCTCACCTCGACTCTGAATTTTTGGGTTGAAACAAATGTTGTTTCAATTTAAATATACTGCAGCAACATTGTCTCAAGCAAAACCTTGGAAGTCTGACTCATGTATACTTCATCTTGGCTTACAGTACAACTGTAAAGTTTTGACCAAAATGAAACAAGATTTAGATCCCTGACCCTAACACTTTCCATGCCCCAGAAAAATTTCTACAGCTTTACCTCTCTTTTAAGAGCCTAGGACCTTTCCACCACCTTTTAGTACCCTAAATCTAAAAGGTACCCCTAACCATGGGCCGCCACATAATCCATAGCTGGGAACACCAATCTTATTTCATTAGTTTTTTTTTTTTTTTTTTCCTCCCCTGAACTAATTTAATTTGTTTCATGCTTGGATTGTACAAATCTAGGAAACACGGATGCTCCAAAATGGGTGCCATATCTATATCCGATCCGTATCGGATACACACACTCTTCGGATACTTCAAGATATTTATCGGATACGCCACATGACGTATCCTATTATTTTATCATTTTCCTTCAAATATATGATTAAGACAAATCTAGATTTGAGTAGTTAAAAATCCTAAAATTAAAAAAATCTTATATGACTTATATTTTGCTATTTTTTGTATATTGAATTATATATTAAATTAATTTTGTTGTGAATGATATATTCATATATATAACTAATAAAAATATATAAATTTTATATTTCTTTGGCTGTATCACTACCGTATCCGCATCCTCATTTTTTTAAAATTACCATATCCATCTCTGTACCCGTATCGTATTCGTAACTCGTATCCATATCCATACTTCTTAGGTACAAATTGAACTAAAAATTTGCTTGTAATATTTCAAACACAAGAGAATAGAAAGTTAAACTAGTAAATAATCATACGAGACAAGTCACCTGAATTTTCTACTTTTACTTTAGTCTCTGCACTTCTAGTTGACTCCAAAATTGCATTTAGAACAATGGAAGCTCCATCATCAAGCCGTGTTCTTACGTTTGCAATGCAAGCCTAGAACACACATTATAATTATTTGTTATGTTGGCAGATACAGAACACGCGTAGATTATGAATAACTCAGTATTAAGCCATAAGACTTATTCAGTGTATAAGGTATTAAGATATAAAAATCATTTTTGCAAAGACAGACAATCTGAAAATCATGAGGCTATTCTAACCTTATTCCTAAGGTGTCTTACAAATTCTTCAAAATTTGCACGCCAAAGAATTTCCTTCTTTCTCTTGGTCTCAGATTCGGTTTCCAACTCTAAACCAACCTGCTTGGGCAATTAAAAAAAAATCACTTTGGGCAATTAAAAAAAAAATCGAAACCATTAAACCAACCTTCTCCCCAAATGTCATGCTAGGTGAGGTTTCCTCACCACCTTGACCATAATTATCAGTCTCCGAATATGTTTCAACTAAGAATCTCAATGCTTCCATAGGAGCTGCTGCTGCTAAAGCACGTTGCTCTAAAGTCTGTGGTGCTTCAATCACCTGTATTAATGTGAAACAACAATTCAGAATTTATCACTAAGAAGAGGCATGCAGACAGTTCACTGCCAAATGCACTTAAATATTAAAATTAACCAAGAAACTGCTAAAGTGGAACAGAATTTTTTATCAATCAATCAGTGTATCATTACCACAAACTTCTCCCTAGCAATTGAAACTGACAAGATTCCACTGTTGTCATTTAATAGAATATTGTATATGTGGACAAAGGACTCGTGAGGAGGAATGGGCGAGCGCCTCATCTAGGAAGTAGGAGGCAGTCTCTTGCTATGTACTCGATAAGCCGCCTAATGAGTGAGAGGAAGAACAAGGCAATCTAGAAGGAAAAAAAGAGATGGTTATAGAGAGAAGAGAAGCTCTAAGGATTGGTAAGTCTTGAATGCTCTAAAGTAAATGATGACGGGAACTCACCCAGGAGCCAAGCATGAGCCCAGTGGCTTGCCCAAGAGAGAGGTGCTTGCCAATGTGTTACGAGCAAAGGATTACTATTCCAAGAGGAAGGCAACAATTCTCTAGAAGGCTCGGTTTGGGCAAGTCATATTGTGCCCAAGACTTCAAATAGAACAAAAGGAAAGCCTAGTCCAAGTGTCACCTCACAAGGTCAATACATGGATGGTGGAGATTATTCTACATGGACAGCAGAAATCATGCCACATGGGAGGCATATGGAATAGCTACAAATACCAAGTGCAAATCTGATAAAACTGAATAGAACCAATAGTTGCCAATGGGACAGATAAACGAGAGAAACTACCTTAGCAGACTTGGCACCTCGTTTCTTTGCCACAGTTTCCTCCTCAGCTGGAGGTGCAATAAATGGTTCATGTGCCGGACAGCGTTCAATGTATCTGGCATGTACAAGTCTATTAATGTTTTTTTGTAAAGCATCCTGAGCAGTAATATTTCCTGGGGAAAGACACAGAAGAACTCTTTAATCAATATAAATAAAAATGGTAGGAGGAAAAAAATGGCTATAACAAGTTAAATGTGTAAACACAAAACATTTCCAAATTATTAAATTCAAATCAGTTCATTTTTCAAAACGCAATATCTTTATTTGGTTTGCACAAGCTTCATCTTGGCCTATATTTTTCATTTCTAATCTCTCTCTCCCCCTCCCTCCCTCCCTCCGTATATATGTATGAACGTTATTTTTCCTTTATATGTCCAATAGTGGTGAAAACTTAAATGAATCACCAATGCTTTGCAACACAAGCTGACTGCACACTGGTGAATGCCGACCACTCAGACTCATGCCTCAAATAATTGTCCAGCTCCAGTGAGAAAGTAATTGGACTTGGGATGATTTGTTACCAAAGAGCCTTTGATATCCTGTGCGTGCAACTAAATATGGAAAAAAGACTAAATGCAAAAGTACATATGGCTACAAGGTATAAAGTGCTCTGCCTTGTAGGGCATAGGGTGCACATTACAAACAAAAGCCTTTCTGTGAAAGGACTTTGCTCCTGCTGGTTTGGATTTTCCTATGAGCTCCAAACACAGACAAACACTCACCTTTGAGCGCTCCACTGCTCCTGAGCCTTGTTTGCTTCCCTTTGATTTGGTTCAAGGAACCAAAAGCTATTAATAAAAACCCGACTATTTACACGAGCAACATGATAAGGCCCTTCAGCAGAACTAATAGATATCCCACCATACCTTTGAAATTACAGACAGGACAAATTTGATTTTATGGAAATCTATTGAAAACACCAAATGTTAGCTGTATGCATGATGCAACTTCAATTTCAACTCATAACAGGGCCAATAGTTCAGTATTAAGGACCCATATCATATCAGAAATTAAAAATTTAAAAGTTTTGAACAAGCATACACAACTGAACCACAGAAAGAGAGATAAGAGACTTGCCTTCATTTTGATTGGATGTCTCCTTATGCCTATCTAAAATCTGATTAAGTGAAAGCCTACCATGTTGAAGCAATCCTTCAAGGATTTCTTCACACTGCCAAAAAGATGATATCATCAAATATTTACCAATATTCATTTGAACTCCGAACCAAATGTCCCCCTCCTCCCCCCCCCCCCCAAAAAAATAAATAAATAAATAATCTAACTCACAAACAGTGACTCACTTCTTTACCGAGTTCTTCAGAAACAATAGCCAAAAATTTGGGAAACCTCATATGGTGGATTATATTATCAAACAACACCATATACTGAGTGACAACCTTTGGTGCCTCTCCAAAGCCACCTACATTGGTTCTTATTAATAACTATAACTGAAACATTAAATTTAAACTTGGGTTGCCAAGAACACAGGAAAAGGAAGTTACAAAAGAAAACGTATACTAAAAATTTTTTCGATTTGTTTTAACCTAAATTTTCAATGGAACAAATAGCTAGCGTTTTTAAAACAGAGATTGCAATAGTAATGATGATACCTTCTTGTTGGATTGCGAAGGCTTGAACACAGTTATGTTGGATTAGTACGAGTAGAGAGTTTCTGACTTGCACTTTGTTGAGCTCCGTGAAACGTACAATGTTTGCATAGGATAGGGTTCCTCTGCGGAGAAGGCACTCGCATACTTTCTGTAATTATACAAAGTGGAGTAATTTTGACAAAATTCAAGTCGATAAGCATTGAACTGGCTGCTAAAAAAACTGAACAAGGGCAAATAGAAAAGCAAGCAAGTATTGAACATTTAGGGTTTTTAATTGGTTTGGATTCGGCACTCTGATTTCTTTTTTTTCCCCCTTTTTCCTCCCTTCCTTTCTTACTTTTTCTCAGCAACCGGACAGCGCTTAGGGTTTATAGAGAGAGAGAGAGAGAGCGAGCGAGAGAGAAAGAGAGAGAGAGAGAGAGAGAGAGAGAGAAGGGAGTTCTTACAGCGACCAGATCGCCAAAGTAAGAGGAGATGAGATACACGGCGAGCTTGATGCCGTGCTGCGTCAACATGTCGAAAACTCTTCGTTTTGCTCCGCAAGTGGAGAGAGGGAGATCGAGGAAGAGGCGGGAAGAGGCTGTTGTGGATGTCGACTGAAGCGAGAAAATACTTGAACAAACAGAAAAACAGAGCGAGCATTAGCTAACAATTAACTAAATTAAATTAATTATTATTAAATTAAAGTAATTAAATTAATATTAAATTATTTTAATAAATAATATAACTAAATTATATTTAATATATTTTATTTATTCAATTAAATTATTTTTCATAAAAATAATTAAATTGAATTAATTAATTAAATCTAAATAATTTAATGATATATATTTTATTAAATTATTTTTAAAAAATAATATAATAAATTATGTCTAATATATTTTTATTTTTATTAGATTGAATTATTTTTAACAAATAATATAATTAAAATAATTAAATTATATTTAATATATTTTTATATTAAATAAAATTAAAAATATATACTATCATCAAATACAATTTCATCATTAAACCAGAAGTCGGTGAGGATGATAGTGGCAGGCGGCGGTAAGTAATAGTCGA